>JANFOE010000263.1:1200000-1800000 GCA_025667525.1 Glebionis coronaria
AAAATGACATTAAAAAGTACAAATCTAGATCTAAAAGCAAGGAACCAAAAATAAGCAAAAAATAAGCAAATTAATCTAGAAAATAAGCCAAACTAAACACAAATAAAAATCTAATAAACACTAAATCAACCAAATATATAAAAAAACAAATTTTAAAATATTAATCTACCAAATCCACTTAATTAAAAATAAGCTAAACACACAATAAGCTATAAGAACAATAAGCACTAACCATCAATCACATGAAAACAATAAGAACAATCAAATAAGCACATCAATCAAACAAGTAATAAAATCAAACAAACTACATGATTAATCAAACCAAACAATAGATTTTAAAATAAGAAAGGTAGAATAAGATATATTTAATAAGCTTGAATTAAAATAAAGATTAAAGATTCAAAAATACAAGATTAAAGATTAAAAGCTTGAAAACATGAAAAAAACTAGAGAGAGAAAGTAATTAATCTACTCCTAATTACCTTACAAAAATAAACTAAAATCTACTTGTTACAAATGAAGGCTTAAGGAGACTATTTATAGGAGGAAGGAAAGATGGTGTTGGTTGCTTCCTTCTTCACTTTGTCTTCTCGTCTTTTAATTAACTCACCTTTTTCAACTTTGTCTCGGGATTTGTCGATAGATAAAATGAACTCGTCTTTTAATTTTCTTCTTTTATTAGACTTGGTTCTTCGACTTCGTTAAACTTCCGTCTTCGGTCTTTTTCTTCGATAAATCTTCAAAATAGGCCTTTGACTTCCGTTCTTTTTGCACTCTTGATCTTTTGACTTCGTATTTTGTCTTTTTCTTCGATAAAAGCCCGTGAAAGCCCGTGTTTTCTTCCTTTTTCTTATTTTTGTCCTAAAACACAATAAAAACACAAACCACGCATAATTCCGACTTTACGACATTAAATACAAGTTTTGGTCTTATTTTTAATTGCTTTAAGTGGTAAAAGGATAAGTGTTTTCACACTTATTAAATCCCCTACACTTGACCATTGCAATGACCTCATGCAATGCATTAGGTACAAAACCACATTTACATTCTCCATCATAATTAACCCACCTTGGCCTTTATTAAATACTATGACATTAAGGAAACTGAAAAGATAGAAAATTACAAAATGTTTGAAGGAGGAAACAAGTAAAGAGATCTAAGACTTACATTAGGGCTTTTGGTGTCATGAATGTTTATCACCCTCAAGTTTCACGTTCCCCACACCAAGCTTAAAAACGAGATCATTGTTATTATAAGTTAGTAAAGCTAACACTTACTCATGTGGCCCAATTATTCACTTAGACCCCCTTATTCCTAGGTGTATCTCTTATATTTTATTTTTGTCTTGAATGATCACGAGGATGCATTTTTTACTTATTTCGATAGTTTATTTAGGCTGAAAATAAAGAAGGACGATTTAATCAATAGTTAGCTAAAGGATAAAATCTTTAAAACTACTTCTCGAAACCTCATAAAGTTCATATCTTGGAATAACTCGTTTCACGATTTGAGACCTTTCTCGGATCGATATTTGGCATTGACTTCATACTTCGAATCTTGAGAGACGTTCTTGAAATAATGGTCTTCTCTTCATAATAGGAATTTCTTCACTTGAAGTTTTTGAGAGATTCTTCAAACTTGGACCACGACTTCTTCATTTTTCTCCAATCTTTATTTGGGATTTTGATATACAACGATCCGCCTCCTTTTAGGACTTGGATCTATTTATCCTCATACCTTGTTAGGGTCTTTTCGGATAGACGTCTCCATGATCTTTATGGGAGTAATTGCTTCTCGTCGTGTGTCTCGATCCTTCATATTGATTTTTGATAAATGATTCTTCACATCACTTTGGATCTTTAGCAACAAAATGGAATCCTCATGCCTTGTTAGGGCCTTTTCGGACTCGCCAATTTTCGCATCCCGCTTCAATAAGTTATGCCTTGGCTATGAACTCTAATTAATCCCGAGCAACTTTTAAACGATCTTGGGCTAGAAGCTAAGTAACTTTCCAAATCGTACGACCTTATTTATTGCATTTATTTATTAAAAAGCGATGGGAGAAAAAGCTTATAATTAACTCACATAAATTCATGAAAGAATACAAACTTAACATTTACTCTATCATCTCTTGTTCTCCACAATTTAAAATCTCAAGGAATGAGACTCGTGGATGCTTAGCCTAATAAACCAATTAAGGTCCATATGGTTAAGGATACTAGCTAGAGTAAACTCAAATAAGTAAACTCGGGTTGAGTCAAAAGATTCACGACGGGCCTAATATATCAAAGACATCTAAACTTGTTAAAACCATTTTATTAAATAATTACGAAGAAAGAAAATAACAATAACAAAGGAAAATACTACTAGGCCAAAATAGATCAAAAATTTTGAAAAATGTCGAAAAATCAATTTTCCGGTTAAAATGAGGACAAATTCATGGAAAAGCCCACTTAACCTTGATAGAAGTCCACCTACACTTAATATAAACATTGTCCTCAATGTTTAAGCATGTGGAAGTAAACTCCCCTACACTTAGGACATTGTGAACGTTATTTAAATCTTGCTAAGGAAAATACAACAAAAGTGATTCCTATTTCAACATTTATGGATATAAAATAGTGAATCAAAAGAGTTTAGGATAGAACCAGGAAGAGGGGTACACGGAATCACGGATCATCAAAAGTGATCAAAAGTGGATCTTTGAAAGCTCTAATCCTTGTACATCATAAGAAAGAAAACAACAAACACATACTAGGGTCTCCCCTACACTTATTATGAAAAAGAATAAAAAGGATAGATCATCGGGTTTCCTCCCGAGAAGCGCTTGTTTTTGTTCACCGAGTCACGAGCCTGACTCGAACCCAAAAACAATGGTTGAAAGCTCATAGAAAACCTTGAAGAAAATCCTCCGGGGTCAAATACATGGTTCTCATCCAACAAGTAACATAAGCCTAATGTGAACAACACAAGCCAAAGTAGAGTAGGTGAGGTTCCCTTAAGCAAAAATTGAGCACGGTGGTAGAAGGTGTGGTATGGTGAAAGCATAGCTCCGTATTTTCCAAAAGTCTTTCCTTTTATTTCATCAGATAGATACTGAGATGGTTTAAAAAATGTGATACCCGGATCGAACACCTTTTCCTTTAGGGGAAAATAAGAATGACACTCAGTATAGCTTGAAGAAGATCCGCCCATATATCGCACAATCTCATCCGAATAAGGTGGAAAGAGAGGTGTCAAAACATAAGTACTACGGAAGTTGGTGTCGTCTGGCTTCTTCTCCTTTGAAACGGGTTTCTTAACATCCGAAGGAGGGTAGAGACCATAATCAAAATCCAAAGGAGGAGAATCATGCTCATTAGGAAAGTATGTATTGAGAAAGGTGGCCAAAATCTTCCTCGAATGAGTAATCCTCTAAAGTAGTATCAAGCATTGTTGGTGGAGGATCCTCATAAAAAATAGGAGCAAAATCATCCTTAGAAGACACAACACTTGAAGAATCACTCGAAAAAGTGTCAACATCATCAAAGTCATCATAAGTCGGCATGTCTTCATACTCGGAGGTAAAATCACCATACTCATAAAAAATTGGTGGATCACCCAAATTGGAAAGAGAATCATCGTCATATTCATCATAGATTGGTGGAATATCCAAATCATAGAGTAAATCATTAGAATCTTCCACATGGGCTTGAAAAGTGGATTATCATGGAAGGTCTCGAAAAGAGGATTGTTGTGTAGCACAAAATCATCAAGCTTTGTACTTTCCAAATGAGTTGTAACAAGCTCATATTGAAGCACATCAATCATTTTTGCCGATTCTTTTCCATTTGATTTGCTTGTAATCTTCCCCATCTTAAACACTTGTTGATCATTCCCGGCCCTAAGAATTAGTTCACCTTCGGCAACATCACTAAAGCTTTTCCGGTTCTCAAGAATGGCCGTCCAAGTATTAACGGAATACGAGGATCCATCTCATAATCAACAACAACAAAGTCAACCGAAAGTGAAGGTACCAACTTTAACAAAAACCTCTTCGGCAATACCAACGGGGTAAGCGAGAGTTATATTTGCTAGCTCAAGGGTCATACTGTTTGGTATAATATCGGGTAATGATAACTTCTTCCAAACACTTAATGGCATTAAATTGATACTTGCCCCAAGATCGGCTAAGGCGGTACATTCCTTGATTTGAGAAAATGAACAAGGTAACACAAAACGACCGGGATCTCCAAGTTTCTCTGGAAGTTCTTTGAGAAGGATTGTAGAACAATTTTCATTTAATCGGGTGTTGACAGATTCAACCATCTTCTCCTTCTTACTAAGAAACTCCTTGAATGCTTTAATAAATTTCGGCATTTGGACAAGTGCTTCAACAAGGCTAATATAAAAGTTCATTTGTGTGATCATCTTCAAAAAGGAAGTAACTTGAGCATCCTCTTTAGTGAGAAATTTGCACTTGTCTAAACGAGAAGGATAAGGAATATTGGGCTTAGTAGGTGTAGGTGGAGAAGGTGAAGGTTGAGATGTTGGAGGTTGAGAAGGTGAAGGTTGAGAGGGTGAAGGTTGAGATGGTAATGGAGAACTAGTACTAGGCGTGGTAGTAGTAGGGATAAATAGGGGTGGAGGAGGTGTTGGTCAAATAACTGGAGGAGGGATAAAAGGTCCTACTATAGTTGCTCCATTACGTGTAGTAATAGCACTCACATTGGCTCTAGGGTTGGTTTCGGTTGTATAAGGAAGAGAACCTTAGGGACGAAGGGCTTGAAACATATGAACGAATTTCCTATCCGTGGACTCTTGTATTTCCTTTAATTTCTTATCTTGTTCCAAAAGCTTTTGAATAACTAAGTCCATTTGCGGATTAGGTAAATTGAACCCTTGTTGTTGAAAACCTTCGTTTGGGTATTGGTTGTATGGTGGAAAACCTTGAGGATTGAAACCTTGGTTTGGAAAGCCTTGATTTTGCATTTGATAATTTCCTTGAGTTGCATTGTAGCCCCTCACATTTACATTTTGTTGAAAAGTAGCTCGTGGTGGCCCTTGGTTGTTATGGCTGGGTGGGTGTGGCCTTTGTTGTAAATCGGGTGGAGCAAAGTAATTAGGCGAATTATAGGACACAAGTGATTAACATCGACATTCGGCTTGAAATGAACCCTCTCGGTGTTGTTGTAAACATACACTTCCCCATGAGATTGATCATAAGCCTTATCACAATTAGCATAAGAGTGTGGCCCACCACAAGTTTCACAAGTAACATTAAGGGCATTCACATGTTGAGTGGGAGGGTTATCTCTTAAAACAAGTTGTTTTACTATTAAAGTAAGCTCCTTATTTGATTAGTTACCTCACTATCACTAGTACTAGCCATTGTAGCCCTCACACTCTTGGTTTGTACTTTTGCTTTGTTTTCAATTATTGCCCAAGCCTCATTCATTGATTTCACAAGAATATTACCCCCCGAAGCACTATTTAGTGAATCTTGATCATTCAAACTTAATCCATTATAAAAAGTATTAATTTGATGCACCTTAGTAAAATCGTGTTGTGGACACTTCCGTAAACGTTCCTTAAAACGATCCTAAGATTTACTAAACGTCTCACCGTAATTTTGTTAAAAATTAATGATGTCATTCCACAAAGCGGTAGTACGTGAGGGTGGAAAGAAGTAATTGATGAATTTGGTTTCTAAGTCCACCCATGTTGTAATACTTTGGGGTGGTTCCTTATCAAGCCATGTCCGGGCTTGTCCCTCGAGAGAGAAAGGACAGAGGAGCAAATGAATTGCCTCTTGTGAGACTTGATATGAGTATAATTACTCATATCATTTATATCGATAAACGGACTTAAAATGCATAAATCATATGATTATTGTATTGTATTTGCATTGTTTTGTTGTTTCATGTGTGTAGGTACCAAGTTCACGAAAACCGGCAAATATCGACACGAGATTGAAGAAAAGATCGAGAAGCCACAAATCAAGTTCGTTTTCGAGGATTTAACTTTATCAAAGCTATTTGGGCTTGTGGGACCCACTTTTGGATTTATGGGACTAAAAGCCCATTTAAAAGAATTAATTATCTACTATTGGTCCATTATCCAAGTCTGAGGCCCAAAATTACTAGGTTAAATGTCGAATGGGAGTATTGGGCCCAAGCCCAACTAACAATTTTAATAAACGGATGAAGTAAGTTGAATTTGCCAAATTTGGGTCAAAGGCCCAAGAAAAGAAGCAACGGACGAAGAAAGTTTTATTTATCAGGTCAAACACGTTTATTAAACTTCACCCACTCACATATTCACCACACAATTTCTTTCGATACTTTCTATGTAACCTTCTTCCCTCACATCTCACAAAACAAAATAACCAGGAAAAATAACATGTTCATTCAAACCCTAATCTATAAACATTTGGGGGTTTTGCAAATTAAGGGCACGTGTGAATGCACACGGATGAGTAATTAATTCCCAAGAAGATTGGAAGAAAGGAGATGGTCATTCCTGGTGACGTGGCACTCTCTCTCCTCAAAAGCTATCACCTGATTAGTCCTCACACCTTATTTTTAAAGAATCTCCAATCAAAAGTGGCCACGTCATCTTGGAAGCTGCACAAGAAGCACATATGCGTGCCAGAGTGGCGATCCGTGTGACCAAGGGCGAATCACAGCCCTTGGATCATAACAAGAAAGAGAGAGAAGAAAAAGATGTTGTATGGAAGGCTTGGATTGATTATCTTCACCAACAAACTTCACCCCTCACCTCTCGGTTCAAGTATAAAAACCCCTATTGTTATTGTATTTGATCATCCCTTTTCTTACTTTAAAGTTATAATGTTAGTTTTTATTTAGAGTTGTAATTTTCTTTTTAATGTTGTAATGCTTAATTGATCAATAAAAATTCGTATTTCTGTTTTATTAAATCTCAAATATCACGTTTATTTATTGTTAAGAGTACTTGCAATCTAAATATTTAAGCTGATATTATAAGGTTGATTGTTCATTTTAGCTTAACCAATAGCTTTAGTGAATGATTAAGTAAGATTTAGGGATAAATATTCATTCCACTTGAATGAATAATATAAATAGTTGTTGGTTCGAGAATGAGTGATGGTTCGAGTTGATTTGATATTGTAATGGTGGTTCGTATGGTGAATGGTGGTCTCGATCCAACATTTTAGACGGCTCAGCGCCGCTCTACTTCTCAACGGCTATCTACAAAAGGTTCTAAGTCCTTTAAATTTAATGATTATTTTTTTTACATGTTTAATTAGTTCTTATAATTTGATGAAGTTTAGCTCTTATTGTGATAGTGAAATTTGAACCCTTGTGTTGTTAATCTGATTAAAGTTAGATAGAACTATACTGTTTCGATTCTGCTTATTTTATTAAGTTGTTGTAGTCTGCTGGTCTTATGATGTTTGCGTAGTCAGATTAATAGGATTTTGGTTTATCTGTTCGCGGTAAGTTTTGGATTTAATTGTTCGTAGTAAGTTGCTGAGTTAACTAGTCTATTGAATGTATCATGGGTTAATGTTAGTTATAATGTTGAGTGTTACATAATCTGCTTTATAATTCTCCTTTTAGAAGTCTTCTAAAATCTATGCATATCTGTGAGTTGGCTTAATTTTGCTACTGTTTATCTGAATTTATAGATCTATTTCTTGCCTGTATTTATTTGTCATTGATTTATGTAATTTTATCTTTGTTTACTTGGGGAATCTATGTTAATCTGATTTTAGATTGACTTACTGGTTTAGTGCTTATATCATTCATTATCTGAGATAGAGTGAAGTATTGTGGCTGATCTGCATAATTTGCAGTCCATACATTTAGATTGGATTTTTTTAGTTGCGTAGTTTACATTGCTGAATAAATTGCGTTTAGCATTTTCGACTCTGTAACTTTAGTGATTAAAAATTGATGAACTTGTATTGTGAATTTGATATTCTATAACCTGCTATAGTTTTTATTTGGTTCTAAGTTTGCCAGCATTTTGTTTTACTGATATTTGTGAATGATCCAGCTTAGTTATTAGAACCAACAGACTCTTTTAGTCTGTTTGGTTATTTCTGAATATTATCTGTCCTTAATTCACGTGCCAAAATCATTCCTATGACTTTGAAAATAAACTCTGATTGTCCAAAAATAATCATAAAAACAATGTTCACCAAGGAACTCGAACCCATGACCTCTTAATCATGGGCCAAATGACTTAACCGTCTCATCTAGTTCCTCCTTTGTGTTTTAATACAGATTTTCATTCTATTATAGTATAATAAAGGTGTTGTCAGCTTTTTGTTTTATTCAATTACATAGTTTTCTTTTATTCAAATTTTTAACAGTTTGTTTACTTTTAAAATAATAAGTAAATAATAATAAAATATATTAAAAAAAGAGAATATTTTATTAATTTTAGAAATTTAATTAGTTATAAAAATTAGTTTTAAAATAATTAGAATTTATTAATTTAGTTTTAAATAAAAATAGTTTTAAAAATAGATTTTGTCAATTAAAGAGTAAAGTATTTTTAATTAAGTAGTTTAATTCTTATAGTGATTTTTAAATCGATTGTTTGTTTTAAATAGTTTAAAAGTTTTAATTTTAAATAATTGTTTTTAGATTAAATTGGGAATGATTTATGCACTTAGGTTTAATTTGTAGGATTAACTTTAATCTTAAAACCGAAAACCAATTCGAATCAATTGTCCAAATCGAAACAAAACGTCTCAAATTCACTCGATCTTCGTGTACAACGAACTTGGTTCACCAACGTGTTTAATTGAATCCGTATTTGGTAATTTTAGACTATTACTTTTTCCTAAAGGTAATTTTCTAATTTACCCTATAACGTATCTAATTATCACATATACATCATCACGATCACATCAAAAATTTTGGCGTCGCTGCCGGGGATCTTGTGTATGATTCGTCTTTGTGAGATTTGTTGATCGTTGATTTGAAGACCCTTTCCGTCCTCGGAAAGTTTTGTTATTTTTTTATTATATTATGTATCGTTTTTCGTGTTTTTTGTGATTAATATATTGTATTACGTAGAACAATAAATTTATCTACTTTCCAAATAAGACCTTAGTTGGGATTTCATCACCTAGCTATTGTATTCGAATCCAAAGAAAAGAAGGAAAAATAGATAAATACTAATAAGAAGTTTGAACTCGATTTATACAAACTATAAGGTGGGTATAAGGCGACGTGCTATAAAAGGCTGTCTAAGGAAAAAGGTTTTTAAGTGCTTTGTGCCAGCTCGTTTCCCCGCTTGCTTGTGCATATATTGAGAGGGACGACCGATTATTGGTTTGCCAACTCAAGTAGTATTTTATCTTTATTTTTGTAGTTTACTTATTGAACCTCGAGACGTTTAGGTTTTCACCTATCGTTTCAAAGTCGGCCGAGGGTAATTTACTTCCATAGTAGTTATCCTTATTACTTGTTTTTTATCGATCATTTTTGATTGAGCAATACCAAATAAAAATACCAAAAATAATCTTCTTCTTGTCTAATTTATTTTCTTCAATCCTCTAAAATTCTCGTTACGTTGGTTTATGCAATTACGTTCTTCTCGACTTGTGATTGATTTTAATAGGCTTGAAAATATTCCTCGTAGAAATAGAAATCGTCAACAACGAATAGTGGAACCCGAGCTTCCACCTATTGTTGTAGAGATGGCCGATAACCGAACAATAGAGGAATTGCTCCGTGCACCCACCGAAGGGTATGGGGAAGCAATCGTCGTGCCGGCTATTTTGGCGGATCATTATGAGATTAAGACGGGTCTTTTATCGCTCATTCGTGCCGACCAATTTCATGGCAATGAGACCGATAACCCGCACTCTCACATTTGGAATTTTCTTCGAATTACCTCGACTCTCAAGTTTAGAGATGTGCCGAATGACGCGATTAAGCTCATGCTTTTTCCGTACTCGCTCGAGGGTAATGCTAAGATTTGGTATGAGAAAGAACCACCGGGTTCGATTTTGACATGGGATGATTTAGTGTCTAAGTTCATGAATTATTTCTTTCCACCATCTAAGACAACACACTTTAAGAACGAGATCACTAGATTTGAACAAAAAGTGCATAAATCGTTTGGGGTTGCTTAGGAAAGGTTTAAAGATTTGTTAAGACAATGTCCACACCATGGTTTCTCGGAATTGCATCAAATAAATACTTTTTATAATGGGATTAATATGATTGAACAAGATTCTTTAAATGCCGCCGCGGGTGGTAATCTTTTAAGAAAAACCCCGAGAGACGCGTGGGGTATAATTGAGAATAAGTCTAGAGCATAATATTCACGAAACACACCGGGTGTTTCTAATGTGAATTCATTTAATCCCGAGATTGCTAGATTGGACTCTAAGATTGACACGATTTTGAATGAGCTTAGGAAGAATCCTCATGGATCGATTAATATGGTTGAGAATGTTTGTGTATCATATGGTGGAGCACATCCTAATTATGCTTGTTCAACCACGGGGTTTGATCAAGCTAGTGCTTTTGTCGCGACGGGAACTTATGGCTCCAACTTTCAAGTTCCTTGTCAAAATCATGTTGCTCCACCGGGTTTTCCACCGGTTCAAAATAGGTACAACAATGGAAACAATGGGAATAATTTTAACCGTGGTAACCAATGGAATTTCAATCAAGGAAATGGGTTTAATGCTAATCAAAACAATCAAGGTTTTCAAAGCAATAACCAAAATGATTTGTCAAGCTACATTAAAACGAATGAGGCAAATTTGAAGGCTTTTCAAAACAATATTCAAGGACAAATGGCAACTTTAAAAAATGAGTTTCAAAATACGATTAAAGGGCAAAACAATAAGATTGAGCTTAATCAACAAAGACTTGAACAAAACCAAAACCGTTTTGAGCAAAGATTAGAGCAAAGTCAAAATCGTATGCAACAAAGTTTGGAACAAGGTCAAAATAAATTGCTTTCGATGTTTGAGGGATTTATTTCTAAACCATCATCTTCTTCGGGTTGCTTACCTAGTAACACCATTCCAAACCCGAAGGGAGAGCTTAAGGCCATAACCGTTTATGATGATTGTGATAATTTAGAAGAAGTTGAAGTGATTGAGTTTAATCCTCCACCTAAGGAAACTTTTCTTGATGTCACCAAGGCTACTTTAAATGTGATTAGTACCTCGGTTTTCTTTGATTTCTTTCCCGAGAAGTATAAAGACCCGGGTCAATTCTTGATACCTTGTGTTTTCAATTAGCTTGGGGTATGCAAAGCTCTAGCCGATCTAGGAGCTAGCATTAACTTAATGCCCCTATCCATTTGGAAAACTATTGACTATGCACCACTTAGTACCACTCGAATGATCATTGAGCTTGCTAATGGTACCACCACCTGTCCGGTTGGTATAGCGGAAAATGTCATTGTTAAAGTGGGAAAGTTTTTGTAATTAGCCGATTTTGCTATAGTTGATTATGAGACCAATCCTCGTGTGCCTATTATTTTAGGACGACCATTTTTGTGCACGGCTCATGTTCAAGTTGATATGAGGAAAGAAGAGATTAAATTGTTTTATGGGGATAAAAGTATTATTTTTAAACCGGAAAAGATTCCAAGATTTGTTTCTAAGAAAGTGGAAAGTGTGAAACTTGTCGAGCCTATTAAAAGTAATAAGAAATCTCTCTTTGATAAAGGTGTTTTTCCAATTATTGAAACCTCATTTTGTGATGAAGAAAAGTTAAATTCAAAGGAAGATGCTTGTTTTGTTGATTCATGTTGTAATCTTACATCATCTCCACTCACTCCACACGAGGATGATAGTTCTAGGATTGAAAAGGAAATTAATGACTACCTAAGTGCACCATTTGATGCTAGTGAGTTTGATAGTGAGAATTTTGATCCCGAGAGTGATATTGCTTTAATTGAAAAATCATTGAAAATGGACTCATTTTCACTCTCTCCGATGGACCAAATTGATGTTCCTAAGGCACAATCTTCCGTTGGAGAGCCTTTGATTCCTAACTTCACACCGAGTGAGGTTAGTGACTACTCGTTGGATGAGTTCGTCGATGAAAATTTTGCTATTGTTGATCCACTTCCATGGGGAAGTGAAGACGTTATCGATTTTGAAATCGAGCATGATTCTCATGTTTTACCTACCATTCTCGAGGAATTATCCGATGAATTTCCTTCTAATGAGAATGATGATCTTGTATCCGAGTGTGACACACTTAATACTCTGTCGTAAATTTCTTGTGATGACAAGATTGATGACAATTTTGTGACCTACTCAAATCCTCTCTTTGAAGCTTCAATGAACAATAATCCATTGTTTCAAGAGGATTTTGAGAGCATCATACTTCCTACATCTCACAACCTTTGTGATGATGAGCTTCTCTTGAAGGAGGTTGATGAGTTTCTTTATATAGACATTCCTTCGGAATTTGAGGAAGAGTCTAATGACGGTGATGAAGATTCTTGGTTTGATCACCTGATTTATGATGATGATAATATTGATCCGGAGGGAGAAATTACCTTTACTCCAATTATCCTTCCCACTCGCTTTGATCTTAATGTGCGGGTTTTTCATGCGACTCATTTTGAGTATCATGACCCCTTTATTCACATTCCTAAGAGTGAAAAGGTCGACAAAGTCATTCAAGTTGAAACCACTATGGTTGAGACTTTTAACCCACCATTACCATGTGCTTCATATGATTTTGGATTAGCATGGGGGACGACACCGTGTTGTCTATTCCTTTCTCTACCGAGGACGAGGTATTCGACCCCGGAATCGTTGATTTAGGGAAATCTCGGCCTTTCACCGATGCAATAATTGAAAGACTTTTTGATCATCTTGGTGCGAGTTTATCTCGGGGAGCATGTATCCATTTCGTGATTTGTGACCACCATCTCTTTTTGGATATTTATGTTGGAGTTTCATCCTTTCGTTTGTCATCCTACAACGAGGATGTAATCTTTAACCCCATCATCGTGCTTTATTATGGATTCTATTCCATTATGCCGGTTTTCACCATTTTCCTAAGGACCAATGAATGCGGGGATCGAGTCGAGCTCATGACTCGGTTAACAAAAACGAGGTGCCTTGTGGGGGAGTCCCATACATTCTATCTTCTTTCTATTTTCTAACACTATTAAGGCTTGATCTATCAAGCTCGTGCTCGTGTTTTGTTGTGTTGTGAATCTTAGGTATGACCCTAATTATTGAAGACTCTCGTGCGCGGTTTTTTTCGGTCCACTTGATCTTCCATTCTTTAAATGCAAAAAGGGGCGCACTCTCTATCCTTTGATTTTTATCGACAAACGTTTTATCTTGAGGCATAATTAATAAACAGCTTATAGATTTGCGTGCTCTTTCCATGTTAGGATTTTGCATTAGACTCTTCGTGTTTTAGCAAGGGGGTGTTACTCTTGAGCTAAGAAACATTGAGGACAATGTTTGGTTTTAGCATGGGGGAGTCAATCGATATAATCGCTTGCAATTGCTTTTGTCGTGTCCAAACGTAATCGTTTTCTCATTTTTCATAAAAATTTTAAATTTTTAGTGTTATTTTTTAAGTTTTAATAGATAAAGTAAGTGCTTTTGACACAAATGTAGGCTTTCCGTTGGTGAAAATAAAAATAGTTTTTGACTCGACTTGGTTTTTACCTTAGCTTTTCCTTAACATATTTGAATTAGGTTTTGCTAGGCTTTTATATAGGGAGCTGATAGGTGTGAAAACACCCATCCTTTTACCACTTAATTACAATAATAACCAGGCCAAAACGTGTATTTTATGTCGTAAATGTCGGAATTATGCGTGGTTTGTGTTTTTGTTGTGATTTAGGACGAAAATGTGAAAAGGGGAGAAAACACGGGTTTTCACGGGCTTTTATCGAAGGAAAAGACAAAAGACGAAGTCAAGAAATCAAGAGTGCAAAAAGAACGGAAGTCCAAGGCGTATTCTGAAGATTTATCGAAAAAAGTCCAAAGACGAAAGTTTAATAAAGCCGAAGAACTCAAGTCTAATTTATGAATAAATCACAAAACGAGTTTAAAGTAATCCCGAGACAAAGTCTGAAAAGTCGAAGAAGTTTGAAGATTTAAAGACTAAAGACAAAGGATTAAATGAGAATTAAAGAAAGAAGAAAGAGAGGAGGAAGCTTCCAACCTCTCCTCCTCCCCTATAAATAGAAGTCATTAGTCATAATTTCCATTTGGTTGGCTAAAGTGACAATTAATCTTCCACCATTTAATTACTTGCATCTTAATTACTTGCACCTTTAATTACCTTGTCTTGTACCTTTAATTCCTTTAAATTCAAGTAAGTTTCCTTTTATTGTTATTGAATCTTTAGTTTTCTTGTTAATCTCCTATCTACCTTTCTTGTTTTGATTTGATCTTAATCCTCATGTTTATGTTCATGTTCTTAAGTTTTTATTGATTTGATTAAGTGGGTTTTGATTATTTTGATTATTATTGTTAGTTTTATTGATTTGGATTGATAGATTATCATTAGTTGATCATTTGTGGTTAGTTTGGTTTAATCTTTTGGTTAATTTTGGTTAGATTGGTTTGGATTCGTACCTATTTGTTCTTCCTTGTTCTTCGCGAATCTGTTGGCCCAGGTTATTCCGAATAAAGGATCTCAGGCAGTTTATTCCGGATCAGCTTAATATTCCTGATCAACTTGTTATTCCGGATGAACAAATATTCCGAATGAAGGGTTCATTCTAGTTTATTCCGGATCAGTGATATATTCCGAATAAAGGATTTATTCCGGATCAACTAGTTATTCCGGATGAAGTGATATTCCGGATGAGCCCTTGTTATTCCGAATGAACAGCTTTTATTCCGAGTGAAGTGATATATTCCGAACGAAGCAAATATTCCGGATCAACCATTTATTCCGGATGAAGTAAACATTCCGGATGAAGTAAACATTCCGGATGAGTATTTATTCCGGATGAGTGTTTTATCTTGATTATTCCGAACGAACACTTTATTCCGGATGAAGGTTATTCTTTTGATTATTCCGAATAAGCAAGTATTCCGGATGAAGCTTTTATTCCGCATGAGGTAATTATTCCGAGTAAAGAAGAATTATTCCGGGTGAAGATGACATTCCGAACGAGTAATTATTCCGAACGAAGGTTTATTCCGAATGAGCTGTTTTTAGTTTATTTTAAGTTTATGTTTTTAAATTCTTAAGCTTTACTTTTCCCGCCTTTTTACTTAGTCGCACTTTTAGTTTACTTGCCTTAGATTTATTTTAAGCTTGCCTTTAGTTTAAGTTTAAGTTTGCCTTTAGGATAGTTTTAAGTTTGCCTTTTAATTTCTCGTCACGTTTTAATTTCTCGTCATTTCTTTTCAATTAGGTTTAGATTTAAATTACTACTATTTACTTTAAAGTTTGTGCACTTTTAATTTTACTACAACGACAACATTTGTTTTCACCAGAAGACGACTGAGTCACACTTATAACCGGAGATCAATTCGATTAGACTTGGAACAACGATAATTTTCTTACTAGGCAAAAGCTAAGTTATTAAATGGCGCCGCTGCCGGATCTTTTCGTTAAGATTAACGGTTTTCTGTGAGAGACGCGTTGCTTTTTGGGATCCGTTCATTCGTGAGCGTTATTTTCTTGTTTAAAAATTTCCAAAAATCCATAAAAATTAAAAATTGTTAAAAATCCATAAAAATTAAAAAATTTCAAAAATCCAAAAAGATTTTATTTTCTTTATAGTGTATATATATTCTCTTTGTGTTTGGTATCTTTTTCTTTTGCTTTTGCAGGTGTATGCGTACTAGATCTTCTACTTATCCAAAGCCCAAGACTCGTGAAGATTTAGTTATGGCAGGTGTGAACAACAACAATAACCCACCGCACCTCAACAATAACAACAATGTTCTTCCACAGCCCGATCTTCGGACAATGGAGGAGCTTTGTCAACCCATAATGTTTGGACAAGGAGGACCTATTGCGCCGATGCAAATCACGGCTCCGGAGTTTTCGTTGAAGCATCACATGATCCAACAAGTGAAAACTAATCCTTTTCGCAGAATACCGGATGATGATGCCAACAAGCACCTCGACAAATTCATTACTATTACTCAAAGCATAAAATTTCCCGGTGCTACTATGGATGTCCTTCGCCTTCAACTCTTTCCACATACTTTATCCCACCACGCTGAAAAATGGTTTGATCGTCTCCCGAAGAATTCCATTCATACTTGGGATGACATGACTCAACTGTGACAACCATGGTTTTGGGTTTGTCACTTGGTCTTACTTTTAGCTTATTTTATGTGTGCTTACTTGAATTGTGTGTTTACGTGTTTATTTTGTGTGAACGAGGTTGGTGTGGTTATCATTTATGAGTATAGAAGTACTCATAAGTAAATCGAGGAACAGTTATTTCATGTTCATGAGCTCACAAGTGGTGACTATGAAATGAAAATGGTGATGTTGTAGTGTTTACTTATACGTATAAGTATTACAGTAGTAGTATTTTTTTTAGGATTTACGGTTTAGCATTTAGAGGTCTCGGGTGAGGTAATTATCCATATGAATATTTTTCGGGATGGTTTTAAGTCATTTAGGACTTAGTTATAAAGTTTATTTCAAAATTTGAGATTTTTTATAAAAGTGTATATTTTACGTCTTTTACGGTAAAACGCGTAAATTTGACTAGTTTTACGGTTTTGGAAGCTTTAGGAGCTGAAATAAATTAAGGAAAATTAAGGTAATATTATTAACATAATATTAAATAATAAAAATAAAAAAAACGAATTTATTGGGTGTTTGGGTCGGTTTAGACGCACCAAAGAAAGAGAAAAAGGGAAAAAAAGGAAAGTTGGGTGTTATACTTGGACTAGGATTTTATGTAAACACTATATAAGGTTATCTAATAAATAAAAAAACATAAATCCCTGGAGACAAAGAAAAATTCGTGGGTTTCATAGAGTAGAATTAGGGTTCTTCAAAAAAATTAGGTTTTCTTCATCTTCCATTCATTTAAGGTAAAAACCTTCATTAACCTTTTTAATTAAATTGTTTTTATGTTTAATTAATCATTCTTACGATGGATTAAGGGTTAGGGTTTATATAAAAACAGTAGATTAATGATTTATTAATCATAATATGATGATCATATAATCTAGGGCTTGTATTAGAAGGGTTATAGGTGATTAATTAGATCAAGTTGTTTAAAACCCGTTTTTAAAAACTGGGCAGAATTTTGAGTCTATTGTTTTGATCATATCTCGAGTTCTAGGAACATTCAAGATGCGATCAAACTATCCTGGGATAGGTAATTGAGTTGGCTTTCTAAGTCAAGAAACGAGAACTAAATTGGAGGTCGGTAAGTGGGTCAAAAACAGGTTACAACAGTCGGAGGTCAAAACAGTTTAGTTTTGGGTTGTTTGGGGTACTTAGGGTTGCATTGGGATCTTCTCACGAACATGAGAGATGGTTTATATATTTTAGTAAGGATCTGCACTTGGGCTAAGATTGTGGTTTAGGGTAAGACCCTCTAATGGTAATGAATTTTTCATACGTTTAAAATCAGTAAATTCTGGATAGGTAGCAATATATACACATATATCTGGGCCTTAACAGTAGCTTTAAGGTTAGGGCAAGTGGGAGGTTTTAGCTAACCTATATAAAAGTGTGAATATTCCTTTTACAGAAACCATGGGTATGTTTAAGTGGACGTTTGACTTAAAGTTTTGAGACCTAAAAATGGGACTGTTTTGTGTAAAATTATGAACGGGATAGCTATTAAACTTAACCAAGTTAGGGACTTGTTAAGGAAGGGTAATGGGGTGATTAGAGCTTAACAATGAGGTAATTATACGGGAATATACTAGATGTCCATCATAGGTTGATGAGCCATCTTAGTGATTGGTTCGTGTATTGATTTCGTGTTTTTGGTTTGTTAGCTTGTTGCTAGTGCGAGGACTTGTGAAGAAGCTATCAGGTGAGTTTCATAGTCCCATGTTTAATATTGATTTTGACTTCCAGATGGGATGGAAGAGACACTGTGTTGAGTTATTTTCTAAATTGATGTTGTGAATGTGTTTGTGATTTGAGATGGACTTGTGTGAACATTATGTGATTAACTGCTATGTGATTCTTGATTGTGTATGATTCAGATCCGGGGACACGTGCCGTCTCAGTTATTATGGTTTGACAAGGTAGTGGCCTTGAGGTTTGACAAGGTAGTGGCCTTGTGGTTTGACAAGGTAGTGGCCTTGGGATAGGTACATAGTGTGATCATCTATGGTACCATGTTGTTTGGCAAGGTAGGAGCCTTGGATTTTGGTTTGGAATGATTGATCTTGAATGCTAGTTGTTAATACATAATTGTAGCACATTGTCCATATGTTATTGTGTTGATGGTTGTTATTCACAGCTTGTAATTGATTTAGCGTTGGAGTCTAAACCTATGACTCTCACAAACTTTATGTTGACGTGTTTTAGTGTCTCTTTCAGGTGATACTATGGTTAAGCATGAGAACATAAGTGACTAGGATTGGAGAAGCTTAGGAATGCATATAGAAGGAGAATCCCCGTTTCCTTCTTAGTTTTTATTTGTTCTTTTAATAAGTGATAATGTGGCACACATATATTTGTTTGGTTATGTTATTTGTTTGTCTTCGGTAAGCGGTAGGACTGTTACCTACTTACCTAGACTCTTGAGTCTGATGAGATATTGTCATGACTTTGTGTCTCCATTTTATGACATTTCTTATTTCATATAGTTATCTCTATAGACACGCCATGTTGTGATGATATCCATACGTCGCGCCCCATATTCCGCCATGGTAAGGTGTGACAGAATGGTATCAGAGACAATGGTTATAGAGAATTAGGTTGCCTAGTCGTGTAGCCTAGTCTATAGCTTAAGGGTCCCTGCATATAGGCGTCATAGGAGTATGTGTGCATTTTATAGTAATTGATGTGTTTGAATATTATTTTCGTAGTATTTGTTAGGTTATGAACTACTATGGTTCATACTTAACTACATGTTTTTTTCTTTACGAGTTTTGATTAGTGCGGGTGGAACCATGGTCGTATACGCTAGTCATTGTTGGATTTCGCTTAATTATGTTTTCATGTTCTTTATACATTTTGAATTTTGTCTACGCTGGTTTAGCTGGACTACGAGTTTATGTGTTTCGTGCATTGGCTATGTTATTTTAATACATGGGGTTTTAGATTTTATCTTGTGTGGTTATGTGCTTGTGAGTTGTTGGATTATGTGTTATGTGTAGTATTAATTTCTTATAAGTGTCATCATAGGAGGGAGTACATTGGTGAAAGGGAACATGTATAACTATGGAGGCCTACATAATTATATATGTGCCACAACACCACTGGACTTTCAAGTATGATTGCATGAAAGAGAGTTAATACATGCTTGTATAGTATATGTTGGATGGATTTGAGTGTATGTACGCTTATGCCTATGTATGTAAAATTATTTTCTACTTACCGGTTGTATTCTTGGGATGGTTGCTAGCTCGTTTCTCTTTGAGATGTTCAACTTCTGTAGTAGCGCATTTCTCGGGTCCTCATTTCACGTGTTTGTTTGTACAGTAATTTTGGGCGTGAAGGATTTTGAGATGGTGGAGATTTCTTTTTGGGGTAACGATGTCTTTTGTTTCGAGTTATACATGGTAAAAAAATAGAACTTGCAAATTGAAAAAAAAATAGTTGTTGGTAGTCGATGAAATAAGGAAGTGTCGGGATCATGTTTCAAATAAGGTGGAAGATAAATTCTTTAACATATAAGCATGACTCGGTTATTTTAAAATATTTTGGTTTTGATCACCTAAAGTTATTGTTCTTAACTTAAAAATTTTGTTCTTATTTAGTGAAATATGTTAAAATCATGTAATTAATAGAGTTTTAATTTTCTGGAATTAAAATAAATTAGGTTCTAGTTTTGGTAATTAATGGGGGGTTTTAGGGTTTAAAAATCGTTTTTTTGGTATACATCGGAGTAGGCAGAAACTGTCGCTAAACTGTCAAAATATGTTGCTAACTGTCAGAAACTGTCGCTAATGCCTAGGTAGATTTTGTGAAAAATCGTTTTGGTCATAACTTATTCGTTTTAAAGGTTTTTGGGTGATTCAAAAGCCTCAAATTATGTACTCGGAACATAATTTTCAAATATTCAGAAAGTTTCGTAATTGGAAGTCAGTAGCTTGGTCGAATTAATTGTACAAGTGTTGAGTTCAAGGTTAATTTTCGGACAACATGGTTTAAACTCGTGTTTTGGGTATTTGGCGGTAATGAACACTTGGAGGGTTAACATAGAGATGAGTTGGGAAGGAATTTGAGAGTTCTTTAGACCTTATTATACGTGGTTATATTTTGATGAGTTTTGATTTATGGTATTTATGAGTAAGACTGAAATCGGGGTGACAGTTTTAAACCCGTTGAGTTATGTGACGGCTCCTAACTTGGTTTCAAGACAGTTCTTGTTTGATGAGTTGCGAGATTTAGTTAGGTTGGTTACATAACTTTATGGTTTTGATAAGTTTCCTCGCGGACGGTTAAGGCTCATGTGTTGTTGGTTGAGATTATTTTCGTGTAAACTGAGTTCACGTTTGAACGTGAAGGTTTTATCAGGGATATGCATCCTAGTTTGTTTGCTGAGAATAAGTTTGAGTTTGGGAGTGAATCTCGGGACGAGATTTCTATTAGGAGGGAGTGATGTGACAACCGTGGTTTTGGGTTTGTCACTTGGTCTTACTTTTAGGTTATTTTATGTGTGCTTACTTGAATTGTGTGTTTACGTGTTTATTTTTTGTGAACGAGGTTGGTGTGGTTATCATTTATGAGTATAGAAGTACTCATAAGTAAATCGAGGAACGGTTATTTCATGTTCATGAGCTCACAAGTGGTGACTATGAAATGAAAATGGTGATATTGTGGTGTTTACTTATACGTATAAGTATTATAGTAGTAGTATTTTTTTAGGATTTACGGTTTAGCATTTAGAGGTCTCGGGTGAGATAATTATCCATATGAATATTTTTCGGGATGGTTTTAAGTCATTTAGGACTTAGTTATAAAGTTTATTTCAAAATTTGAGATTTTTTATAAAAGTGTATATTTTACGTCTTTTATGGTAAAACGCGTAAATTTGACTAGTTTTACGGTTTTGAGGTTTTGGAAGCATTAGGAGCTGAAATAAATTAAGGAAAATTAAGGTAATATTATTAACATAATATTAAATAAAAAAAATAAAAAAAAAAACGAATTTATTGGGTGTTTGGGTCGGTTTAGACGCACCAAAGAAAGAGAAAAAGGGAAAAAAGGAAAGAAAAAGAAAGCTGGGTGTTATACTTGGACTAGGATTTTATGTACAATCTATATAAGGTTATCTAATAAATAAAAAAAAACATAAATCCCTGGAGACAAAGAAAAATTCGTGGGTTTCATAGAGGAGAATTAGGGTTCTTCAAAAAAAGTTAGGTTTTCTTCATCTTCCATTGATTTAAGGTAAAAACCTCCATTAACCTTTTTAATTAAATTGTTTTTATGTTTAATTAATCATTCTTATGATGGATTAAGGGTTAGGGTTTATATAAAAATAGTAGATTAATGATGTATTAATCATAATATGATGATGATATAATCTAGGGCTTGTATTAGAAGAGTTATAGGTGATTAATTAGATCAATTTGTTTAAAACCCGTTTTTAAAAACTGGGCAGAATTTTGAGTCTATTGTTTTGATCATATCTCGAGTTCTAGGAACATTCAAGATGCGATCAAACTAGCCCTGGATAGGTAATTGAGTTGGCTTTCTAAATCAAGAAACTAGAACTAAATTGGAGGTCGGGAAGTTGGTCAAAAACAGGTTACAACAGTCGGAGGTCAAAACAGTTTTGAATTCAGCCTGTTTTCTTTTTAAGTTTTGGGTTGTTTGGGGTACTTAGGGTTGCATTGGGATTTTCTCACGAACATGAAAGATGTTTTATATATTTTAGTAAGGATATGCACTTGGGCTAATATTGTGGTTTAGGGTAAGACCCTCTAATGGTAATGAACTTTTCATACGTTTAAAATCAGTAAATTCTGGATAGGTAGCAATATATACACATATATCTGGGCCTTAAAAGTAGCTTTAAGGTTAGGGCAAGTGGGAGGTTTTAGCTAACCTGTATAAAAGTGTGAATATTCCTTTTACAGAAACCGTGGGTATGTTTAAGTGGACGTTTGACTTAAAGTTTTGAGACCTAAAACTGGGACTGTTTTGTGTAAAATTATGAACGGGATAACTATTAAACTTAACCAAGTTTGGGACTTGTTAAGGAAGGGTAATGGGGTGATTAGAGCTTAACAATGAGGTAATTATACGGGAATAGACTAGATGTCCATCATAGGTTGATGAGCCATCTTAGTGATTGGTTCGTGTATTGATTTCGTGTTTTTGGTTTGTTAGCTTGTTGCTAGTACGAGGACTTGTGAAGAAGCTATCAGGTGAGTTTCATAGTCCCATGTTTAATATTGATTTTGACTTCCAGATGGGATGGAAGAGATACTGTGTTGAGTTATTTTCTAAATTGATGCTGTGAATGTGTTTGTGATTTGAGATGGACTTGTGTGAACATTATGTGATTAACTGCTATGTGATTCTTGATTGTGTATGATTCGGATCGGGGGACACGTAACGTCTCAGTTATTGTGGTTTGACAAGGTAGTGGCCTTGAGGTTTGACAAGGTAGTGGCCTTGTGGTTTGACAAGGTAGTGGCCTTGGGATAGGTACATAGTGTGATCATCTATGGTACCATGTTGTTTGGCAAGGTAGGAGCCTTGGATTTTGGTTTGGAATGATTGATCTTGAATGCTAGTTGTTAATACATAATTGTAGCACATTGTCCATATGTTATTGTGTTGATGGTTGTTATTCACAACTTGTAATTGATTTAGCGTTGGAGTCTAAACCTATGACTCTCACAAACTTTATGTTGACGTGTTTTAGTGTCTCTTTCAGGTGATACTATGGTTAAGCATGAGAACATAAGTGGCTAGGATTGGAGAAGCTTAGGAATGCATATAGAAGGAGAATCCCCGTTTCCTTCTTAGTTTTTATTTGTTCTTTTAATAAGTGATACTGTGGCACACATATATTTGTTTGGTTATGTTATTTGTTTGTCTTGGGTAAGCGGTAGGACTGTTACCTACTTACCTAGACTCTTGAGTCTGATGAGATATTGTCATGACTTTGTGTCTCCATTTTATGACATTTCTTATTTCATATAGTTATCTCTATAGACACGCCATGTTGTGATGATATCCATACGTCGCGCCCCATATTCTGCCATGGTGGGGTGTGACATCAACGATTTTGTCGCGCTACTTTCCACCATCCATGGTCACGAGACTTCGAAATCAAATCAGCGGTTTCATGCAAGAACCCGATGAATCTCTCTTTGATGCTTGGGAAAGGTATAATGTTTTGATCGATCGATGTCCAAACCACAACATGCTCCCCGTTACCTTAATTGATACTTTCTACAACGGTTTGACTTTTCGTGATCGTGATACGATTAATGCAGCCGCCGGTGGCACATTTATGAAAAGAAGACCCGAGGAGTGTAGAGAGCTTATTGAGAACATGACTACTCATCACAAAAACTGGGATTCCTCCGCTTCTTCAAGGAACAACCCGAGAGTCAATGTTTCTTTTACTTCAGCAAACCCCGACATGACCGAATTCACCCGCATGATGGCCGAAATGAACAAAAATATCTTGCTCATCGCTACAAACCAACAACACAAGTTAAAGCTGTAGCAATTCCTTGTGAGACATGCGGCGGTCCTCACTCATAGATTGATTGTCCTTCCACTCAAGGCAATCTGGAAAACGTGTATGCAGCTTATGGTAATTATTCACCGGAAAATTACCAAGCCCGACCTCAAGGGGATCGAAATTTGCTAAGTTACCGGTCCAACAACTATCTTTCACCCATTTTTTCTCCTCAAAACCACAACCTCAACAACAATTACAATAGAAGCAACCAAATCACACCTCGAGCTTCTAATCCTTATCACCCACCCGCTCAACAAGCCCCACCCATGAATCAAGATGTTGAAGCCTTAATGAGAACCCAAGGAGAGCAAATCAAGAATCTACAAAGACAAATTATCAATTTGAAAGGGGATATCACTAAGCAAGGGAATGACATTAGATCCGAGCTTCGAAATAATATACAATCCTCCTTCAGCAATCAAACGAATGATTTGAAGAATATGCTGGCTAGTTTCTTACCAACCACTCAACCCTCTACTTCGGGCTCTCTACCTTCAAACACCGTCACCAACCCGAGAGCGAATGTGAGTGCTATTACTACCCGTAGTGGAGCAACTTTAGTAGGACCATCTATCCCACCCCCAGTTAATCCATCTACTCCTCCTCCACCACCATTTATCCCTACTACTCCCACACCTAGTATTAGTATACCATTACCGTCTCCGCCTCGTCATGAAAAAGTACCCAAGAAGAATCCTCCAACCCCACCTTCCACCTTTAACCCTTCAACATCTCAACCTTCACCTACTACACCTCCACCACCCAAACCAAGCATTCCTTACCCTTCTCGACTCAACAAGGCTAGAATTTTAACTAAGAATGACGTTCGAGTCTCTAACTTTTTGGAAAAGATTGTCGGAATGACCGTCACCTTTACCCTTGTTGAAGCTCTTGCCCAAATGCCACAATTTGTAAAGATGTTTAAGGAATTGCTTAGTAAGAAGGAGAAGATAACCGAGTTTGTTAATACTCACTTGAATGAAAATTGCTCTGTAATCCTTCTTAAAGAACTTCCGGAAAAACTTGGAGATCCCGGTCGTTTTGTGCTACCTTGTACTTTTAACCAAACCGATGAATTTACTGCCTTAGCCGATCTCGGGGCAAGTATTAATTTGATGCCTTTCAGTGTTTGGAAAAAGTTATCATTGCCCGACCTTACTCCCACTAAGATGACTCTTGAGCTAGCCAATCGAACTCTCGCTTACCCCCTTGGTATCGCCGAAGATGTGTTCATTAAAGTTGGCACATTCACTTTTCCGATCGACTTCGTCGTTGTTGATTATGAAATGGACCCTCGTATTCCGTTAATACTTGGACGCCCATTTTTGAGAACCGGTAGAGCTTTAATAGATGTGGATAAATGTGAACTCATCTTAAGAGTCGGGGATGATGCACAAGTTTTTGAAATGGGGAAGCTTAGAAGCAAATATAATGGAAGAGAATCGGCGAATATGATTAATGTGCTCGATGATTTTGTCATCTACAACAATCCTCTATTCGATTCTTGCAATGATAATCCACTGTTCCAAGATGATGTGGATGATTCTCTCTCCAATTTGGAACCTCCACCCATATATGATTCCCCACCGATCTATGATGCTTATGATGATGATTCTAGCTCCGATGGGGATGATTATGATGATTTTACTTCCGAGTATCCCGACATGCCCACTTATGATGATTTTGATGAGGCTGATACTCTTTCGAGTGATTCTTCACATGATGAAGATCCTCCGCTTGCAACACTTGATCCTACTTTGGATGACTACTCATTTAAGGAAGACTTTTCTACTTTTCTCAATACATACTTCCCTCATGAGAGTGATGTTCCTCCTTTAGACTTTGATGATTATGGTCTTCATCCTTCTACGGATTTGAAGAAAATTCTTTCAAAGGAAAAGAAGCCGACTGACACCAACATCCGCAGCACGTATGTTTTGACACCTCTGTGTCCGCCTTCTGAGGACGAGGTTGTGCATCTTCTTAGCGGATGTTCTTCAAATTCTGCTGAGCCTGAGTGCTATTTTCCCCTAAAGGAAAAGGTGTTCGACCCCGGTATTGCACTTTTCAAGCCATCTCAGTATCCATCTGAAGAAATAAAAGGAAAAATCTTTGGAACTTTTGGAGATATGCTTGCACCTCTTCACCCTTGCTACCACCGTGCTCCATCTCTGCTTAAGGGAACCTTGCCAATTCTTCTTTGGCTTGCCTTGTTCGCCTTAAGCTTGTGTTACTTGATGGACGAAAACCATGTATTTGATCCCGGTAGACGTGTTTCATGCTTCTTCCTATGCTAATCAAGGTCGAGTCAGGCTCACGACTCGGTGAACAAAAATCAAGCTCTTCTTGGGAGGCAACCCAAGTATCTATCTTTTGGCTATTTTTATCCTAAGTGTAGGGGAGACTCGTTGGTGTTTGCTATTTCCTCTCTTCTCATATTTAGGGATTCGCGCTTTCAAAAAGATCCACTCTTGATGATTTTTGACGACCCCGTGATTCCGTGTTTCCGTCTTCCCGGTTCTATCCTAAACTCTTTTGATTCTCTATTTTATATTTCTCAACATTAAAATAGGAATCTCTTTAGTTGTCTCTTCCTTAGCAAGATTTAATCAACGTGCACAATGTCCTAAGTGTAGGGGAGTTTACTCCCACATGCTTAAACATTGAGGACAATGTTTATATCAAGTGTAGGGGGGACTTCTATCGAAGTTAAGTGGCCTTTTCCTTGTATTTGTCCTCATTTTAACCGGAAAATCAATTTTTTGACATTTTTCAAAATTTTTGATCTATTTTGGCCTATTAGTTTTTCCTTTGTTATAGTTATTTTCTTTCTTTACTAGAATAAATTTTAATAAAGTGGTTTTAATTTTCTACGTTGTGAATCTTTTGACTCAATCCGAGTTTACTTATCTAAGTTTACTCTAGCTAGTATCCTTAACGTGTTTAAGTCAAGTTTTGCTAGGCTTTTATATAGGGAGCTTTAAAACGCGAAAGTCTTAACTCTCACGGGTTAAGAACAAGAACTTTTCGCAAGTTCCTATAATGGATCCTAGAGAGTCGTTTATCAAGGGAACTTTAAAATGCGAATTCTAAACTTGAATAAGTCTTAGAGTTTGCAAGATCCTATAGACGACTCGAAAACCCAAAACTTTGATTTAATTGGCTAAGCATCCACGAGTCTGATTCCTTGAGATTTTAAATTGTGGAGAACGAGAGATGATAGAGTCAATTATAAGTTTGGTATTCTTTCGTGAATTTATGTGAGTTGATTATAAGCCTATTCTCCCATCGCTTGTTAATAAATTATCTGCAATAAATAAGGTTATACGATTTGAAAATTTACTTAGCTTCTAGCACAAGATCGTTTAAAAGTTGCTCGGTATTGATTAGAGTTCATAGCCAAGGCATAACTTATTGAAGCGGGATGCGAAGATTGGCGAGTCCGAAAAAGCCCTAACAAGGCATGAGGGCTACATTTTGTTGCTAAAGATCCCATGTGATGTGAGGAATCATTTATCAAGAATCAATATGAAGGATCGAGACACACGACGAAAAGCAAATACTCCCCAAAAGATCATGGAGAAGTCTATCCAAAAAGGCCCTAACAAGGTATGAGGATAAATAGATCCAAGTCCTAAAAGGAGGCGGATCGTTGTATATCAAAATCCCAAATAAAGATTGGAGAAAAATAAAGAAGTCGTGGTCGAAGTATGAAGAATCTCTCAAAACTTCAAGTGAAGAAATTCCTATTATAAAGAGAAGACCATTATTTCATGAACGTCTCTCAAGATTTGAAGTATGAAGTCGCTGCCAAATATCGGTCCGAGAAAGGTCTCAAATCGTGAAACGAGTTATGCCAAGATATGAACTTTATGAGGTCCCGAGAAGCAGTTTTAAAAGATTTTGTCCTTTAGCTAACTATTGATTAAATCGTACCACTTTATTTTCAGCCTAAATAACTATCAAAATAAGTCAACAATGCATCCTCGTGATCATTCAAGACAATAATAAAATATAAGAGATACACCTAGGAATAAGGGATTCTAAGTAAATAATTGGCCCACATGAGTTCATGTTAGTTTGCTAACTTATAATAACAATGATCTCGTTTTTATGCTTGGTATGGGGAACGTGAAATTTGAGGATGATAAACATTCATGACATTCCAAAACCCTAAGGTAAGTCTTTGTTTTCTTTACTTGTTTTGTTATTTTCTATCTCTTTAATAAAGGCCAATGTGGATTGATTGTGATGAAAAGTGTAATCTTGCTTTGTAATTAATGCATTGCATGAGGACATTGCAATGGTCAAGTGTAGGGGATTTGATAGGTGTGAAAACACCCATCCTTTTACCACTTAATTAGAATAATAACCAGGCCAAAACGTGTATTTTATGTTGTAAATGTCGGAATTATGCGTGGTTTGTGTTTTTGTTGTGATTTAGGACGAAAATGTGAAAAGGGGAGAAAACACGGGCTATCACGGGCTTCTATCGAAGGAAAAGACAAAAGACGAAGTCAAGAAATCAAGAGTGCAAAAAGAACGGAAGTCCAAGGCGTATTCTGAAGATTTATCGAAGAAAAAGTCCAAAGACGGAAGTTTAATAAAGCCGAAGAACTCAAGTCTAATTTATGAAGAAATCACAAGACGTGTTTAAAGTAATCCCGAGATAAAGTCTGAAAAGTCGAAGAACTTAGAAGATTTAAAGACTAAAGACGAAGGATTAAATGAGAATTAAAGAAAGAAGAAAGAGAGGAGGAAGCTTCCAACCTCTCCTCCTCCCCTATAAATAGAAGTCATTAGTCATAATTTCATTTTGTTGGCTAAAGTGACAATTAGTCTTCCACCATTTAATTACTTGCACCTTAATTACTTGCACCTTTAATTACCTTGTCTTGTACCTTTAATTCCTTTAAATTCAAGTAAGTTTCCTTTTATTGTTATTGAATATTTACTTTTTTTGATTAATCTCCTATCTACCTTTCTTGTTTTGATTTGATCTTAATCCTCATGTTTATGTTCATGTTCTTAAGTTTTTATTGATTTGATTAAGTGGGTTTTGATTATTTTGATTATTATTGTTAGTTTTATTGATTTGGATTGATAGATTATCATTAGTTGATCATTTGTGGTTAGTTTGGTTTAATCATTTGGTTGATTTTTGTTAGATTGGTTTAGATTCGTACCTATTTGTTCTTCCTTGTTCTTCGCGAATCTGTTGGCCCAGGTTATTTCGAATAAAGGATCTCAGGCAGTTTATTCCGGATCAGCTTAATATTCAGGATCAACTTGTTATTCCGGATGAACAAATATTCCGAATGAAGGGTTCATTCTAGTTTATTCCGGATCATTGATATATTCCGAGTAAAGGATTTATTCCGGATCAACTAGTTATTCCGGATGAAGTGATATTCCGGATGAGCCCTTGTTATTCCGAATGAACAACTTTTATTCCGAGTGAAGTGATATATTCCGAACGAAGCAAATATTCTGGATCAACCATTTATTCCGGATGAAGTAAACATTCCGGATGAAGTAAACATTCCGGATGAGTATTTATTCCGGATGAGTGTTTTATCTTGATTATTCCGAACGAAGAATTTATTCCGGATGAAGGTTATTCTTTTTATTATTCCGAATAAGCAAGTATTCCGGATGAAGCTTTTATTCCGCATGAGGTAATTATTTCGAGTAAAGAAGAATTATTCCGGGTGAAGGTGACATTCCGAACGAGTAATTATTCCGAACGAAGGTTTATTCCGAATGAGCTGTTTTTAGTTTATTTTAAGTTTATGTTTTTAAATTCTTAAGCTTTACTTTTCCCGCCTTTTTACTTAGTCGCACTTTTAGTTTACTTGCCTTATATTTATTTTAAGCTTGCCTTTAGTTTAAGTTTAAGTTTGCCTTTAGGATAGTTTTAAGTTTGCCTTTTAATTTCTTGTCACGTTTTAATTTCTCGTCATTTATTTTCAATTAGGTTTAGATTTAAATTACTGCTACTTACTTTAAAGTTTGTGCACTTTTAATTTTACTACAACGACAACATTTGTTTTCACTAGAAGACGACTGAGTCACACTTATAACCGGAGATCAATTCGATTAGACTTGGAACAACGAGAATTTTCTTACTAGGCAAAAGCTAAGTTATTAGGAGCTTTAAAACGCGAAAGTCTTAATTCATACGGGTTAAGAACAAGAACTTTTCGCAAGTTCCTATAATTGATCCTAGAAAGTCGTTTATCAAGGGAACTTTAAAACGCAAATTCTGAAACTTGAAAAAGTATAAGAAGATGCAAGATCCTATAGATGACTTGAAAACCCAAAACTTTGATTTAATAGGCTAAGTATCCATTGATTTCACATTTTTGTAATTTTACAATATGGAGAACAAGAGATGATAGAGTTTAATCATAAGTTTCTAAGGTTAATTCTTTCTTGTGTAAGTATTTTTGTGTTTGATTTAATCTCCTCGTATTTATTTTCCACGCTTGAATAATAATTGCTTAATAAATGAAGTTTTTAGCGGTTTAGGCTTGATATCTTAACTCGTATCTCCTTCTTTTTCTTCCATTGTAATTAAAGTGAGAACACATTAAGGGTGTCAGCGTCATGGACTTTTGATCATGGGATTGCGGAAATTTGGCTTACTATAAATATCATATTAATAAAGAAGAATAAACTAAAACATGTTCTCTAGGAGCCTTCGGGTGGGAGTCATGTAGCACTAACCTTGTCATTAGAGCCTTAGGGTGTATGGCAAGGGGACGTGTTTAATAAAAATTGCTTCATCATCATGAGCCATAAGGTGGGATGGTGAATGTCAATTCCCTTATTTTTGTCCAAGGAGCCTTAGGGTGTGAATTTTAAATAAGGAGCACAATTGCATCTTAAAGAGCCAAAAGGTGTTATGATGTAATTGTTGCTAACTCCATTAAAAAGGTCATAATTGACTTTGGAGGTTTTTATTGTTGCTTTTAAGTAGTCCTATTAGCCAAATTTCGGGTCCGGGGATTTATCCCTAAAATAGTGTTAAGTTATCCTTGATGTGGGCTTTCTTTAGTGACAACGGTTTTTGAAGTCGAGGTTAGGTTTTGAGTGTTGAGTTTACACCGTTCTTGCCTTCATTTTTGGACTAATAAATATCAAATAAGTCAAATGAGCCTTTGGGTGCATGACAAATAAAATCTAGAGATACAATTAGGAATAATAGGAGATTGAGTTTAACACAAATTACTTGTATGAGTTGGTTTAATGTTGGGGCTTATGATTGAGAACTCTTGTTTTTACACTTGGAATGTAAAAGTGAAAAGTCGGGGACGATGAATCTATTTGAGTTTTATGATCCTAAAAGTTATTTTTCAAATAATGAAAGCATTACATTATGTATTTGCAAAATAAAATGTCAAAAGTTGAATAATGGTGTAGTTAGAGTTTTACTTTATCATTGCGTGAGGACACGACAATTGCTTAGCAAGGGGGAGTTTGATATGAGTGTAATTACTCATATCATTTATATCGATAAATGGACATAAAATGCATAAATCATATGATTATTGTATTGTATTTGAATTGTTTTGTTGTTTCATGTGTGTAGGTACCAAGTTCACGAAAACCGGCAAATATCGACACGAGATTGAAGAAAAGATCGAGAAGCCACAAATCAAGTTCGTTTTCGAGGATTTAACTTTATCAAAGCTATTTGGGCTTGTGGGACCCACTTTTGGATTTATCGGCCTAAAAGCCCATTTAAAGGAATTAATTATCTACTATTGGTCCATTATCCAATTCTGAGGCCCAAAATTACTAGTTTAAATGTCGAATGGGAGTATTGGGCCCAAGCCCAACTAACAATTTAAATAAACGGATGAAGTAAGTTGCATTTGAAAAATTTGGGTCAAAGGCCCAAGAAAAGAAGCAACGGACGAAGAAAGTTTTATTTATCAGGTCAAACATGTTTATTAAACTTCACCCACGCACATATTCACCACACAATTACTTTCGATACTTTCTATGTAACCTTCTTCCCTCACATCTCACAAAACAAAATAACCAGGAAAAAAAACGTGTTCATTCAAACCCTAATCTACAAACATTTGGGGGTTTTGCAAATTAAGGGCACGTGTGAATGCACACGGATGAGTAATTAATTCCCAAGAAGATCGGAAGAAAGGAGATGGTCATTCCTGGTGACGTGGCACTCTCTCTCCTCAAAAGCTATCACCTGATTGGTCCTCACACCTCATTTTTAAAGAATCTCCAATCAAAAGTGGCCACGTCATCTTGGAAGTAGCACAAGAAGCACATATGCGGGCCAAAGTGGCGATCCGTGTGACCAAGGGCGAATCACAGCCCTTGGATCATAACAAGAAAGAGAGAGAAGAAAAAGATGCTGACTGGAAGGCTTGGATTGATTATCTTCACCAACAAACTTCACCCCTTACCTCTCGGTTCAAGTATAAAAACCCCTATTGTTATTGTAATTGATCATCCCTTTTCTTACTTTAACGTTATAATGTTAGTTTTTATTTAGAGTTGTAATTTTCTTTTTAATGTTGTAATGCTTAAATCTCACGTTTATATTTTGTTAAGAGTACTTGCAATCTAAATATTTAAGCTGATATTATAAGGTTGATTGTTCATTTAAGCTTAAGCAATAGCTTTAGTGAATGATTAAGTAAGATTTAGGGATAAATATTCATTCCACTTGAATGAATAATATAAATAGTTGCTGGTTCGAGAATGAGTGATGGTTCGAGTTGATTTGATATTTTAATGGTGGTTCGTATGGTGAATGGTGGTCTCGATCCAACGTTTTGGACGGCTCAGCGCCGCTCTACTTCCCAACGGCTATCTACAAAAGGTTCTAAGTCCTTTAAATTTAATGGTTATTTTTTTTCCATGTTTAATTAGTTCTTATAATTTGATGAAGTTTAGCTCTTATTGTGATAGTGAAATTTGAACCATTGTGTTGTTAATATGATTAAAGTTAGATAGAACTGTACTGTTTCGATTCTGCTTATTTTATTAAGTTGTTGTAGTCTGCTGGTCTTCTGATGTTTGCGTAGTCAGATTAATAGGATTTTGGTTTATCTGTTCGCAGTAAGTTTTGGATTTAATTGTTCGTAGTAAGTTGCTGAGTTAACTAGTCTGTTGAATGTATCATGGGTTAATGTTAGTTATAATGCTGAGTGTTACATAATCTGCTTTATAATTCTCCTTTTAGAAGTCTTCTAAAATCTCTGCATATCTGTGAGTTGGTTTAATTTTGCTACTGTTTATCTGAATTTATAGATCTATTTCTTGCCTGTGTTTATTTGTCATTGATTTATGTAATTTTATCTTTGTTTACTTGGGGAATCTATGTTAATCTGATTTTAGATTGACTTACTGGTTTAGTGCTTATATCATTCATCATCTGAGATAGAGTGAAGTATTGTGGCTGATCTGCATAATTTGCAGTCCATACATTTAGATTGGATTTTTTTAGTTACGTAGTTTACATTGCTAAATAAATTGCGTTTAGCATTTTCGACTCTGTAACTTTAGTGATTAAATATTGATGAACTTGTATTGTGAATTTGATATTCTATAATCTGTTATAGTTTTTATTTGGTTCTAAGTTTGTCAGTATTTTGTTTTACTCATATTTGTGAATGATTCAGCTTAGTTATTAGAACCAACAGACTCTTTTAGTATGTTTGGTTATTTCTGAATATTATCTGTCCTTAATTCACGTGCCAAAATCATTCCTATGACTTTGAAAATAAATTCTGATTGTCAAAAGATAATCATAAAAACAATGTTCACCAAGGAACTCAAACCCATGACCTCCTGGTCATGGGCCAAATGACTTAACCATCTCATCTAGTTCCTCCTTTGTGTTTTAATACAGATTTTCATTCTATTATAGTATAATAAAGGTGCTGTCAGCTTTTTGTTTTATTCAATTACATAGTTTTCTTTTATTCAAATTTTTATCATTTTGTTTACTTTTAAAATAATAAGTAAATAATAATAAAATATATTAAAAAAGAGAATATTTTATTAATTTTAGAAATTTAATTAGTTATAAAAATTAGTTTTAAAATAATTAGAATTTAATTAATTTAGTTTTAAATAAAAATAGTTTTAAAAATAGATTTTGTCAATTAAAGAGTAAAGTATTTTTAATTAAGTAGTTTAATTCTTATAGTGATTTTTAAATAGATTGTTTGTTTTAAATATTTTAAAAGTTTTAATTTTAAATAATGGTTTTTAGATTAAATTGGGAACGATTCATGCACTTAGGTTTAATTTGTAGGATTAACTTTAATCTTAAAACCGAAAACCAATTCGAATCAATTGTCCAAATCGAAACAAAACGTCTCAAATTCACTCGATCTTCGTGTACAACGAACTTGGTTCACCAACGTGTTTAATTGAATCCGTCTTTGGTAATTTTAGACTATTACTTTTTCCTAAAGGTAATTTTCTAATTTACCCTATAACGTATCTAATTATCACATATACATCATCACGATCACATCAAGACCCCATTGTATTTCACGGTGTTAGTTAAGTGGACAACCGTTTTATATGATCGTGAGGATCATCATGAGTGCGGCCCAAGAAAGGTGTTGCGGAAACCCTTTGAATAAAACCGGTCTTGAGCTTGAAGTTGTTGGCGTCAATAGCCGGTACCATAATCGCATCGTCATTACCTTCAACGTGTGATTGCAAGAGCTTGATCATTGGACGGTTACCCATTGTGTTAACAACAGGAGGCTCGATGTTAGCGGCTTGAATGGGTTTCCTCCTTCGTGAGCGGGTATGCATACACCTACAAAAAGAAAAATATAGCAAAGAAATAGAAGAAATAAAGTTAACGTAAAAAGAAAATATTTTGGTGCAAAACTTTTAAAAAAGAAATGTTTTTTATTAATTTTTAAATGTTTTTGGATTTTTGAAAATTTTTAACACGAAAAATAACGTTCAAAAGTGAACGGATCCCAAAATCCAACGCGTCTCTCACAAAAAACGTTAATCTTCACGAAAAGAGCCGGCAGCGGCGCCATTATAATAACTGATAAATTAATTAAAAAAAATTTGTTCTTCGTTTCGATTCGAATTGATCCGGTTTAACGTGTGACTCAGTTGCTTTAGTGGATAAAATAAATTTGGGTTATCTATTTCTACTTAAAGAGTAAATGCGAAAAATATTAAAAATAAACTAAAGACAAATAACAAATAATAAAGAAACAAATGTTAAAACAAACTTATTTTAAAACAACTATAAAAACAAATATTAAAACAAATATTAAAAAAATAAAAATAAAACAAAAAGTAAAAATAAACTTTCGAATTAAAAATAAAACTTACTTAATAAAAATAAAGGAAATTGGATTATAAAGCTACTTTAAAAAGAGACGTGACAAATATTAAAAGGGCACTTAATAAAAATTAAAACTAAAACTTTAGGATAAAATACTAAAACTAAAATTTGCGGAAAAATAAAACTAAAAATATCTGACTTTTGGAATAAAAATAAAAACGATTTTCGGATAAAACTAAATCAATTTTTGGACTAAATTAACTAAATGTTGGAAAAAAAAGAACATGCTGCATATGCGGGAACAAAGAAAGTGGAGGGAAACTGAAATGAGATGCAATGTATATTCGGATAAAATGTTTAGGAGATCTTTGAAATATTTTTTTATCTTCAGAATAAATTTTTTAGAGATCTTCGGATAAATGGTTTTGTATCTTCGGATAGTTTTTTTAGCAAGTTTCTTCGGATAAAAAAATAAGAAAGAAATATTTGGATAAATGTTTATATTCAGAATAACAACTATATTCGGATAAAACAGATTTTTCGGAACAAAACTGAATCTTCGGATAAATGGACTAATTCAGAAAAATGAATTAATTCAGATAAAACTACTAAATTCAGATAAATTACCTATTTTGGAATAATGACCTAATTCGGATAAAGATACTAATTTCGGATAAAACTGAATATAATGTTTTTGGATAAATTTCAACAGTGGAATTCGGATAAAAGCAGTTATGTTGTTTTCGGATAAACTGACTAACTTCGGATAATTAAACCCTTTTCCGAAAATGACATTAAACAGTACGAATCTAGATCTAAAAGCAAGGAACAAAAAATAAGCCAAAAATAAGCAAATTAATCGAGAAAATAAGCCAAACTAAACACAAATAAAAATCTAACAAACACCAAATCAACCAAATATATAAAAAATCAACGTTTAAAATATTAATCTACCAAATACACTTAATTAAAAATAAGCTAAACACACAATAAGCTATAAGAACAATAAGTACTAACCATCAATCACATGAAAACAATAAGAACAATCAAATAAGCACATCAATCAAACAAGTAATTAAATCAAACAAACAACATGATTAATCAAATCAAACAATAGATTTTAAAATAAGAAAGGTAGAATGAGATATATTTAATAAGCTTGAATTAAAATGAAGATTAAAGATTCAAAAATACAAGATTAAAGATTAAAAGTTTGAAAACATGAAAGAAAAACTAGAGAGAGAAAGTAATTAATCTACTCCTAATTACTTTACAAAAATAAACTAAAATCTACTTGTTACAAATGAAGGCTTAAGGAGACTATTTATAGGAGGAAGGAAAGATGGTGTTGGTTTCTTCCTTCTTCACTTTGTCTTCTCGTCTTTTAATTAACTCGCCTTTTTCTACTTTGTCTAGGGATTTGTCGATAGATAAAATGAACTCGTCTTCTAATTTTCTTCTTTTATTAGACTTGGTTCTTCGACTTCGTTAAACTTCCGTCTTTGGTCTTTTGCTTCGATAAATCTTCAAAATAGGCCTTTGACTTCCGTTCTTTTTGCACTCTTGATCTTTTGACTTCGTCTTTTGTCTTTTTCTTCGATAAAAGCCCGTGTAAGGCCGTGTTTTCTTCCTTTTTCATATTTTGGTCCTAAAACACAATAAAAACACAAACCACGCATAATTCTGACTTTTACGACATTAAATACACGTTTTGGTCTTGTTTTTAATTGCTTTAAGTGGTAAAAGGATAAGTGTTTTCACACTTATTAGATCTCTTAGATTTTATTCTTGCTGAAGCTTGTATAACTTGTCAAGTTCTTCCTGAGTGGCCACTCCAGCTCTGATCAAACGATCATTCATAGTAAAATCTCCTTTGTTCTTGGGTATAAAGGGAGGTGAACCACTATCAGTTGTTTCCCCACTTGTGTTCAGCCCTTGCATATGATCATTTTTGGCTGATGACTCCCCCTTACCCTTTGCTGGGCTCTTTTCAATGATAGGTGACTCATAGACGATGGATTGTCTCTGTGCCTTCTTTTGGGCATGTTTCTGAAAGAGCTGTTGGATTGTGTTTTTCTCCCCCTCAGCAGAAGACTACCCAGCAGCTTCTAATGACCCACCAGTAGGGGAGAGGCCACAAAGATGATCAAGAGTGGTAGTTACCTTGGCCAGCATGGCTGGAACAGTTTCAAGGGCATGTAGCTTCCGTTGAACCTCATCAGATATGGTCAGCTTTTGTTTCTCCAGCAACACCACTCTATCTTTGATCTTTGACACAGAATCACACAAAGTATTAACTTGACCAGGAACTAGTGTGAATTCTGGTGGAAACTCCATGGAAGCACCATTGATGGAGTCCATCAGAGAGGACATCTCTTGCTTAAAGAAGTGGTGGTGGCCACATCTTGTACTAAAGGCATCAAAGCAGCAATGATGACATCCTTGATTTGTTCAGCAGAAGGAGGAAAGGGTCTTGCTTTAAGAGTTGAGATTTCAGTGTCAGCAAGCACCTTTTCTTCCTTCAGTTTGGCCACCTGTGATTGAAGAATCAACACTTGATTTGTTAATTCCTTACCTGTTCAGTTTTGGGAGAAGGTGGCTTTGGTGTTGCATCAGCAGTCTCTTCATTACAGTCATCGAGGTTGACTGGAATTCTTTCATTGAACCTTAGTTCTTTTTCTAAGTCACCCTAGACATGCTGACTACAAATGTAGGCAAGTGTCACACCTTGGCTCCAGTGGTGAAATTCACTTCCTTGAGAGTCTTCTGAGCATCACCTTTAGTGTGTGGATCAGTTTCAAGCCCTTCACCACCAGGGTTGGTTTGACCTGATGGATCCTGAGAAAGAGTCCCTGATAAGTCTGGATCAATGATAATGATTTTGGTTCCTTCAGTAGAACCCTGTTGTGGGGGTATATATCATTAGAAACAGATAGGCCAGGGTCAACATCAGCTGTTGGATTTGCTGACACATCATTCCCTGATGCAGACTCAGAGTGACAAGTGATAGGAATTGGTAATGAAGTATGACTTGTTTTCAAAATGAAATACTTACCAATGCCGACTCCACACTACTGAGCTGAGGGTGAGCTCTATCTTCACCCTTCTCTCCTAAAGAAGTTGAGAGAGGGGTTACCTTCTGGGCCTCTTTATGCATGTCACCTCCAGCAGAGACTGAAGGTGACGGCTGGCTGGGGTTCTTGTTCTTGGCCAGGGACTTAGTCTTCTTCAAAGCATGGCCTTGGGAATCATCATCAATCTTCTTTGAGGAAGATTGTGTGAGGGTTTTCCTCTTTCTGGACTCACGTCTAACCTTTTTGGTATTAATTGACGTTTGCTTCTACCGAGGTCCAGATGAAGCTCCAGGATTTTTGCCTTTCAGATCCCCTTCTCCAATTGGAGAAGTGTCTTTTGGAGCTTTATACACTACTGGACCATCTGCTGAGCAGATGTCCAGCATGGGTTGTGTAAGAGGAGGATCAATGATGCTGACTGGAATGTTCCAGCGTGTGAGATCAAAGGTCTTAAAATTTAGTTTCTCTCCATTGATTTTTGAAAAATCATTTCCAAGATGGTCAGCAAAAAGGAGAGATAGAAATCTGGTGTATACAAAGTTTTTCTCTCTAGTCTTTTTCTATAGCTTCCCATGGAGATCTTCTAAAATAATCCTCCCAAAATCAGCTTTAATCCCCTTGGCCAGACAGTATAAAATAATTGCATCCTTTTGGTTGATCTGGTTAAGGCCTCAAGTCCCCCCCCCCCCCCCAAACATTCAATAGGAATGGACATCAACAATTTCCACCTTGGTGGCAAAGAACTTCTTTTTAACCCCCCCCCCCCCCCCCCCTTTCAGTAATCTCTTTAGTATACCCAATCTCTTTAAAGAAATTTTTGACAACCATAAAATCATCAGGTATAGCTTCATAGTCACTAGGGTTTTCCAAATAATCTAAACCCAAAACCTTTCTAAATAACTTTAACCCAAATCTACCATGAATCCCAACCGTGGTAGAATCAAACTCAATGGACTTCTTGTTGTTAGAAGCCTCTGCTGTAAACCAAAATTCTTTTAGCACGTTTTGAAGCATCATACCAGGATCCTCAAATAAAGCATACCTTAAAACACTTTTGGATAAATAAGTCAAAACTTGTTCCCCATGAACATACTTAATGGATTCAGGTTTGAGTAAGGTGATGTTGCTGGGTTTGAAAAAGATATCATCAATGGGATAGTTAACATGAGTGGATGTGTTGAGAGTGATCTTAGCAATCTTGAAGTGGAAGATGATTCTGCCATTGATGTTTCTGTGTGTGTGTTTTGAGAGAGAGAAAGTTTGTGTGTGTTTTTTTTATGAAAAGATTTGTAAGCATGCAATGAAATCCAATTGTTAGGGATTATATAAAAACTTTAACTGATTTGTAAAAAGTTTTTAAAACCATTTGAAAAAATTAAAAATCTTTTAGTGTTTCTTTTGAACATTTGGCACAAACTTTCTCATTAATGTTCTACAAAAAGGGTATGATTTTCTGTTGCTTTGAACAATGAAACGCCCCATGTGTCAGGGAGTTGTTGACTGTGGATTGAGATGTTTGAAATTTCCTTAATTAACAAATGACACCTTTTTGAAAGAATGTTTGTTTTACTCACAAGAAAATTCAATGCCATTAATTCTTTTGAATCACATGATTGATAGGTTTTAAATGTTGTTGCTCATATATGCTGAAGCTGATGGCCATACTTGTGAGCTTCAGTACGTCAGATGAGGCAACCAAACCCCATATACATGTTAACATAAGTGAACAAGACATATGACATTGCACGCTCCTCTACTCAGGCCTAGCTACTCAGTTGTATTAAAATTTTGTTCAGCATTGCTGAAGGAATCTTTTGATGACTGGTGATCATTTGTTCAGCTTTAGTAAATCAGATAAGGCGACAAAACATCATATACACAATCACATAAAGTGAAATAGACACATGACATTGCACACTCTTTTACTCAGACACTGCTACTAGACATTAATCAAAATCTTTTATGAAATGCTGAACCTTAAAGCTTCTTTAGTGAATGTTGAAGGTTCAGGTTTTGTATCATCAATGTTCAGCATACCAAGCTCCATTATCAATCATTTGAAAGTTGGTTCATCCAGTGGTTTGGTGAAGATATCAGCCAATTGGTATTGGGTGGGGATGAAATTTAATTCAGTGTCCCCTTTCACAATGTGATCTCTGATACAGTGATATCTGATATCAATGTGTTTTGTTCTTGAATGGAGGACTGGATTGTTGGATATTGCAATAGCATTAGTGTTATCACAAAATATTGGTACCTTTTCATAATCTATGTCATAATCAGCCAGTTGGCTTTTCATCCAAAGAACATTGGCACAACATCCATCAGCTGCCACATATTCAGCTTCTGCTGAAGACATGGCAACAGTTTGTTGCTTTTTAGCACTCCAACACACAAGTTTGCCACCTAGCAATTGGCAGGCACCACAAGTGCTTTTTCTGTCCAAATTGCATCCAACATAGTCAGAATCTTAATACCCCTTTAGGTCAAAAGCTTGGCAAATTGTTTGGAAAGTTTCAAGCTTGTAGAACCAAAGATTATGTCATCCACATAAATTTGTACCAGAATGGTGTCAGTTTTAGATTTATAGATAAACAAGGTGCTATATATTTTTCCTATGACAAATTTATGTTCAATGAGAAATGTTGAGAGAGTTTCATACCATGCTCTTGGAGCTTGCTTCAGTCCATACAAAGCTTTGTAAAGCTTGTAGACATGATTTGGGTATTTACTACTCTCAAAGTCAGGAGGCTGGGTAACATAAACATCTTCTTTTAGGTCATCATTTAGGAATGCACTTTTGATATCCATTTGGTAGATGATGAAGTGCATGTAAGTGGCATAAGCAAGGAAGATTCATATGGCTTCCATACGTGCAACTAGAGCAAAGGTTTGATCAAAATCAATACCATGATCTTGATTGAATTCTTGGGCCACCAGCCTAGCTTTATTTTTGGTCACCACATTGGTTTCATCTCTTTTGAGCTGGTAAACCCATTTGGTGACGGTGGTTGATTTACCATATGGAAGAGGAACCAATTTCCAGACTTTGTTTCTTTTAAATTAATTGAGTTCCTCTTGCATGGCATTCACCCATCCAGGGTGTGTGAGTGCTTTAGAAACCTTTGTAGGTTCAATTTCTGAGAGAAAGTTTACATAGAGGCATTCTCCAGATGAAGCAACACTTAGTTTCTTTGCCATAGATCTAGTGACTCTACCTTCACCAGGATTGCCTATTATATTCACCAGTTGTATGTGACTATTTTTAGTCCAAGATTTTTGTGGAGCTAGAGAATAGGTACTTGTATCATGATTAGAGCTAGAGCTTGGAAGTACATGACATGGACTTGGACTTGGATTATCTCTAGTCTCTACTAAAGGATATTCAGTGGATAAACGTTCAATCAATGGAGGGCTTCCTTCTTGGTCAGAAGCAACACATCCAAGACCTAATTCCCTAAAGATGGTAGGAGAGTTTTGAGCAAGGGCTTAGATTGTTCATCAGCAGCTGCATATGATTGATCATTTTGATCATGTGTGTCAGCATGCTGATTGTTTTGAGACTGACCATTTTGGTCATTTGTGTTGCCTTGCTGATCATTTTGATCATTTTGAGACTGATCATTATTTGATTGACAGCCATCAGTATGTGATACTGAAGGATTTCCTTTTGTAGGACTTGTCATATCTTCAAATGGATCAATATAAGGAACTGAGTTGCTTGTTTGATATCTTTGAGAAGGCTCATAATGTTGAAATTCATCAGATGGATAATTGTGAGCTTCATGAATATGAAGTTCATCATCTGATGGATTTGTAAAAGTAAGAGCTTCAGAACTTTCATTGAAGGTGATGTGATAAGTTTCTTCAATACATTGTCTTCTTGTGTTGAAGACTCTGTATGCTTTAGATACTAGAGAGTATCCAAGGAAGTAACCATCATCAGATTTTTCATCAAACTTTCCAAGGTGATCCTTGTGATTGTGAATGAATACTGGACACCCAAACACATGTAAGAAAGGAATTTTTGGAATTCTCCCCCCGAAGACTTCATAGGGAGTCTTCATGTGTCTCTTCACAATGATGAATCTATTTTGAGTGTAGTAAGCAGTGGCTACAACATCAGTTCAAAAATGCTTAGAGAGAGCAGATCCAACAAGCATTGTCCTTGCTGCTTCAATCAAAATTATGTTCCTTCTTTCAGCCACACCATTTTGTTCAGGTGTGTACGGAGATGAGAAATTTTGAGAAATTCCTTTTTTATCACAGAATTTGATCAGTGTGTGATTTTTGAATTCAGTGCCATTGTCAGTTCTAAGTTTTGTTTGACATGAGTGTCATTTTGATTTTCAACTCTTTTGATGAAAGACATAATGGCATCTGGTGCATGGCTTTTCTTTGTCAGAAAATATACCCAAGGTGTACCTAGAGTACTCATCAACAATGACAAGTGTATATTTTTCATGACAAATGTCCCTAGGTGATACTGGGCCAAATAAGTCCATGTGAAGCAAATGAAGACTTTTTTTGATAGAGAAAGTTTGTTTTTTTGAAACTGGCCCTATGGTGCTTCCCTTTTTCACATGCTGAGAATGGTTTGTCCTTGGAATAGAAAAGTGAAGGAAGACCAATAACAAGATTTTGTTTTGCCAACAGCGTTATTGTTTTGAAATTGAGATGTGAGAGCCTCTTATGCCAAAGCCAGTTGGTAATATTGGAAGCTTTAGCAAAGAAGCATGTCTCCTGAGTAGAGTTCATGTTCATGACATAAACATCTTTGACTATGGGAGCGATCATCACAATTTCATGATTGAAGTTGAAGATTGTACCTTTTTTGTCATCAAACAGCACAAGATACTTTGCATCACAAAGTTGACTTATGCTGATGAGGTTGTGCTTCAATCCATTTACATATGCTACCCTTGAGAAAACTATACCATTGCATTTTACTGAACCAAATCCTTCAGTAGTAGCTGATGAGTTATCACCAAAAACAACTTTAGGACCTTGTTCCTCCTTAAACTTGTGTAGATAACTTTTGGTGCCAGTCATATGCCTTGAGCAGCCACTATCTAGGTACCAAATAGGCTTCCTGAGATCACACTACACAAGTTAAGGAAATGGTCAGTTTTGTTTTGAAACCCACCTTTGTTGGGTGGCGGTTTTAGATCTAGAAGGTGTTCTAGATCTGAAGGGTCCTCTTATAGAGGGTATGTGTGATTGCTCAGAAGAAGAAGAGGTCTGAACAGCTTTTGCTTTCTTAGCCTGGAGAGCTTCACCTCTTATGAACCACTCTATATGGTTGTGATCAGATGTAGTGTGGACATTGCTTCCACAAGTTTCACAACATTTGGTAATAGAGTTTGGGTTTCTTGGTTTAATACCTATTCTGAATGAGATGATTCGATTATGTCCATGAGTGTCATGGTTATAACTTCCACAAATATTACAAATAGTGTAATAGTGGCAGTCATTTGAGTGATGATTACCCATACCACAATGAATGCATGGTGGGAAAGGCATATTTCTCCTGGATTGAGATGCTTCAGTATTGTGAGCATCCGCACTAGTTTGGGCCATCATACACTGAGTATGTTCACAAGTGCGATGATCAGTCCTCTCATATTTAGTATAATAAATCACTCTTAAGCAAGTTTGAGTGAGATGGTTGTTTAGACCACATAACTCACAAGCCCTTTTAAATTGTGTCTTATACTTTAAATAAGGAGAATCTGAAGGTTCATCTCTGAACCGAGTTAGTGTTTGCTGCTGCCTGAGTTGCAATTTGAGATCATTGATCTCTTGCATGACAAGAGACATTCTCTTATCTTCCTCAGATCTGTCATTCTTTAGTTTATTTGTTGAAACTGAAGAGGTAGTTCCCATATGTGAACCTTCAGCAGGAGCTGAAGAGTTCTTTGAAGTGTCAATTTTGACATGTTTGGAAGATCTATCGTTGTGTGTGGTGTGTGACTTGATAATAGACTGGATAGTTTTGGGTCCAGTAGAGGGTTCAGCACCAGCCAGCTTCTCCAAAGGAGGAGGTGGGGTACTTAGTTCATTCTCTATATCATCATCTGAGTCATCCTCAGTAACTGAGGACTCAACTAGTGCTGAAGTGTCAGCATTTGCTTAAAACTCAGGAAGAAGGATTCGTTCAATGTCATGATTGGGTAAATTCTCTTCACCTGACCTTTCAATGTCAGGGATCGAGCTACAATCCTCATTTCAGGCTTTGACAAAGACAATAGAGTTGGTGTTGGAGTATCCTTCAGCACCAAGCATTTTCCTCTTTTGAGCAAGAATTTGTTCATTTATACATTGATTTACCCTATCAGAGTTTCTAAGCCAAGATTTAACAATATCTTTTGCTTCTTTTAATTCAACTCTTAGGGAGTTATTTTCTTCCAAAATTTCTTTGTTCAATTGTTGAAAAGTAAGAATATCAAGTTTAGCTTCTTTTAGCTCTATTTGCTTATTTTTAAAATCTTCAAGTTTTAGAAAAAGTCTATGAAATTTTTCAAGCAAATTGTTTCTTTGTTCTTCAACAAATTCTAGATCAATGCACAGGTAATTAAAAAAAATTTAATGTCATCTTTATCTTCTAATTCAAAAAGAGTTTGTACCTTTTTGATTGTGACATTGACCCATTCACCATTTCTGGCACTTTCTCTGGCCACAGCATTGGAGTTAGCCCCTTCATCATTAGCAAGTGCCATCAGCACTTTCACGTTAACCATTTCATCATCATATAAAGAAACATCTTCTTCATCCCATTCATAAGCTTCAACAACAAGTCCTTTGTTCTTGTCTTGCTTGGGGGCCTTAGAAGAGGAACTTTAAGTACTCATGAGGGCCAATCTAGCCTTGATTTCTCTGTATTTGGCCTCAAAGTCTTTAGTTGGTCTAAGTTCAACCCTGTTTTGCTGAAATGAAGTAGAAGTAGTTTGTTTTGGTTGATATGATGATTGACCAATTGGTCTTGATTGAGCTGGTGAGGAATATGAAAGGAGAGACGTTTTTGAATAACAATCCCTAGCATAGTGACCAGTCTTCCCACATTTGTAGCATTCAGTGTCAACTGAAGCTTTTGTGGAGCTAGAGAACTTGCCTCCTTTCTTAAAGAACCTTCTAGACTTGGCCATAATTGCCCTTTCATGAAATTCCTCTTTGAGGTCATTCAGATATTCCTCACTAGATCTAGTGTCTTCCTCATCAACAGGACTATCTTGGTAGTCTTGAATGACAGCCTCACTGAAGAAAGTTGTGGACAAGGGTGTAGCAATGGTTAATGCTTTACTCTTGCTTAAGCCTTCATAAATCCTATCAACTAGGTTTTCTTCATATTTAATTTTCTCAAAGAGAGAGGCTAGATCACAATCTTTAATATGATTAGCATTTCTCAAGCTTTGGCAAAAATTAAGCCACTTCTTTTGCAATGCATTAACAAAAAACTGTGTTGATTTCAAGTTTTGAAATCTCAACACCATCATTCACAAGTTCATTCATTAGTGCTTTGTATCTGGTGAATGTCTTTGTGAGGGTTTCCCCTTCTTTGTGCTTGAAGGTATTGTATTGAAGCTTTAAGTCCATGATTCTTGTTTCTTTTACATCAGATGGTCCTTCATGGTAAAGAATAAGGTCCTCCCATGTTGATTTGGCTGTTTTGAAATTTACAACAAAATTCATTTGGTCATCTGGAAGCACAGACATGATGAGACTTTTGAGACGCTGATCTAGGTTAGCAACTTTTCTCTCATCAGCAGTCCATTGTGCTTCAGGTTTTCTATTGTCCCTAACCATGGGAACAAAAGGACCATTTTCAATGATTCCAAGGAATTTAGGTTCAATTCCAACCATGTGGACAAGAAACCTCTTCTTCCAATTTGTAAAATTGGCTACCTCTAGTACAGGAGCAACATTGAGTTGGCCACCCCTATATTCTAGGTTTGTGGTATAACTTGAGTCATTTTTGGATCTTGATTTTAAAACTTTTAAATGAACAGTTTAATAAAATAAGAGTTTAGCTAATCAAACTGCTCTAATACCACTTGTTGGTCCCTTGTAATTCGTTATTACTTATTAACTTAAGTAATAACTCTTTACTTCGACTCAAGTGTGTTGTTTTAACAATAGATAAGAACTATGAACAATTAAAACAACAATACCAATATACTTTTTAACATATAGACTTTTATTAGAATCAAATAAAGAATCTATAACCCACTTTGTTTGCGGAATAACAAAGTGGTTGAATGACAATGGGTTTTGATCTCCTCTACTTAAACGTCTAACCAAAGTGAAAGTCTAAGCTCCAATCTAAATGTTCATATGCATCTTGGCTATATGGTTTAGTTGGTATCGAGAGAGAAAGGTTTTCCAGAGTTAAAGTTCTTGTATTGGTTAACCCTTTCTCTCCCAATGTACACTCCTTATATAGGCAGTGTAAACTAGGGTTTGCATTTTGCATGTTTCAATGAATGGGTATCCAGTGGGTGGTTGATACCCATGCTAGATAAACAGTACAAAGTACATATTAAACTATTCTAGAAAAGATAAAGGTTGTACTTATATCTAAGTATACAAGCAACCTATTTTGACTTAAAGTTATCTTTTCCCGCCTAATGCAAACCATCAGAATATTGAAGAGTCTTTAGCATCCTAGAGGAGATCGACATCATTCATTTTGGTATTGTCAAACCAAACTGAACTGAAAGCCCTTCTTCAGTCCTTTTTCTTCAATAACTAGACCGCCTAATATTTGAAGCAAAGACTCCTTTGTCTTCTAAGTTAACTGGAAGGGGAGTGACGAACTTTCTTCAGCTTTAAAGTCTTCAGTAGGAACTTTGTTCCTCTGTTCATCCTTCAGCAGACTGACCTTACTGTTGAGCATAAAACACTTAAGGGAATTTTATATTCAAATCATAGAGTTTTTTTAGGATCAGTAAATACTGAACCAACACAAACCATACGCCTATATAGTCATTTTAATTTTTAGTTTGTAGTATGCAACTTTTGAATTGTTTATCTCCAATTTTCATTGTGAGTTTAGCCGATAATATTGAAGTGAATTTGAAACTTTAAGTTTCTAATATGAGTTTTTTGAATTGTTTATCTCCAAATTTTAAATTTAGCTAATTATCTTGGAATTCCCTTTTATAATTTCAAGCATTTTTTTTAATTCTCAAGAATAGTGTCAGTACTTAAGTTTCACGACCTACATTACGACCCAATTTATACTTATAATGTTTATAAGATGGTGTGCACGATTGGTATATGTATCATTTATCCTTTTTGGTTTTCTAAAACAATCTATAAATTTTAACCTCTTGACCAATGTTCTAAAAACCGGGTTATCTGGCCGGTTCAACCGGTTAAACTGTGAACCAGCTCAGAGACCGGGTCGAATGTGACCGAGTTTTTGCTTGTTTGAGAACCGGATTGAATCGTTGGTTTTTCGTTGACCGGGTTTGATAAATCCGACCGGGTCACAATTTTTTATAAATAAATATTTTTCAAAACTTTTTTTTCATAAATATTTTTAAATTTTAAAGTTAAAATTAAGTATCGATAATTATTTTTAGCTAATATAAAATTAAAACAAACTTAAAACACAAACTAATAATATTTTATTATGACCTAATAGAAATTATAAATATAAATTAATTGCTTTTTTCATACATTTGGTATAATGTTATAAATATTAAACTAAAAGATTTCAATATTTTTTATCGATTTAACTTGATGTAAGACATGTTATAAAATTATACAATATTAAATAAAAATATATAAAAATATACATATATATAAAACCGGTTGACTCAACAACCGATTAAACCGATTGATCCGTAAACCAGTCACTATACCGGATCAACTAAAAACCTGGGTTTTAAAACATTGCTCTTGACTACTAATGCAAATGTGGCAATTATACACACTTACACACACATTGAGCGTGTTTACAATGGCATAGGCGTGAAAAAATTCAACGTACACGTTAAACTTATGTCTGGCAAAACTAGGCGTAATAAAATTCTCGACATTAAAGAGCGTGGAAAAACTAGTTTGATTGTCAATCAAAAGCGTAGAGACTCTGATCGAAAGTCCATACATTTTAGAGCGAAAAACATTCAAATCTGGAAATTTTGAAACTACACGCTCAATCTTATGTTAAATCATGAATACATTATATTATATTAATTTTACAATTATAACTTTCTTTTGTAAAGAAAAACACGACTTTTGCAGTCAGGGACGGAACATTGTAAGGGCAGGGAGGGGTTGTGCCCCCCCCCCCCAAATTTTGAGTCCTTACTAGTGTACATGAGTAACTTTTGAAAAAACAACAATGTACATTCATCAAGAAAGGAAGTAGATGTTCTTCTTTTGCTTACAAGTGTCTGAGGCATGAACAAATATGGAAACAAACAAGAATACAATCACATGAAGAACCAAGATTTTATATAAAATTATACAGAGACACTCTAACTTTTGAAACAAAAAATCAAGAATTCGGATGTGTTTAATTATATAAGAATTACAAAGCTTAGAAAGAATAACTTGTAAACCATAATTGATTGCCAATCACAAATTTTTTTGTATGATAATTTCATAAACTGTATTTGTTCTACTCTTATTACAATAATTACTTTTGACATGAAGTACATCAAAACCATCAAATTGCGATGAATGCTTTCAGGAACCAAGGTGATGCTTTATGCGACCAGTTTAAGTTTCGACATAAAAATAAATTTTATGATTAAAAAGAATTTGCCCCCCCCCCCCCCAACAAAAACCTTCAAGTTCCGTCACTGTTTGCAGTATAATAATTATTAACCTTGTATTATAACAATCTCATATTTCATATCACATTAAAGCGTTGAGAGCGGTCATGTCATAGAAGTGGTGTTATAACTAAAAAGTGATGTCACGTCAGCAAAGTGAGATATGGCATCAGAATTACTATAACACAAGTTTTTAGGGAAGTGGTGGTGCCATAGCTTTTTTGATGGCATAATTTTTTTTAACGTAAATACATATTATAAACTTAATATTAAATTCATTAATTTAAAACATTACATAAAGTTTAAAACATTACATAAAATTTAAACATGACGTAAAATTAAACATTACATAAAAAACAAAAACTACTCATCTTCATTCCATATATGCTCCACTAGGTCTTCTCGATGATCGTTGTGCACTTTCCGATTTTGAAGTTCCTTTGTCTTCCTAACATGTAACTCACATCTTTCGAGCGAGTTTCTAACAATAACTAGTGTTGGATCCACGAACATATCTCTCAGGTTAACTTTAAACCCCTCGTCTTTCAATATCATGTTATGTAAAACTATACAACAATACATGATCTTCTTGAGGCTGTTGATTTCTATTGGACGCGCAAGTTATCGTAAGATACCTCAATGACGTTGCAGGACTCCGAGTGCCCGTTCAATATCTTTTCTTGCAGCTTCTTGAACTCGTTTAAACATCAACGTATTTTCGTCTCGTGCAACTAAAAAAGTTTTGACAAACGTCTACCACGCCAGATAAATACCATCGGCCAAATAGTAACCTTTGGTATATGTAGACCTATTTACTACAAACGGACACACTGAAGCCATATCAACAATGTCAGCATCAAATGATGGGGAACCATATAACACATTTAAATCATTATTCGCTTCGGGAACCCCAAAATATACATGTCAAATCCACAATTTTTGATTCACAACAGCTGGGTATTTATGATTCGTCCTTTTAAACGGCCCATGTAACGCGTTTGGACAGTTTTTCCGCTCTGAATGCATACAATCGATACTCCCGAGCATTCCTGGGAGTCCATATTTTTCTTTGTGTCACTGATATGTATCTTGAATATTAGTTGCAATTGGTTTTCTTAAATACTTACTATGATATAAATCCCAATGCACTTACAAAAGTTATCTAAGCATTCTCGTGAAGTATGTTCAACGATTTGTAGATACTCATTAGATGCATCAGGTGTAGTTTTGTAAGCCAATTGGCGTATGACGGATGTGCACTTTATGTAAAACCTGCAGTTTTTAGGTTTTGAGTATGACATCATTGTATACGACACCTCATGATATATACATATATATATATATATATATATATATATATATATATATATATATATATATATATATATATATATATATATATATATATATATATATATATATATATATATATATATATATATATATATATATATATATATATATATATATATATATATATATATATATATATATATATATATATATATATATATATATATATATATATATATATATATATATATATATATATATATATATATATATATATATATATATATATATATATATATATATATATATATATATATATATATATATATATTCACCTTTGCATAAAATTTTGCACAATCATATACATCATTCATGAGCATACATCATTTTTATCACTAGAGCTTTGAGCATTTATCATATTTTGAACAGATGAAACAATTTAGCAACAAGAACTTTGAACAATAAATTATAATTGTGAATATTCAATCATGGGATCACAGGAACATGTATGGCTACATTTTATGAGCATACACACATACTACATTTCACCAGACATTATGTATAGCTACATTTTATAAGCATACAGGACACAAACATCATTTTGGGACTTTTAAGTCACATGTAAACTCATAAGCATACTCATGCATCATTTTAGGAATATAAAAACCTAAAACCATGATCATAATTAATAATGTTTATTGAATATTATATTACTACAAGATATTTATATATTATATATTTTATATACACTTTAGTGTTAAGACAATCAACCAAAAACTATTGGCACCATATAATTTTGTATCTAACAAAATGATAACAATTATTTAAGTGTCTTATAATTTTAATAAATAAAACTATACTCCTATTTATTTAAGACTATACTTTCACCAAAAACCCTAAAATCTAAACAAATCGACTTGGACTCGAACCTACACTCACACTACACTACCTAAACTCCTAGTAACTACACAAGAACACTAGACTTAAACCTAAAGCTACTCTACACTACTTATTCTAGCCGAATACACCATACATCACCTTTACATTTACTTAAAAACCTTACAAACTTACTTTGACTTTACACAAGACTTGTACATCACCCTCATTAAACCAAGCACTATGCAAACAACACCTTGTCCCATTTGACTCTAGTATGCGACGGCTAAGAGGGAATTGAGGAGGCAAGTGTACAAGAAAACCATTAAACCTAGTACTTGTCAAAATCCTAAGTAAGATTCATAAGTACCAACTTAGATACACAAATCTTGCACTCCTTCTCTCTTGTCGTGTATACCACACGAACCACACACCTCTCATAACCTTATATATTTATCTAACACTTGAACACTCTAAACTCACTCACAACTTCCATATTAGGATCTAACATACATTCCCTACACCATTTACTATCTTGGTTCCAAGAGCATTTAGTGCAATCCTCACTTGATTCTTGGCTCACAAACACAAGACTATTCTAGGTCACGTTTAAGGAGTACCAGACGCGTAGGAGCTAAGTGTTGAGCTAGTTTTGTCATTCGTCACCACTGTCATAAAAAAAGTAAGCACACCACTCCTTATCCTAAGTTCATTCATTTTTTCTACTCATCATAGCATGCAATACGTGTAGAATCTAGGAAATCATGACTAGGTTTACGTGCACACATAAAATTTGCTATAACTCGACCCACAAATACCTTGGGAATCCATGGCTTAATTTGTTATCATGGTTAAGCATATCAAAAATCATAGATCTATGAAGAACTAGTAGAAAGCCTCACTTTATGAAACCTAGATAAACTAGGTCTATCAAGTTAATCATATACACTAAGAACAAGCCATTTGTCCTGGCTTATTATTAGAAACCGAATACAAAACACTTTCTTGATAAGCCTTAGTTTAAGTGCTTATTAAGATTGAATGACTCCCTAAAATAATCTTAGTTAAACCCGCGTGATTAGGCCCATAAGCCATAAGCCACTATACGTCTTATTGATATAAATCGAATAGTAAATAAGCCATAAGCCCAAGTAGCATGGTTTGGATTATCTTGAATGCTTATTAAACATATCCTAGTATTAACAAGCCCAAAAATATGAGCCCGTTAAGCCCAAATGTCCAAACCGTCCCTTAATGGTCCAACTGAGCCCATTTAGCTCAAAACACACTATTTAGAGACTTTTTGTTCCATTATTGTCATAAGGTGGAAGTATCGGTAAAAAATGTAACTTTACAAAATATGTATATTCTATTCGCGACTTTTAAAAAGTTAAAGGACCAAAACTACCAAGTTTGAAAGTATAGGGTTGCGTTTATTTTTATACCGAGACTTAAATCAACCACACGGACCATAAATGACAATTTCCAAACTTAAAACGAGCCCTAAATGTGTCCTATAATGTTTTCGAGACTTGGAGGACCTATTTTGCCATGTTACTAAACTTAACCGAGCCCTAGAGACTCGGTTTGTAATAACCCAAAAGTTATAGAACCCTAGGGGCCACTTTTGCCACTTTTTGAAAGTATTATGAGCCCTAAGGGTGTTTTTGAAAATAAAGGTAAAGAATAAGGACTAACGAAGTAATACATTTAACGAAGAAACCCTAGAGGTTATTTTGGAAGTTACTATTTTACAAGGACTAATCTGTAAACTTAATTTAATTAAAACATTAATAAAATTTTTTTATAAATAAATTAAATTAAGTTATTTAGTTATTAAATAAACTATTAGAGTTATTTACGATATTTTATAAACGAACGAACTATATTAGTGTATTCGAAACCCTAAGAAAATTTGGTGAAACATATTATTTTCTTACGATCAATTAATTAAATAAAAATCTATCCATTTAATTAATTACACTTTGGTTGTACGAACAGTTAAAATATATTTTTAGAAACTAAAAATATATTATTATCGATAACTTACTATAAGCTTAACGTTTAAACAATAGTAACGACTTATTAATTCGTGATCATGCATTTTCATCAGTTACATTTATCTGTGCATTTTTATTGTGCATATACTGAGTCAAATAAATTACTTAGGTAATTTCACTACTTCGTGATCATACTGTTCCAGTGCATTCAGTGACATTATCCCTACATCATCACTACAGAGGTGAGTTCATGGCCCCATCTTTTACTTCTTTATAACTGTGGGAGAAAACATACTTAATTGTTGTTTATGCAAACGCTTACAGACAACAACAGATTACTGCCTATTGTTTGCCCCATTATTCCCGTGGACTGTAATAGTTAATAGTGTAGCGCGAAATGATATAAATAGATCTATTCGGGTATTGACAACACCCGGCCTGCGTGACTTGCTATCACGAAACGCTTAGGCTAAGCAACATGTTTATTTCATTGTCGGACTGAGGGTCTCACATCAGGGTGATCCAGATAGGCACCTGAGAAACATTTGTCTAACATCTATTACAGGGCAATAGGAACTACTATAGTATGTGGCTTTATACGCTGATATCCCCGTGGTGTTTTGCATAACAATACTTTTACTTTGTATTAAACCAGTGAATTCACCAAACTCGTGTTGACCCCCACATTTTACTTTCTATGTTTTCTCAGAAAAGTAAGCAGTTACGTGCATTGGATTCCAGCATCATAGGAAGCATCATGTTTACCATCGGGCTGGGCAATGAAAAATATAGAAAATACAATAATATATATTGTGTAAACCCTACGACCTCCTTTTATATCATAAGGAGTCGTGTACAAAAGATTACCTATCAACTATTCTAGGTAAAGATAAATATGGAAAATACAATATTGAGCATATCTTTACTTCAAGTATTAAACGTGTTAACTAAGTATTCCTATTAGTGGTTGGACTTATTCTTGTCAACGCTTGGATATTTCTTGTCAGTGCTTGATCTGTCAGCGCTTCATTTCCTTTTGTCAGCGTCCAATTTCCTTTTGTCAGCGTCTGAGTGACTTAGCTCTTTTTATTCCCAACAGTTATGACCATTAGCTTAGATCTACCCAAGCAGATATTAGAGGCTCAACTCCAAGCACAGAAGCCTGAAAACATTGAAAAGGAAGACATAGGAGGAATGCTTAGGACGGATCTAAGCAAGGAGAAGTTAGAAGCCAGAGCAGACGGAACATTATGTTTACATGGAAGAAGTTGGTTACGATTTTACGGAGACTTGACAAGCATGATCATGCACGAATATCATAAGTATAAGTACTCCGTACATCCCAGATCTGAAAATATGTATCAGGACGTGAAGAAGTTGTATTGGTGGCCAAACATGAAGGCAGACATTGCCACATACGTGAAGAAATGTCTAACTTGTGCCAGAGTGAAGACTGAACATCCAAGGCCGTCAGGATTACTAGTCCAACCTGAGATACCCAAGTGGAAATGGGTCAAGATCACCATGGACTACATCACCAAACTTCCTACTTCATCTTACGGTTACGATACAATTTGGGTAATCGTCGACCGACTCACAAAATCTTCTCATTTTCAACCCATAAGAGAAAATGACTCTTTGAACAAGCTAGCGAAACTATACCTGAAGGAAGTTGTGACTAGACACGGTATAACAGTCTCAATTATTTGTGATCGAGACGGTAGGTTTACGTCAAACTTTTGGAAAGCTTTTCAAAGAGCTTTAGGAACAAATTTAGATATGAGTACCGCTTATCACCCGCAAACCGACGGTCAGGGTGAAAGAACAATCCAAACCTTAGAAGACATGCTGAGAGAATGTGTGATCGAATTTGGAAAAGGATGGGTCGAACATATACCGTTAGTTGAATTCTCCTACAACAATAGCTACCATGCCAGCATCAAAGAAGCACCATTTGAGGCTCTCTATGGCCGCAAGTGCATATCACCCGTGTGTTGGGCAGAGGTAGGAGAATTTAAACTCACCGGACCCGAACTAATCCAAGAGACTACTGAGAAGATCACTCTCATCAGGCAGAGAATTCAAGCTGAACAAGACCGAAAGAAGAGCTATGTAGATCATAAACGGAAACCTATGGTATTTGAAGTAGGTGATCGTGTTATGCTTAAGGTATCACCTTGGAAGGGTGTTGTACGCTTTGGAAAACGTGGAAAGCTAAACCCACGATATTTAGGACCCTTCAAAGTGATTACCAGAATTAATAAAGTTGCGTATCATCTAGAGTTACCCCAGCAGTTGAGCCGGGTACACTCTACCTTTCATGTTTCGAACATAAAGAAGTGCTATGCGGATGAGCCGTTAGCCATGCCATTGGAGGGAGTTTATTTTGATGACAAACACCAATTTATAGAAGAACCCGTAGAAGTCATGGAGAGAACAGTCAAGAAACTAAAGCACAACCAAATTTTGTTGGTTAAGATACGTTGGAACTCCAGGAGAGGTCCTGAGTTCACTTGGGAACGCGAAGACTCGTTTATAGCTAAGTACCCACACTTGTTCACCTGAGCAGTAACGTCATCTTAAGCTTTGAGGACAAAGCTAAAATAACGGGATAGTGCTGTAAAACTTGCAGTTTTCAGGTTTTGACTATGACATCATTGTACACGTCACCTCATGATATATATATATATATATATATATATATATATATATATATATATATATATATATATATATATATATATATATATATATATATATATATATATATATATATATATATATATATATATATTCACCTTTGCATAAAATTTTGCACAATCATATGCATCATTCATGAGCATACATTATTTTATCACTAGAGCTTTGAGCATTTATCATATCTGGAATAGATGAAACATTTGAGCAACAAGAACTTTAAACAATACATTATGATTGTGAATATTCAATCATGAGATCACAGGAACAACATGTATGGCTACATTTTATGAGCATACACACATACTACATTTCACCAGACATTATGTATGGCTACATTTTATAAGCATATAGGACACACGACATCATTTTAGGACTTTTAAGTAACATGTAAACTCATAAGCATACTCATGCATCATTTTAGGAATATAAAAACCTAAAACCATGTTCATAATTAATAATGTTTATTTAATATCATATTACTACAAAATATATATATACTATATATTTTCTATACACTTTAAGTGTTCGGACAATCAACCAAAAACTATTGTCACCATATAAATTCGCATCTAACAAAATTATAACAATTATTTAAGTGTCTTATACTTTTAATAAATAAAACTATACTCCTATTTATTTAAGACTATACTTTCACCAAAAACCCTAAAACCTAACCAAATCGACTTAGACTCGAACCTACACTCACTACCTAAACTCCTAGTAACTACACAAGACCACTAGACTTAAACCTAAACCTACCCTACACTACATATTCTAGCCGAATACACCATACATCACCTTTATATTTACTTAAAAGCCTTACAAACTTATTTTTTGACTTTACACAAGACTTGTACATCACCCTCATTAAACCAAGCACTATGCAAACAACACCTTGTCCCCTTTGACTGTAAAACCCGCATAAAAATACCATGAATTTACGACACACACGAAAACATAAATTATGACATGAAATAAATAAAACAAATTATTACTATATAAAAAGAATTAGTAATATCAATAATGGATTAAAATTGTCTTATTCAAAATCAAATAAGAAACAAGACTTGCAACAATATAGGAAACTAATAAAGAGAATAAATGATAAGCTTGAAACCGTTTGAATTCGGAACAAGTCAAATGACTTGAACAATATTCGTTTATACTTACATATATAGACAAAATAAGTTCATATCTTGATATTTATCAATGCGTTATACTTTCCTAACTAATTGGTAAATAGTAAGGCTATTATATACCCCTTCATGAGATCACTAGTTCCATTCACGAGTATAACAACCATTGAATCTCACCATGGTTATAAAACGAGAGCAGAAGAGAGGCACCATAACGTGACTTGACTCACATCTAACTTGAAATCCTAAACTCCGTTCTCTATTCTTCACGATTGGCTTGTGTTCTGGACCATGCTTATTTGCGGTTCACGATGGTCATTAAGGTTAGAACATGGTATCATGATGAGTTCCCTTTCGAGTTCAAATCAAAGGGCTCATGGCGGGAATCACTAGAGTTGCAAGTTATCGTTCGTGACTGGCGTTGCGACTCAGATAAATTCAATCTGCCGTGTGCAAGTTCCTTCCCAGTGGTTTATAGTTCGCGTGTGGGCTGAGTTGTGGTTCATATGTCCATACATCAGTGGGTTAACAACGCCGGATCGCATTTTCATTGAACTCTTTTGGTTCGTGTTCGATTCAATGTCATCTTCGTTATCGGGTCTATGGCGTTCTCTAATACAGAGCTTTTGGCCAAGTATAAAATCTTATTGTCCGATCTCTTCGAATTGATTTCCGGTTAAGAGTGCGACTCAATTGTCTTTTGGAAAACAAAATGGTTTGGTTTGGTTGTCTAAGTTAAACTACTATCAAGTATGAAAATGTCGTTGAGTAAAATTAAAGCGTTTTTAAAAATTAAACTAGAAGATTATTTAGAAAAACACTTAAAACATAAAAATTTGTAAAACTTTAAAACTTAAAAACTTAGTCTATCGGAATGTAACTATTCTTTTCCATCGGAATGAACCAAAGTCAAAACCATCATAATATAACTAAAACAAGTCATCGTAATAATACAAGTGAAAAGCCACCGGAATATTCAAGGTCAAATCTGTAACAATGTTGTTCAATCGCAAAGTCCAGATCGGAATGCAAGGTATCAGAAAGTTTCTATCGTAATAAAATTCTATCGGAATAATAAGCAACCTATCGGAATGATGCAATCTAAAATTGAGCAGAGTTTCGACTTAAAAGAACCTTAAGTTCCGTCGGAATTTGCGATCGCAATGAGCGATCGCAATCCAGATCGGAATAAGGGGGAAGTTACCAAGTGATCGCAAAGTAGAACCACAATGGGTTATTGCGATCAAAACAAGCAGCCGTCGGAATGTGTAGAATCCCTAATGTTGCGATGGAATACGAAAGTAATCCGAAATTGAAAATAAGCCAAGATTCAATAAGCACAATCAATAAGCTCTCTTGACCAAATCTCAAACAACTTAATAAGCTAAAATTCGACAACTTTTAAAACAAGAAAAATGATAAACTTTATAAAAGAAACTTTAAAAAAGATTAAGTCTATTAAGAAATCCGAAAACCAATAAGCTAAAACATGAAATAAGCCAATACGCTAAAAGAGCTTATAGCCTAACCCGTATGAAAGCTTATGTAGGAATGAAAAGATTATCCTTTTAATCACGAAATCATCAAATCAAACGTATGAAGTAAGATATTCGGATCAAAATTAAAATGAAACCAAGAAATATGGAAAGAGATTAAAGAACACAAACTTGAACTTAACTTTTGATTAAAGAAACTCCAATACAAATATTAATGAAAGCTTAAACTTGAAAGATTAAAAGAAAGAAAAGATGAAAAACTTAGTGAGAGAAAGTTTGGAACTTTCTCTCTCTAAAAACTAGAAAGGATAAATTAAAAGTGCAACTAGCTAACCACCCTCCTCATGTGATTAGGAGGGTATTTATAGGCTAAGTGGGAAGTGCATGTGTGGTGTGCTTCTTTCTTTCTTTTCTTCTCGACTCGATTTAAATCTTTATCTTTTCTCGACGTCGTCTCGGGATTTGAACTTGTCTTAATAATTTTCTTCTTTAATTTAGACTTAAGTTCTTCGACTTTGTAACACCCCCAAATTTACACAATTCAATACAGCGGAAGACTCGTTGGTATTACGAGATAGCACATTACTCACATCATAGACAACGCTTAAAAATCGTGTCGTTTAATAATAAAGCATTTCCATTCATATATATCAAAGTTACATAGGTCCCAAGTCATTGTATTTAATACAGGTTTTACAAAGCATTTGAATGGAAATAATTATTTAGGTGCGGGTTTGTTTTCTTCCCGAGAATTACCTTCAAGTACCTGAGATAAAACATGTTAAAAGAAAAGGTCAGCGATAACGCTGAGTGAATTCATAGAGCTTAATGAAAACCATTAATATATCATCGGTATATATATTTATTACCGAAAATCATTTTGTACAAATCTTTGTAGTAGGCCATAGAATAGCCAAAGTCATTTTATACAAATCCTCGTCAAAATCATAATATAGGCTTTCGCCTTCAAAATCATTATACGAACCATTGTCGTTAAAAACATCATACAATACGTTTTATAATGTTGTATATAGTTAAATAAAAATCGTTATATGAATATGGTTATATAAAACCAAAACACGAACATAATATCAATAATAAGACCCTGTATTGCTAGTCAGGCAATATATTGTAATTCAATGCATAAAGCAGTATTTCGTTATTGGGATTATTATAAGCCGCATGACATTGTTACCTTACTACAACAAACAACGGGTAGCTAGCCCAAAAATCAATTTGCCCATCTAAATTAGCGTGTCGTCATAATAATCACGCTTGTGTAAATCTTCTCATACATAAATTCGCTTACCAATCAATGTGGCACGACGGGGATCAACCGTCAAGGCGCGAACTGGGGTGATCGTCCCCAAATAGTACTATTATATGCATAAGCGTCTACCAAATCCCGGTAGTTCATAATTCATGCTAATGGGACTTTTAGTGACATAACCTAACTTTAATAATCCATTTCATTTCATCTATCGGGTCATTTAATCATTCATCGGGTCATACAATCATTCGGGTCCAAATCAATAAACAGACAATCGGGACAACTAGTGTCCTATTTCATAAAAATTAACATGTTATCTCCCTCGCGGGTTTATAAAACATTTCATAAAAAAATTAAAAGAGTGCGAGGCTATGAATTCACGTTGATGTGGGAAAGCGGGTTATCGGCAATTCGGATATACGGTACGTGCTTCAATCACGGAAACCTAGACAAATAGTACTCGTCTTAAACTCTTGTCCAATGACTTTATAAAAATAACAAATATACATATGATGATTTTATATATATGATGATCAAGTGGGTTTACATATTCTCATTTACTCGTTTTAGTGTTTATGTATTGATACATTTTTACTAGTTTACTAGTTTTACCTATTTACGTGTTTTAGGTCCAATAAGCCTGTTATAAGTTCATAAACTTGTATTAATCCATTTCATACTTGTATTATCAGTATTTATACTTTACATGTTGGGCCCAAATGGGTTAATTCCAATAAGTAATTTTTATAAGTGTTTAACTTATTTAGTTAAATTATTAGTCCAAATATGCTAACTTAGCTCGTTAATGTCCGTATGTCATATAGTTCGGGTTTTATCGGTTTTTACTTGTATTAGGTACTTATATATCATTATGTGAGTTTATAAAATTTTACATTAGACGGGTCCAACCGTCTAAGTTTTATTTAACAAAAACGTTAATCTTTCGGTTTTAGCCGAAAAGACGTAAAACTTAGTATATAGTTTTTATAACTTATAAAACTTACCAAACTACCATTTTTATATAATGTCCATTTATTTACCCTTATGAATTTTTATATAAATGAAATATATAAGTTAGTGGGTTTTAATTCACATTTTATACTATATTTATTTGAGTGCTTATATAATAATATTAAACTTTAATTTCACAAAATCAGTCCTAAAAATCTAGTTTTCTAAAATGATCATATCTAGAGTTCTACATGGAGATAGAACCCCAAATTGTTATCACAGAAACTACATGATATGTGCTTCATTTTATTCCTTTATAGCTACTGATGAATCAACCTCTATGTATTTTATAAAATTCGTCCAAAACAGTGTACTCAAATTTGCACTCTAAACTTGTTTTGATCATATCTCACTCATTTTTATGATCCCATTGCATGGACAACTCTCACATGTGTAAAAGTCTCAATACTCACTGTATATCAATTCATCTATACCATTTTATCAGTTCATCATATGGTTATTTACTGTTTTTATACAGCCTACTAAATTAAGCAAGATTAACCACTTTTACATATGGTTTTCCATCTTTTTAACCATGTTTATCAACACCAAATCCCCACACAATATTTTTAATCATCATTCATCATCATATACATATACATAAATAAAGAAAATACAAGATTACATAATCAAAATAACAAGAGGATAGGAAGAACAATCTTTATACCACCAAGATTAAGTAGTTTGAAGGATCAAGACTTGGTTTTGGGTCACCAAATCATATGAACTCTTGTATGAAATTTTCAAGATAACCAAGGGAGATGTTGTTCTTTGAAAATCAGCCCTACTTCATCTTGCAAACTTCTCTTTGGATGTTAAAATCACCACCAATCTATAGAGCTTCAAAAGGGCTTCATCATATATGTGAATAACATAGGATTTCATGGTTAAATTTGATCAAATGAGGGTTGTTTTTGATGATGGTGGGACGGAATATAGAGAGAGAGGGAGGAGAGTATGAGTAGTTTGCATGTATGTAAATGGAGAAATGGTTTTAGAGTGAGTAGTTTTGTGGTTTTGGTGTGGCTTACTTTGTAAGCTTAAGCTTACATGTGTAGCAACTTGTAACCACAAGTTGACACCTCATGGGTGTGGTGGAGCTACTTTGGCCGTCCCATGTGTGGGGTGGGCAAGTGTAAAACTTGTCCCATCCCACTAATTTACGGGTACTCCTCGATTCTAGTTTCCTCGATTTGCATGCCCTCGGGTCGTTTTACGAAAAACGTTTTTATAAATTATGAATCAACGGCACAAAACGAATCTAATAAAAATTGTCTCATCAAAAACGGAGTTCGAAAACGTAAATACGTAATCCTAAGGTTTCCGGTTTAGTCGTAAAGGATGTTAAATTAAAATCGTAAGTCCTAGTCTCTTCTCGTAAATTTGTGAGTTTATGAACCAACACAAATTTAAAATCTCAAAATAATATTCACGGACAAATTTATTTTCTGAAATGTCGGACTGTCACTAAATACGGTGTATGTAAACGTAAGCACGTAACGTTGAATCCTCCGGTTTAGACGTAGTCGATGCCACTTCAAGATGTAAATCCAAATTTCTTCCCATAATTAAGTGAGTTCATATTATAACATTAAAATAATGTTTTCAAATAAATATTGAGAATAAAATATCAACCATAAATTGATGGATTGTCACAGCATTTACCCCTAAACAGGATCTTTGTCCTCTAAGATCATCTTATCTTACTACTCGCTTCTTATAGAGTTAAAGCCATGTGGGTATTTTCTCCACATCCGATCTTTTCGCACAAGTGTAATCCATTACAATACGCGAGTTTCATCAAACATAACTACGGGAATAAGATCAGGCTTAATGTTGACTTACTTTCTCTATCCATGATGTTCACGGGTTTTTGATGAATGCAAGTTTTCGCCGATCTAGACTTCATCAAGAAGAATTCAGATTGTCACTTGATAGACATTTTATCATGTTAGATATACGAATCATAATTCACGCAACCCTTGAAGTCCTAGAGTAGATGCAGCTTATATGCCATTCAAACCAATTTTTACATCATCTCAATGGTCCCATACAACGGGGACTTATATCCCATGATCCTTCAGATCATCAATTCATTTTTCCATGGTTAAATTTTTTGGCATAACTTCGCTACCCATCTAGCACTTCAAGATCTACATTGCATATTCACATAACATCCTGCCCACTACCGGCCATCAATAATCAGATCCTAATTTCAACAACTATTTTAGGTCTCGTGGGTCGAGAATTTTGTAAGGTTAGGTTCGCCATCATAGGAAACCTTAAACCTAAAAGACATGTCCAACTCACAATGGGTGTATGTCGGCTGTCTTCATCCCAACTCCTGCTTACAGATGCTCTTATATATAGATCCTAAAAAAATTCGATCTCGATCCTAATACGATAATTATCAATGATAATCTATCCAAAGGAAAACGATTTTACAGTTTATTACCAAAGGTCAATCATTCAAACATAGAACAACACTTATAGTATTTTGTATCGTTACTTTACCTCGTCCCTTCGATTGGGGTGGTATACAGTACTCTCATCAAGATTCATTCTCAATGACTTCTGAGCAAATATCTAGAAATTCGATGCGAAGCGTGGATCTTGATAGAGGTGATCGATACAGGCACACCATGTTTACAGAACTCCTTTAAATACAAAAGAGTCAATTTCTTCATCAAGAATCTATCATTAACAGGAATGATATTAGCAGATTTGGTCAGTCTGTCGAAAATGACCCAAATCGAATCAAATTCAGATTATGACCTTTGCAATTGCTAGACGTTTACTAATGTATGAGGCAATGTCTTCCTTCATAATTTGCCATTAGTACAACTTCTTCAGATAAAGATACATTTAGTCAGAAATGACAGGAATAGAATACTTATACTTATGAGATTCCAACATGACTAAATCTCAAAATCCTCCATATTCAGGCAACCACAAGTGGCCTTTTATACATTTAACGCCATCGGCTTCTCAAATCTATTGGTTCACATTAGCCGCGAACCCCCTTTTATTATCTATATTATCCTTTTTACGAACATCGTTTATATTTAAATTGTTCGGCAATTTATTTTGCACAGTCATTATTAAGAAACTCATCCTAATTGATTCTTTATCCTTCCTATATAATGTGTCAGTAATTACGTTCACTTTCCTAGATGGAATAAATATCTATTTATTCGAAAATTCTTTCTTCACATTTTCTAAGTCTTAGTTCTATCTCAACCATTGTTTTTATCAGTTTTGCTCAATCCGACGTTTAAAGCGTCGATAATTACTACAAGTAATTAGATAATAAATATTTAATTTTTATGAAGCGTAAACGCAAAAAGTTTTTTTAAATTTTCTCAGTTTGTCCAATTATATAAAAAAATGTTCAAAATAAATTTGAATTTAATTAACACAATTTTTGTTGATTTATCAGAAATAATTAGTAAGATCCGTAAATGTTCAAAAAAACCTTCGTTTATTCTTTGGTAAAAATTTTCTTTGAAAAGAAAAAATTATCGTTTCAAATTTTAAGTCATGGTTTAACGGTTTCCTCAATCCCTCTTAGGTTTTCTTGAGGTATACACAAACATTTATCCCTAAACAGGAGTTTAGTTAAATGATTTGTGTATAAGGGAATAATCCCTTAAAAATCCATTGTTAAAACATTTGTCAAAACATATTTTCACCTCCTTTTCGGTAAAACCCAAAGTCTTAAATGACTTCTAATTTTTGAAGAGCCAATATATATATATATCTTACCATCATTAATCAAACGGTCATTTTATGTAAAGGATTAAGCATTAAGTGTCATGTTTAAATATTCAAGGTACAGGTATTCATTGTTCGGCCAATTCAGGGCAATCTATAAATAATTATTAACTCCTTCTTATTCTTATAAACAAACAGGTGGTTCTTAATGATCACGAGCATGAATTTGATCAAATTACAGTCTACACACGTGATTCACCAAATTTATGAATGCTACATGTGCATTGGTCAATCCAAACGACATCACGTGAAACTCATAATGTTCATTACAAGTTCTGGATGTAGTGATTGGAGTAGATAATCTTTTTCGCGGACGCGAAGTTGATGATAACCATGTCGTGGATCAAATCTTTAAAACATACGCTAGAACCTGGTAAATGATCGAACAAATCTATCATCTTGGGTAGTGGATATAGATTTTTATTCTTTAATTTACCTAGTTCACGGTAATCAATAAATATAAGAAATAATAACACCATAGCTCTTCATGATGACGATCTTGGTAGAATAAAAGCTTTCTCCGACAACTCTCTCAGTTGTACGGTAATTCTTTTAATTTAGATGGTGCTGACGTACAGTGCACAAGCCACAGGTGCAGCACCGGGAATATAATCAATACCAATTTCAACTTGCCTTAATGGAAAAAGTCTAGGTAATTCACCAATAAATACCTCCTAAAGTTTCAGATAAAAGAAACATCTTTTAATAAATTCACTTTAAGTTCTTTCTAGATTGCGAGATCTATGATCAGTTCATAACCATTCATGGTATAAATTTCAAGTCTAAAAGCAGGATATGGTCATCCATCAAGAATTATTTAGGTCACTTTTGATAATCAACATCTTATCTTTTAGGGGAATTCTACTTGAGTTCCCATCAATTAAGACAATGTCGTCATGTCATAATCAATCAATCTATTCTATTGGCACTATCAACTTTCCAGTTTCATTACCGTTGATAAGATGTGAACCTCTCAAAAGACTAATAATGACTCATAATCCTTCACAAATTCAAGGATATATGGAGACACAACTACCATTAAAAGAGTAGGGTCAACGCATAATCTACACGAGATAATTTCAAATCAGATATAGACGAAAACATTTAACGAATATGAATATATCACATGTTTTCATGAATTGAGTACGCATTCGAAAGATCCTCGGATCGTTACCCAGGTCATTCAAATGAAATCTAATCAAAAGAAATGATAGGAACGTCAATACATCCAGTCAGGTATCAACACTCGGTAATCAAATACTTTTCCTAAGAATCTCGCCACGGGAGAATTGGACAAGAAGGGAATATCAATTGTCAAATAAGACAAATTCCACAGATGACTAAATTCGACTCAGAAGAATAAATAGTACGGGCACATATGTAGGTGTCCCTATCAATATGTCCCTATTTTTCACTTCTTGCAGATCTCATAAAATTTAATCTTTCACAATCTTCAAAGAAAATTTTATGTTTATTAATAATTTCATGGTGACTACTAATCAGCCTTGCATCGTCACTTCCAAATTGTATATGTAGGCGCACAACTATATACAATTTTAAGATTAACGATGCAATGCTCAGTTCGTCAAAATTTTATCATCATGTTTATAATAAAAACATTTTCATGCTTAATTCTTAAATAAGAATCAAAAATAAATTTACAAAGATTTTCTTTGTTATGGAAACAATTAAGTTTTCCAAGGTGTTTCATAAACAACTTCATTTCGATAATGATTACTAATAAATATCACTTTGAATAATCCATATGGTGATGAAAATTCAATTTCCTAAAAGGATACTGTTTTATCTTATAAAAACAATGAGTGATCTGCAAAAGAGTGATGAAAAGTTTTTCGCCAAGAACTAACTACAATATGATAGGAAATGAGCTTTAGCCAATTAATCATGAGGTTCATGACCTCGATGGCACTCAAAAAGAATAATCTACAACGTAACTCAATTCGAGATGAGTACTTGTTTAATGGTTGCATCACTAATGCGAGTATTAGGATGAAGCAATAAAAGATAGATAACATCGATACATGTAGAATTTAGCAATCAAAGGTAGTCTATTCATTAATCACAAACAAGTCCAAATTGTACGGTAACACATTATGTGTCACTATGTCATACAATTCCAAGAACTCATCCTACCAACTGATGTCTCAGTTAAGTTAGGGATTTTTAAAAGATACCACAATGAACACTAATCTGCAAGAGTCATTAGGTGTCCCACCTGTCCCGGAAGATCCATCGGTCCCAATTCAGAAGAAGATTTCTTCAATTTATTTATTGGACACTAGGCATCCTCGTCATTGGACAATGGCCTAGGAACAACCCTTAACACGAATCAACAATCAATTAAAACCTTATAATTCAATCACAGGACTTAACAACTTCCTCTTAACAGTCTCATATTCCATACAGGTTAAATTTTACTTCATTCAAATTTCAACCAACTTATACTCGATACGATATCCTACCTCATTCTCCAGTTCTTTCAACCTTATTCTTCGACCTTAATAGGGCAATAAAAGCTCAATATGATCAATACTTAATTTCCTATCCAATAGCTCTTACAACAATAGTTATCAAATAAGTCACTAGTATGAAATGACTCATACATTCAATTAGACTTCTCGGAAAGGTACTAGTGGCATGAGGCTTTTGGATAATGGTTCCAATGACAGCCTCAAGTGCAACATTCACCCTTTCGATTTCAAATTTAAGAATTGGGTGAAAACGAATCAGATGACATCTTTCTAGGTGGTAACGTTTTGTCAAACTCCACTCTATAAGGAAAGATCGTCATGACATCGATATCAGTTTTAGTCTCGCCAATTCTTCTTCAATATCACAATCAACTAATATCTACATTTCTACGAGTATCAACCATTTTTTTGGGATCATAAATATCCACAACTTGGCTTAGATCTAGGATAGCTAGAATTCCTACGAGAATAGCTTCGATTAATTTACTAGGGGAGTTAGGGTTTCTTGTGACAATCTACGTCGTATAAATACTTCGTATAAGTATTAAAATAATCGTCAACAATCATGTAATCAAATTACAATATATATATAATCCAAGTTATATATATATATATATTAAAATAACACTTCTCAGTCTGTCCTTGTCGGTAACTCGGGAATTCTTCGGCACCGTTATAGTCAAAAGATTTTTAGACATTTTTAGAAAAATGTTTATAGTTAAAAGATTTTGAAATGTTTTATTCAAAACCTTGGTTTTAAAAATCTTTCGTTCTCTATAACGAGAGCTCTGGTACAAAACTGTAACACCCACAAATTTACACAATTCAATACAGCGGAAGACTCGTTGGTGTTACGGGAGAGCACATTACTCACATCATAAACAACGCTTAAAAATTGCGTCGTTTAATAATAAAGCATTTCCATTCATAAATATCAAAGTTACATAGGTCCCAAGTCATTGTATTTAATACAGGTTTTACAAAGCATTTGAATGGAAATAATTATTTAGGTGCGGGCCATGAATTCTTGTTGTCTTCCCGAGAATTACCTTCAAGTACCTGAGATAAAACATGTTAAAAGAAAAGGTCAGCGATAACGCCGAGTGAATTCATAGAGTTTAATGAAAACCATTAATATATCATCGGTATATATATTTATTACCGAAAATCATTTTGTACAAATCTTTGTAGTAGGCCATAGAATAGCCAAAGTCATTTTATACAAATCCTCGTCAAAATCATAATATAGGCTTTCGCCTTCAAAATCATTATACGAACCATTGTCGTTAAAAACATCATACAATACGTTTTATAACGTTGTATATAGTTAAATAAAAATCGTTATATGAATATGGTTATATAAAACCAAAACACGAACATAATATCAATAATAAGACCCTGTATTCCTAGTCAGGCAATATATTGTAATTCAATGCATAAAGCAGTATTTCGTTATTTGGATTATTATAAGCCGCATGACATTGTTACCTTACTACAACAAACAACGGATAGCTAGCCCGAAAATCAATTTGCCCATCTAAATTAGCGTGTCGTCATAATAATCACGCTTGTGTAAATTGATGAGACTGCTTTTATACATAGTCTCATCGTCCAAATCGGGCTTAAAATGCATAAAATATCATTAAAACTGCCAAATATATGCTCGTGTTTGTTACTTGTGTATTTTAGGTACGGATATTGAGGAAAAGACAAAAAGATCACAAGAATCATTCAAAAACGAACACGGGAAACGAAGCCGCACATTGAACCGGACCTGAATCATGATTTTCCAAATTGGTCCTTGAAAAATTGAAGAAATACAAGTTTGGTCCCTCATCTTCGAAGACTTGTCACAAATTGTTGGAAACTCACTTTATGTGACGACATTTAAGAATTCCCGTTAGTTATCATAGTCACGCACATTTAGTCTAGACTAGGCCCTTTGTAAAGTGCGTGACTATATATACCCCTCCTTAGCTTCCAAGGAGGGGTGTTGATTGTTATTTGTTCATTTTGAGGAACACACACATTTTACATTCAACCTCTCTTTCTCTCTCTCTAAGCCATCAATGGCTTCCACCACCACTTACCACCACATTAGACCACCGGATCATATTTAGCTTTTCTACATTTGGCATCAGAGCCACGGTTCCATCCTTGGATCGTGATTATATTCTCGATTTGGTGGTCTAATTTTTTGTCTTGTGTCTCGTTTTATATCTTTTTGTCCTTTATCACAAAATTTTTTTGTCTCAAATTGTTTTGTCCAATCGTCCAAGTCACGGTTTCATAACCTTTTCACTGTCACATGTTTTTTTTTCATGGTCCATATCTATATCTCTGGTCAACTTATTATCATGGTCAAGTTGTTGATTTTGTCATCTTTGTTACCAGTTTTGGCGTCTTGCAGAATCATTTGTTTATATCCATTTTCTGGGTTATATTTTTTTGAAGATGAAGGTGATAAACTCATATTTGCCAGAAAATCTGCCCAGAAACATGCTCCCTGAAAAAACGGTACAAGGACCACTTTTGGACTCTTCACGGTACTATCGCATGGATTGCGATGGAATGGTGTTTTTCACACATTCCGATGGGCTTGACTTACCCATTGCGATGGACTCATTCCGATGAGTCACATTGCGATGGGTGGTCGGGTCTATCGCAATGGCATAAAAAAGTCGTCATGCTGCCCGTTTACTCGCAACATTGCGATGGAAGTTTTATTGCGATGGGTTTCTTTTAAGAAAACTTTGCGATGAAACTGGTTAATTTTTGCGATGCATTTTTTTATATAACAAGACTCATTGCGATAGCAAGACAGACAACTTGACCCGAGACCAAAAGAAACTATGTCATTGACTAAGATGGGTTATGTGACCAAACCGAACGTGACTTGACAACATGAACCAGGACCACATTTGTGACCAAACTGGACCCATCTCAACCGAGTCAACTCGGTCATTACCGAGTTGACTCAGGCCACTCACTGAGTTGACTCGATACCTCCATCCTTATACCGCCTCAACACCACAAACTAAACCTACCCATCGACACCTATCCCGTCTAATATTCAGTACATCAAGACTCGAACACAATATAACAAATCATCTCAGATTCGTTCAAACACTTGATAGATCTCCATAGATCTTATTAGTGTGAACAAATATCATCACAGATCTTAATTAATATACGAAATCAAATATTGACTTATAACAATCATGTTATAATCGACTTATTTGTTTCGATTGGGACTCGAGCAAGGCCATCTATGAAATCAAACCGACATACATCATGTGGAGCATCTTTACTATTCGAAATTTATGAGGTCTTTATAACAAATTATGTTATAAACAACTCATTCATTCGATTCGTATTTCACATAATCAAACCTACCTGTGACCCATTTAACGAATCTTGAAGATGCAAGGGTCTTTGTTCTAGTAGTCTCGTGTGGATCGGCTGATAAACAGATATATTCAAAGGGTTTTGGGTTAGGTTAGTTCAATGGTTTGATGGATGGGCTGCCTAATATTTTTGAGTTGATTTTTTGTTTGATTGTGATTAGTGATGGGGACGAAGGAAACGAGGGGTGGCGGATGTTTCTAGGTGTATTGGGAGAAGAAGAAGTTTGGTGAGAGGATATTTAGGAGAGAAAGGACGGAGATAACTATGTGGGAGTGAAATGGGGGCGGAGTTTTTTAGAATGTGATTAGGTTACCCTAATTTTTAGGGTTGTGGCTATTTAACTCAAATCCTTGGACCGGTTTTGGATTGGTGATGGACCGGGTATTACTTGTGATGGGCCACGAATTATTTTGTCAATGGGTGTTGGGCCATGTAACTTATTTACTTAATATGGGCCATGGAACTCAAAGTTGATAAATTTTGGCTAAATGCAATGTTTAAACCGTGTGTTTTAATAACACACATACACACAAATTTTTTTTAAAATTTTTAAATAAATTTGTTGTGTATTATGTTTTAACTCATTATGACATCGGGTCGAGACAAAAAGTGTCGAGAAATTGTTAAGGATAATAGATGCTCAAACAAGCAAATTCCTGTTTTTTGAATTTGCAGTTTTTTTGTCGCATTTGGGGTTCTTTAATTTTTTCTTGACACCGATTGGGTGACGAGAAATGTGACGCGACAAATTGAAGTGACTAATGTGACAAGAATTTATTTTGACGAGACCAAGAAAGAATGGGCGATTTTTTAGTGGCTTCAGATTTTGGTTGATCGGGTATTAATTACGTGACGTTGAAGACGGATTTTTCGAAGGCGTGTATTTATTTTATCTTTTACTAGATAACTTGCTCGTGCTTAATCCTAGAATGAAGACTTGGTTATCTGGTTTCCGGGTTCGGGGTGGATGGTTGATGACTCGGATAACTATCACTTAAAGGGGTTACATTGTTGTACTCAGTGTCACGCGCTTAGTCGACGTGGATAATTTCAAGAGGTGTTGTGCTTATAGACTTCTTCAGTGATGCATTGAGTACTTAGAGATTTCTCCACCGTTCTTCATTCAACAATAGTGCAAGCTTAAGTCACAAGATCGAAGGATTTTTATTCAGCTTCACGTTTGATGTATCTGGTTCATTCTTTCAGTGGTCACTTCAAATTGCTTTCATGTGGTATGGTAAAGGTGGCCATGGAGAGTTTATGAGAAGAGATTTTCGATCAACAGCTGATTCTCACAAAATATATAATTCAACTTATTTATTATTCTCACGAGATTTCAGGTTCATGTGCGTATAATTTATTGATGGTTCCGAGTTTCGAAACCATCAAGGGGGAAGAAGAAGACACATTGAACGCACAACGAGTACACGTGATGAACTTCATACCTTCTTTTGATTTGAAGATATTCCGGGATGACATTTGTCATAGCCGCAGAGAAATCAGTGTTTTAACTCGTGTCGTTATCAATCTCCAAACGGTACACTATTGATTCGGGGTTTAATTGTTTGATTGTTGCAATTATTCATCATCATTATCCTATATGCATTCCCGGGACTTAATTGACTCTGGTGCATCTCCGGAAGAAGACGTGTGCATTTCCGGGACTTGATTGACTCTGGTGTTACGATGTCAACTTCATGAATGGGATAAAGTGTCCACTTCAGTATTTGAGCTTCATAATTGAGATTGATTTACCTTCTTCAACTATGTGGGGGAAGAAGTGTCATGATTCTTTCTGGTATGCATAACTTGAACTCTCAGGGGGAAGAAAAATTCAGAAGAATTATTCAAGCGTGAGATGAAAAGGTGTTGATCTACTTGGGCGAAGCGATTTAAAATGCTTCTACATCAAGTTTACGTGGCATGAATTAGGGGGAAGCTAATTCAGAAGCTTCTCCTTAACCAGAAGTGTATGGGTTACTTAGCTCGTGCCGTTACAGTACTTCTACTACAAGTCACTTTAAAGATGAGTCGTTTTGAAGACGAAGGCCTCAGAAGACTTCATCAGCATTGGATGCTTCATGGAAGCTCTTGTTCTTAATTATTTTGTACTTGATAGGTAGAATATTGTAAGGAATTCTACACGTCGTCCCATGGGGGAAGATTGTTGGAAACTCACTTTATGTGACGACATTTAAGAATTCCCGTTAGTTATCATAGTCACGCACATTTAGTCTAGACTAGGCCCTTTGTAAAGTGCGTGACTATATATACCCCTCCTTAGCTTCCAAGGAGGGGTGTTGATTGTTATTTGTTCATTTTGAGGAACACACACATTTTACATTCAACCTCTCTTTCTCTCTCTCTAAGCCATCAATGGCTTCCACCACCACTTACCACCACATTAGACCACCCTCCAATAGTCATTTGTACAAGAAAAATCCTTAAACTTTGAAGAAATGTCAAGAATAGCCCTTGGAATTGAAGAAATTGCATTTAAAGTCCTTGTTATAACTTTTTTGCAAAGATGTGCCAAAATTGGCAAGTGCTGAAACTTATTTACAAAGGAAAAGTTGTTTGGGCTATTTTATACAAAGTGAAAGAATTAAGAGAACCAAGGGGCCTTTTCTGCCAGACCATGAAACCTTTCCCAACCAATCAACCTTCCACATCACACCTCTCCACCAATCACACCTCACCACATCACCCCCAAAATGATAGTTGTAAATTCACACTCGTTTAGGAAAACGAGGTAAAAGCGGTAAGTATTAAGCGTACGTTTAGGAAAACGTAAACACTTATGACCCAAAGTGGGGATCGTTCTCAAGGAGGCTAGTGTGTTGTGTAATGAATTGATTAATATTTGTGATTATATTGTTGAGAAAAAGAAAATAGAAAGGGGACGAGAAGAGATTGACGGTTACGAAGACGGATCGAGCTAAGACGAAAAGATCGTTCACGTAAAACCGTAAAAACCTATAAATTAAAAACTTTAAACCTAAAAATTAATTAAAAGCTAAACTAAGTCTAAAATAATATAAATAAGAATAAAAATCTAATAAAAATATTTTAAAACCTTTTATTAATTAAATATTCAATTTTAAATGCTAATTAAAGCCCTAAAATTAAATATAATTAATCAAAATGTCCAAAATATTATTTTATTGAACAAATAACTTACTTATATTATCTAAAGACTAAAAAGTATTTTTCCTATTTTTTAAAAACTATTTTTCTATTTTTAAAACACTAAAAACTATTTTTAAACCAAAATAATTAGAGAAAATAATAAAATAATGCCAAAAATAATTGGACAATTTTAAAAATCCTAAATTACTCTAATGAACAGTAGAAAAATGAAAAAGTTTGAAAAATAATAAATTTTGCACTAGAAGACAAAAACAGTTTGAATAAAACCCTAATTAAACAAATTTAATTCTAAAAAATAAATAAAAAGGTGAATAGTAAAACTTTTTGAACTAAAAATCTTAAAATGTTTTTCTTAATCTATGAAAAATGTTTAAACTGAAAAATAATGATTTTTGTCACTAAATGCCAAAAACAGAATATTAAAAAGTATTTAAAATAGCAATTTAATCTAAAAAATACTAAATGAACAGTAAATTAAAAACTAATTAAACAGAAAAATCAAAAATTAAATTAGAAAAATTACAAAACTTGTTTCAAGTCCTAACTCTAAAATTTACCCACAAAAGACAAAAATTCTAGAAATCTGATAGTGACACCTTGCTGGTTTTGTCTGCTAGCTTAGCAGTACTAACTTGTGTATTAGCAGGGGAAACTATTTTCCCACTGCTAGTGCAAATTTCAGGTCTGGTGACCTTTAGAGCTTAGGAAAGCTTATGGCTTGGTTTGCCTTGGACAAATGGGCACCCCTACACTCAGTTGAGTGTAGGGAGTCAAGTGAATCACAAAAACAACAAGTTCTTACACACAATCAAGCACAAAATGCCCTAGAAGTTACTGATTAAGCTATTAAGTTTCTGATGAACAGTAGACCCTTTTTTTAGTTGCACAAAAGTGAATTTTAGAACCTATGATCTAGCATATAAGTGTACCAAATCAAAAAACAATAACTCACAACCCTAAATGACCCTATTTCTAACAGCCACCAAGATTTAAAGTACAAATTTTACAAAAATCAGGCAGAAAAATGGCTTTACAGATTTATGTGCTATTCTCCATTTTTTAACATGCAAGCTTGATTTAAAGTCTACCAAACTGAAACTCAAATACATATATCATATAATAACCACCTAATAAGTGTGTGAAACAGGTTTATAAGCAAGATTGAAGTCTTTTAACCCAATATAAACCCTAATCCAAACACCCCTTTAGTTACTGAAATGCAAATTTAACAAAGCAAAGCTATCCCAATTTACACAAATCTGATTTTAACTTACTCTATCATGCATATAAACCTAACATACACATGAACAAACGTATAAACCAATACTTAGACAAATTCCATGAACTTTTCACATAAATCACACAAATCATCAAACTAGAAAACTGAAACAAGGGAACAAGGTATTATACCTTGTGGGACCCACATCCAGGCCCCACTAAGGCTGCTATGCCTTCTCCTACAAGCTGGGGCTTGTGCAGAACTCTTGGGCTGCTGATATTACTTGGTACAAAAAGGTGGAAAATGGAAATTGAGGGTCTTGATTACCCCCCTTTTTGTTTTGTTCCTGCACAACCACAACAAACAAGCAACCAACCTTCAAGCTATATAAGCTTAACCATAAGCTGTTGTCAACAGCTTATGGTGAGCTTGTATAACAGTAATAGTTAACAAAAAAAAGGAAAATATGACAAACTGATTTTACCCAAAAATCTTTTGAGACCTCTTAAACCAACAAACCTTGGAACCTTGAAAAATCTTAAAATAAGTTCAAATTCAGAAACCCAATGATCCAAGTCCACTTTCACTTCCTTAGAACCTTGAATTTCTGAAAATTAACAAAACCCTTTTGAAAGCTTTTTTGAAAACTGAAACAAACTCAAACACAAGTGTTTGCAAAATATTATGATGGAACTCAGAATCTAAGCAACCTTATCACCAACTTTTATAAATAATAAAAGGAATTATATTTTAACAAAAACACCAACTTTATATTTGGATAAAAAGGAATTACAAAAGAGTTGCTAGAAATTCTGGAACAAAGAAATACAGCTACATACGGCTTGTATTTATACAAGTGAATAGAAGAAACTAGAACTAAAACCCTAATGCATAAAAGCCCTAAAATGCCCTTGATCTTCAGTCTTCAAAATCAGTTAAACTTGGATTCTTGTGATATATGTTGATGGCCAGCTGTTAAGAGTGATCTTCGTCGTTTGTTTGGGCTTGGGGTCCAAGTAGTAAGCATCCAACGTTGATCTTGTCCCTTTGTTGGGTTTGGGATGAAAAAGACGTTACAGGGGAGGGGCCTACCCAACACATGGGTGTGTTGGGAGGGAATCTGAGAGTGGGTTTGTATTAAGGGTATGGGTAATTAGTGATCTGGAAGTAATTAACAGAAACCCCCTTGTTTTGGTTTTTGTTCATCTTGGGAAATTTTAGGGTTTAAGGGTGATTAGGGGAAGTTTTAATCCGTTTTGGGGGTAAATGTTTTTAAATTGTGTGTTAAGTGGGAAAAGTTGGGTTTGACTGGGAGTTGACCAGGTTTATTTAAATAAACCTTGTGGTGGAAGGGTGACATGGCGTGGGAGGTGATGTGGTGAGGTGTGATTGGTGGAGAGGTGTGATGTGGAAGGTTGATTGGTGGGGAAAGGTTTCATGGTCTGGCAGAAAAGACCCCTTGGTTCTCTTAATTCTTTCACTTGGTATAAAATAGCCCAAACAACTTTTCCTTTGTAAATAAGTTTCAGCACTTGTCAATTTTGGCACATCTTTGCAAAAAAGTTATAACAAGGACTTTAAATGCAATTTCTTCAATTCCAAGGGCTATTCTTGACATTTCTTCAAACTTTAAGGATTTTTCATGTACAAATGACTATTTGAGGGTCATTTGTGACAAGTCTTCAAAGATGAGGGACCAAACTTGTATTTCTTCAATTTTTCAAGGACCAATTTGGAAAATCATGATTCGGGTCCGGTTCATTGTGCGGCTTCGTTTCCCGTGTTCGTTTTTGAATGATTCTTGTGATCTTTTTGTCTTTTCCTCAATATCCGTACCTAAAATACACAAGTAACAAACACGAGCATATATTTGGCAGTTTTAATGATATTTTATGCATTTTAAGCCCGATTTGGACGATGAGACTATGTATAAAAGCAGTCTCATCACTCCCCCATACTAAACCATTGCCGTGCCCTCACGCAAGGCTAGAATAAAGTATCGTAGCACCTCCAAAATTCATTTTTATTCACTTTATTGAAAGATAAACTAGCTACACTACTTCTATTACTACTACTTGCGTTTTAGACATAATGTATGATTTTCATCGCAAAATGGGACGTTTAGGTTCATAGAATAAGAACACGTGAATGCTTCGTTAGAAATAATTTCATCGTCCTCGATTTTCACCCTAATTCCATGCCAAGCGTGTAACGAGATCATTGTCATTATAAGTTAGTAATGCTAACACTACTCATATGCCCTAATCACGTACTTATCCTCCCATTATTCCTAAGTTGTATCTCTTATATTTTATTTTGTCTTGAATGTCTCACGAGGATACATTGTTGACTTATGCGATAATAGAGATTTAGGTCTAAAAATAGAGTCCTAACGGTGTAACTAAGACCATTAAATCAATAACCCCTCCTAATAGACAACGATGTAAAAAAATTAAGTTGACAAAAAGAATCGATAAACACGGTTTTATAACGGTTTTGAACATGAGACTTATTACCAAGACTTTTATACGCCCCCTAACGGAAGGGCCTTATTATCTTTGGTTTACCTCCATCTTTTATTCAACTTCACCATGAAGCTTTTATTATGACTTCAGTCTTGCCTTGCCTTTTATTATCCGCCTCATCGGTGGTTTTATTAGCCAAAGACGTATATCCTCACGCTAAAGCGAATTTTGGATCTTTAAAGCTTCGAAGATTAAGGCTTGATTCACTTTCAATTTTTGCATAGATTTTAGGCCTTATGGGGCTTCAAATTGTTTGCTAGATTTAGGTGAGCACTTGAAATCTTATTATTGGGTGAAGCTTTCGATTATTCGGGTACCAATACTTCAAAACCGTGACGCTGGCGATACTTAATGTCTTCCCAATTTAATTACACGGAAGCTACTAGAAAAGACTAGAAACCCAACAATCCTAACTAAACCGCTAAGTCAATATTTATTAAGCAAGAAATATTTACATGCGAAGGGAGAATAAGCAAATAACGAGAACACATGAGTTTTTGAAAGAATACAAGTACTCTACGTTTAGCATAGTAACTTATAATTAACTCTATCATTTCTCGTCCTCATTTAAGAGACTTAGCCTAATGTGAAGTTAAGGAATCAAAGCTAAGTGCTCAACACGCACGGTCGAGTCAAAAATTACTCTTATTCTCACCATCGAAAAATCTACATCGTGTCTTCAAACACTTATGAAACATGAGAAAAATTTTAAAATTTGTCCATTTTTAGCCTTATTTTGCAACAAAAACGATAACAAAAAGATAAACTTTGGAAAGCGTGAAGGTTTGGCAAGGCAAGTATCTATTCACCCCCCATACTAAAGTTAAACATTGTCCTTAATGTTTCGAGTCTAGGGGTGCAAAACACCCCCATACTAGAGACGTAGCCGAATGCCTAATCTAGCATGGAAAGGGTGTAACCAATAAATTAATAGCCGTTTTATGAAGTGTGCTAAAAACCTAAGGTTAGAACATCAAAGGATATATCATTTGGATATCGAGAAAGTCTTCAAAGCAAACGATCGAGTGCTCCCATAAACGAACACGAGAGGCTCCAATCGTGAAGATTATGATCATCTAAAGTTCACAATTCACAAACAACCACGGAACAAAGGTTGGAAGGGCACAAATCCCCTCACATTAACTACATTAGAAAGCGATAATATATACATAGGATAAGCATGGGACTCCCCCACGAGGCACCTTGTTTTTGATAACCGAGTCAAAAGCTCGACTCGAATCCCCATAAATGTGATCATTTAGGGATTATCATGGTGTGGTCAATTTTTGGTGGGGCTTACATGATAAACAAGGCCCAAAAACAACCGGTATTAAGGACTAAGTCCTTTGATGGTGCAAAATACCGGGATCGAAGATGGCGTTCTCGTTTTCATTTGAAAAACAAATCAACGCCACTTCATCATGTCTCAACAAAAACCCAAAGGGTTCCAAGAAAATAGATGAGAAGAAATAGAAGGGTGGGACAATGGGTAAGTCATGAAAACATTGAGCTACTCGAGGTAGACTCGCACCAATCAAATAGAAAGATTTTCCATTTATTGCATCGGTGGAAGACCGAGATTTCCCTTTATAAGCAATTCCGGGATCAAATATCTCGTCCTCGGTGGAGAAATGGGAGGGAACATAAGGGGCTTCCCCCACACTAGGTCCACACAAAGCATCGTCAAAAGGAGAAGACGAGCTTGTAGTGCTCAATACACGTGGTGATGACGGATTTAGAGTTGTAGAAAAATCTTTTAAATTCAATTCAAAATCTTTTCCTTTTTCATTTTTTAAACTCTCCTTATGAAAACCCGATTTAATTATGTCTAAAATATTTGGTGTTTCTAAAGCAATGTTAGTCACACTATAAATTCTCACATTTGAAAACCGTTTTGGTAAAGGTGGGGGCAAGTTCTCAAATCGTTTGTCAACAAAGAAAACTCCCCCATCGGGGTCAACATATTCATCATCCGAAGAATCATTCGTGATTGGAATCGTAGGCATAACACTCTTAACCTCCACCGGCGGAGGGGACGGAAAATTGTTTTTATCATCAACTCCTAAAACTCTTTTTGAAATCCTTTTACAAATATTTTTTATGGGATTGACATTGTACAAAGACGTGATAGAATACACATGAGAAAGTGTGGAGTTTTGAGTTGCATTTATGACGAGTTCTTCCTCATTGAAACGAAGAGTGATTTTCCTTGCATGCACATCGATAAGTGCTCTCGAGGTATCCAAAATTGATCGACCTAAAATTAAAGGAACTTTAGGATCGATGGGGATGTCAACAACAATAAAGTCTACGGGATAGTAGAACTTTCCAACTTTCACGAAGACGTCCTCGGCTACTCCACAAGCTAGAATCGTAGAATGATCGGCCATCTCGATTGACATTCTTGAAGGAGTGAGATTGGGAAGATTGAGCGATTTAAAAATCTCAAGAGGCATCAAATTAATACTAGCACCAAGATCGGCCAAGGCGTAGCATTCTTCCATGTCTTGTATAGCACATGGGATTAAAAACTTGCCGGGATCACCGACTTTTTGAGGTATGCGGCTAAGAAAAACCGATGAACAACTAGACGATTTTTGCAATTTCTCTTTATTATTCAACATACTTTTGAAGTTTGCGGCAAATCGAGGCATCATGACTAAGGCGTCGGCAAAACTTATATTAAAATGCAAGTCACGAAACATTTTCATAAAAAGTTCAAATTGATAATTATTTCGTTCTTGTGCCTTTTCCTTGTCTCGTCTTGAAGGGTAAGGTAAGGGTGGTGTGGGTTGGGGCATAGGCAAAGGCCTTGGAATCTCGGGTTCCATGATTGGTATTGGTTCAACCGTAGGTGTGGTTTGAGCGGTACTTCGTGGGCTTGGAATTTGCTCCTTTTCTACCACCACCTTGGGTTCTTTCTCTTTTTCCTTCTCCATAGAAGTACTTGGACGAGAAATGGGTTCTTTGAAAGTTTTACCACTACGAGTAGTAATAACCTTCAATTCTCCTTTCGGGTTCACGATGGTATCACTAGGAAGACCACCCGAAGAAGAAGGTTTACACATGATAGCTTCAAACATTTTTCCCATTCGGTCTTCAAACTTAGATTGCCTAGCATCCGCTTTTAACAATTCTTGCTTAATCTCTTGTTGACCTTGCTCCATTTTTTGTTGATTTTGTTGGAGTCGTTGAACATTTCCTTCCATTTTATTAGCATGAGTCTTAAGTTCATTAGCAAGTTCGTTTTTAAGCTCGTTTTTCAACTCGGATCTTAAGCTAACCATTTCACGTTGCATATTGTCAAACTTAGCATCGTTTGGTTTTGCATAATTCAAAAATTCTCCTTGAAGATTTTTGGTGTGATCATTTTGAAAACCTTGAGTGTTAGTTTGAAAATCACGGTTTTGGTTTTGGTTTGAAATTTTCCCATTTCCACTTTGATAATTACCCTTGTTGTAATTACGTTGATTGCCTTGATAATTACCACCTTGGTTGTTGTTTCGATAGTTATTAGCATTTTGATTTGGTGGAGCTTGATTTTGGCGGGAACCTTGACCGTTTTGGTTATAAGTTCCCGTTGCTACATAAGCACTCGAAGTGTTACCAGCCGCGGTAATGCACTCGGAAAGATCATGAGCTCCACCACACGACAAACAACTCTTAGAAACCGCTTTAACCGAAGCGGAATTCGAAGCTTCTTGAGCTTTCCAATGAGACATAAGGTTAGCAAATCTATCAAAAAACCGATTTTCTTCATTTGCTTCATCATGTAAAGCATTAATGCTACGAGACGATGATGAGCCCAATTTGGCAACACTCGGTGTGTTACGAGGGCTATAAACCTTAGACCTATTTTCAATTATCACCAAAGCTTCCTCAACCGTTTTACACAAAAAATTACCACCCACGGCGGCATTTAAATAATCTCTTTCATGATCATTAAGTCCATTGTAAAACGTGTCAATTTGATGCAAGTCGGAAAAACCATGATGAGGACATTCATGTAACATCTCCTTAAACCTATTCCAAGCCGTTGAAAAACTTTCATTTGATTCTTGTGAAAACTTTGAAATCTCGTTTTTCAAATGCGTAGTCTTAGAGGGCGGAAAAAATTGGTTCACAAATTTCGAAACGAGGTCCTTCCACGTCAATATAGAATTGGGTGGCTCTTTCTCTAACCAAATTTTAGCGGGCCCCGCTAAGGAATACGGAAAAAGCATCATCTTAATCGAGTCATTCGAGACATCCTTAAATTTGCAAGTGGCAGTAAGACGATTGAATTGGCGGATATGGTTGTGGGGATTGTCCTTCTCATCACCACGGAATTTGTTGTTTTGGATCATCGACAACAAACCCGTTTTCACCTCAAAATTCTCCGCAAGGATAGCGGGAATCACAATAGCCTCTCCATAACCCTCGGTGGGTGCTTGAAGTAACTCCATCATAGTTCGATTCGCCATGGTTGGTGCTTCTATTACAATGGTTTCGTCAATAGGAGACTCCTCACTAGAATGATTTGGAGTAGGAGTTTTGTTCTTTCGTCTACGTGCACGTTTTGCTTGATTACGAGTTAGCATAAACGTCACGTACAACGAGGGGACGAGCAAAAAGATTCTTTTTGGTGTTTTGTATTTTTCAATTTTTTTGTGGTTTTTGATTGTATTAACCTTTTTTGGAAATTGGTGAATGTATTAAGTAGACACAAATCTACAAATCTCCTCCTTAATCAAATCTCTTGATTAAAGAAGCCTCAAGGAATGAAAACGATCACGTGAAGTGAACGCCTTCGATGACTTTAGAACGTTGGTGGAACACCAAAACGTTCAAGAGGGTTTAATCAATGGAAACCAAGAAAATATATATGATACTTAATAATACTTTGGGCGCCAAAACCCTCGATTAGCTTTCAATCTCAAAATACGCACAAGCAAGCGGAGGAAACGAGGCGGCGCGAAGCACTTAAGAGCCTTTTTCCTTTAGGTCGTGAAATACAACCGCCTTATACCCACCTTATAGTTTGTATTTTTCAAAATCGAGCTTCTCGAAAGTATTTATCTATTTTTGCCTTTTAACTTTGGTTTGAGATTCGAATACAATGATTGGGTAATGACCTCCCAAGTCAAGGTTGTGATTTCTCACGTATTTGGAGTACTTGTGAATTTATTGTTCTACGTATACAATATAGTAATAGTATTCACACAAAAACCAAAAACCGATAATACGTATTAGTAGAGTGCTACTAATACAAATACTAATTATGGTTAGTATAAAAACAACAATTGTTCAATCAAAACACAACACGCCTCCCCGGCAGCGGCGCCAAAATGATAGTTGTAAATCCACACTCGTTTAGGAAAACGAGGTAAAAGCGGTAAGTATTAAGTGTACGTTTAGGAAAACGTACACTTATGACCCAAAGTGGGGATCGTTCTCAAGGAGGCTAGTGTGTTGTGTAATGAATTGATTAATGTTTATGATTATATTGTTGAGAAAAAGAAAATAGAAAGGGGACGAGAAGAGATTGACGGTTACGAAGACGGATCGAGCTAAGACGAAAAGATCGTTCACGTAAAACCGTAAAAACCTATAAATTAAAAACATTAAACCTAAAAATTAATTAAAAGCTAAAATAAGTCTAAAATAATATAAATAAGAATAAAAATCCAATAAAAATATTTTAAAACTTTTTATTAATTAAATATTCAATTTTAAATGCTAATTAAAGCCCTAAAATTAAATATAATTAATCAAAATGTCCAAAATATTATTTTATTGAACAAATAACTTACTTATATTATCTAAAGACTAAAAAGTATTTTTCCTAATTTTTAAAAACTATTTTTCTATTTTTAAAACACTAAAAACTATTTTTAAACCAAAATAATTAGAAAAAATAATAAAATAATGCCAAAAATAATTGGACAATTTTAAAAATCCTAAATTACTCTAATGAACAGTAGAAAAATGAAAAAGTTTGAAAAATAATAAATTTTGCACTAGAAGACAAAAACATTTTGAATAAAACCCTAATTAAACCAATTTAATTCTAAAAAATAAATAAAAGGTGAACAGTAAAAACTTTTTGAACTAAAATCTTAAAATGTTTTTATTAATCTATGAAAAATGTTTAAACTGAAAAATAATGATTTTTGTCACTAAATGCCAAAAACAGAATATTAAAAAGTATTTAAAATAGCAATTTAATCTAAAAATACTAAATGAACAGTAAATTAAAAACTAATTAAACAGAAAAATCAAAAATTAAATTAGAAAAATTACAAAACTTGTTTCAAGTCCTAACTCTAAAATTTACCCACAAAAGACAAAAATTCTAGCAATCTGATAGTGACACCTTGCTGGTTTTGTCTGCTAGCTTAGCAGTACTAACTTGTGTATTAGCAGGGGAAACTGTTTTCCCACTGCTAGTGCAAATTTCAGGTCTGGTGACCTTTAGAGCTTAGGAAAGCTTATGGCTTGGTTTGCCTTGGACAAATGGGCACCCCTACACTCAGTTGAGTGTAGGGAGTCAAGTGAATCACAAAAACAACAAGTTCTTACACACAATCAAGCACAAAATGCCCTAGAAGTTACTGATTAAGCTATTAAGTTTCTGATGAACAGTAGACCCTTTTTTTAGTTGCACAAAAGTGAATTTTAGAACCTAAGATCTTGCATATAAGTGTACCAAATCAAATAACAATAACTCACAACCCTAAATGACCCTATTTCTAACAGCCACCAAGATTTAAAGTACAAATTTTACAAAAATCAGGCAGAAAAATGGCTTTACTGATTTATGTGCTATTCTCCATTTTTTAACATGCAAGCTTGATTTAAAGTATACCAAACTGAAACTCAAATACACATATCATATAATAACCACCTAATAAGTGTGTGAAACAGGTTTATAAGCAAGATTGAAGTCTTTTAACCCAATATAAACCCTAATCCAAACACCCCTTTAGTTACTGAAATGCAAATTTAACAAAGCAAAGCTATCCCAATTTACACAAATATGATTTTAACTTACTCTATCATGCATATAAACCTAACATACACATGAACAAACGTATAAACCAATACTTAGACAAATTCCATGAACTTTTCACATAAATCACACAAATCATCAAACTAGAAAACTGAAACAAGGGAACAAGGTATTATACCTTGTGGGACCCACATCCAGGCCCCACTAAGGCTGCTATGCCTTCTCCTACAAGCTGGGGCTTGTGCAGAACTCTTGGGCTGCTGATATTACTTGGTACAAAAAGGTGGAAAATGGAAATTGAGCGTCTTGATTATCCCCCTTTTTGTTTTGTTCCTGCACAACCACAACAAACAAGCAACCAACCTTCAAGCTATATAAGCTTAACCATAAGCTGTTGTCAGCAGCTTATGGTGAGCTTGTATAACAGTAATAGTTAGCAGAAAAAAGGAAAATATGACAAACTGATTTTACCCAAAAATCTTTTGAGACCTCTTAAACCAACAAACCTTGAAAAATCTTAAAATAAATTCAAATTCAGAAACCCAATGATCCAAGTCCACTTTCACTTCCTTAGAACCTTGAATTTCTGAAAATTAACAAAACCCTTTTGAAAGCTTTTTTGAAAACTGAAACAAACTCAAACACAAGTGTTTGCAAAATATTATGATGGAACTCAGAATCTAAGCAACCTTATCACCAACTTTTATAAATAATAAAAGGAATTATATTTTATCAAAAACACCAACTTTATATTTGAATAAAAAGGAATTAGAAAAGAGTTGCTAGAAATTCTGGAACAAAGAAATACAGACACATACGGCTTGTATTTATACAAGTGAATAAAAGAAACTAGAACTAAAACCCTAATGCATAAAAGCCCTAAAATGCCCTTGATCTTCAGTCTTTAAAATCAGTCAAACTTGGATTCTTGTGATAGATGTTGATGGCCAGCTGTTAAGAGTGATCTTGGTCGTTTGTTTGGGCTTGGGGTCCAAGTAGTAAGCATCCAACGTTGATCTTGTCCCTTTGTTGGGTTTGGGATGAAAAAGACGTTGCAGGGGAGGGGCCTACCCAACAAATGGGTTTGTTGGGAGGGAATCTGAGAGTGGGTTTGTATTAAGGGTATGGGTAATTAGTGATCTGGAAGCAATTAACAGAAACCCCCTTGTTTTGGTTTTTGTTCATCCTGGGAAATTTTAGGGTTTAAGGGTGATTAGGGGAAGTTTTAATCCGTTTTGGGGGGTAAATGTTTTTATATTGTGTGTTAAGTGGGAAAAGTTAGGTTTGACTGGGAGTTGACCATGTTTATTTAAATAAACCTGGTGGTGGAAGGGTGACATGGCGTGGGAGGTGATGTGGTGAGGTGTGATTGGTGGAGAGGTGTGATGTGGAAGGTTGATTGGTGGGGAAAGGTTTCATGGTCTGGCAGAAAAGGCCCATTGGTTCTCTTAATTCTTTCACTTTTTATAAAATAGCCCAAACAACTTTTCCTTTGTAAATAAGTTTCAGCACTTGTCAATTTTGGCACATCTTTGCATAAAAGTTATAACAAGGACTTTAAATGCAATTTCTTCAATTCCAAGGGCTATTCTTGACATTTCTTCAAACTTTAAGGATTTTTCTTGTACAAATGACTATTGGAGGGTCATTTGTGACAAGTCTTCAAAGATGAGGGACCAAACTTGTATTTCTTCAATTTTTCAATGACCAATTTGGAAAATCATGATTCGGGTCCGGTTCATTGTGCGGCTTCGTTTCCCGTGTTCGTTTTTGAATGATTCTTGTGATCTTTTTGTCTTTTCCTCAATATCCGTACCTAAAATACCCAAGTAACAAACACGAGCATATATTTGGCAGTTTTAATGATATTTTATGCATTTTAAGCCCGATTTGGACGATGAGACTATGTATAAAGCAGTCTCATCATAAATCTTCTCATACATAAATTCGCTTACAAATCAATGTGGCACGACGGGGATCAACCGTCAAGGCGCGAACTGGGGTGATCGTCCCCAAATAGTACTATTATATGCATAAGCGTCTACCAAATCCCGGTAGTTCACAATTCATGCTAATGGGACTTTTAGTGACATAACCTAACTTTAATAATCCATTTCATTTCATCTATCGGGTCATTTATTCATTCATCGGGTCATACAATCATTCGGGTCCAAATCAATAAACAGACAATCGGGACAACTAGTGTCCTATTTCATAAAAATTAACATGTTATCTCCCTCGCGGGTTTATAAAACATTTCATAAAAACATTTAAAAGAGTGCGAGGCTATGAACTCACGTTGATGTGGGAAAGCGGGTTATCGGCAATTCGGATGTACGGTACGTGCTTCAATCACGGAAACCTAGACAAATATCTTGTCCAATGACTTTATTAAAATGACAAATATACATATGATGATTTTATATATATGATGATCAATTGGGTTTACATATTCTCATTTACTCGTTTTAGTGTTTATGTATTGGTAACTTTTTACTAGTTTACTAGTTTTACCTATTTACGTGTTTTTGGTCCAATAAGCCTATTATAAGTTCATTAACTTGTATTAATCCTTTTCATACTTGTATTATCAGTATTTATACTTTACATGTTGGGCCCAAATGGGTTAAGTCCAATAAATATTTTTTATAAGTGTTTAACTTATTTAGTTAAATTATTAGTCCAAATATGCTAACTTAGCTCGTTAAGGTCCGTATGTCATATAGTTCGGGTTTTATCGGTTTTTACTTGTATTAGGTACTTATATATCAGTATGTGAGTTTATAAAAGTTTACATTAGACGGTCCAACCGTCTAAGTTTTATTTAACAAAAACGTTAATCTTTCGGTTTTAGCCGAAAAGACGTAAAACTTAGTATTTAGGTTTTATAACTTATAAAACTTACCAAACTACCATTTTTATATAATGTCCATTTATTTATCCTTATGAATTTTTATATAAATGAAATATATAAGTTAGTGGGTTTTAATTCACATTTTATACTATATTTATTTGAGTGCTTATATAATAATATTAAACTTTAATTTCACAAAATCAGTCCTAAAAATCTAGTTTACTAAAATGATCATATATAGAGTTCTACATGGAGATAGAACCCCAAATTTTTATCACAGAAACTACATGATATGTGCTTCATTTTATTCCTATAGCTACTGATGAATCAACCTCTAAGTATTTTATAAAACTCGTCCAAAACAGTGTAGTCAAATTTGCACTCTAAACTTGTTTTGATCATATCTCACTCATTTTTATGATTCCATTGCATGGCCAACTCTCACATGTGTACAAGTCTCAATACTCACTGTATATCAATTCATCTATACCATTTTATCAGTTCATCATTTGGTTATTTACTGTTTTTATACAGCCTACTAAATTAAGCAAGATTAACCACTTTTACATATGGTTTTCCATCTTTTTAACCATGTTTATCAACACCAAATCCCCACACAATATTTTTAATCATCATTCATCATCATATACATATATATAAATAAATAAAATACAAGATTACATAATCAAAATAACAAGAGGAAAGGAAGACCAATCTTTATACCACCAAGATTAAGTAGTTTGAAGGATCAAGACTTGGTTTTGGGTCACCAAATCTTATGAACTCTTGTATGAAATTTTCAAGATCACCAAGGGAGATGTTGGTCTTTGAGAATCAGCCCTACTTCACCTTGCAAACTTCTCTTTAGATGTTAAAATCACCACCAATCTATAGAGCTTAAAAAGGGCTTCATCATATATGTGAATAACATAGGATTTCATGGTTAAATTTGATCAAATGAGGGTTGTTTTTGATGATGGTGGGACGGAATATAGAGAGAGAGGGAGGAGAGTATGAGTAGTTTTCATGTATGTAAATGGAGAAATGGTTTTAGAGTGAGTGGTTTTGTGGTTTTGGTGTGGCTTACTTTCTAAGCTTAAGCTTACATATGTAGCAACTTGTAACCACAAGTTGACACCTCATGGGTGTGGTGGAGCTACTTTGGCCATCCCATGTGTGGGGTGGGCAAGTGTAAAACTTATCCTATCCCACTAATTTACGGGTACTCCTCGATTCTAGTTTCCTCGATTTGCGTGCCCTCGGGTCGTTTTACGAAAAACGTGTTTATAAATTATAAATCAACGACACAAAACGAATCTAATAAAAATTGTCTCATCAAAAATGGAGTTCGAAAACGTAAATACGTAATCCTAAGGTTTCCGGTTTAGTCGTAAAGGACGTTAAATTAAAATCGTAAGTCCTAATCTCTTCTCGTAAATTTGTGAGTTTATGAACCAACACAAATTTAAAATCTCAAAATAATATTCACGGACAAATTTATTTTCTGAAATGTCGGACTGTCACCAAAGACGGTGTATGTAAACGTAAGCACGTAACGTTGAATCCTCCGGTTTAGACGTAGTCGATGCCACTTCAAGACGTAAACCCAAATTTCTTCCCATAATTAAGTGAGTTCATATTATAACATTAAAATAATGTTTTCAAATAAATATTGAGAATAAAATATCAACCATAAATTGACGGATTGTCACAGACTTCATTAAAACTTCCGTCTTTAGACTTTTTCTTCGATAAATCTTCAGAATAGGTCTTGGACATCCGTTCTTTAAGCACTCTTGATCTCTTGACTTCGTCTTTCTCGTTTTCTTCGATAAAGGTCCGTGAAAGCCCGTGTTTTCTTCCTTTTTCATCTTTGGGTCCTAAAACACAATAAAAACACAAACCACGCATAATTCCGACTTTTACGACATAAACTACACGTTTTGGTCTTGTTATTATTGGAAATAAGTGATAAAAGGATAAGTGTTTTCACACTTATTAAATCCCCTACACTTGACCATTGCAATGCCCTCATGCAATGCATTAATTTTAAAGCACGGTTTACGTTTTCCATCATAAATAACCCACCTTGGCCTTTATTAAATACTAAACATTTAGGGAAGATAAAAACAAGTAAAGAAATCAAAGACTTACATTGGGTTTTGGCTGCCATGAACGTTTATCATCCTCAAGTTTCACGTTCCCCATACCAAGCTTAAAAACGAGATCATTGTTATTATAAGTTAGCAAACTAACACGAATTCATGTGGGTCAATTATTCACTTAGACTCCCTTATTCCTAGGTGTATCTCTTATATTTTATTTTTGTCTTGAATGATCACGAGGATGCATTGATTGACTTATTTCGATAGTTATTTAGGCCGAAAATAAAGTGGACGATTTAATCAATAGTTAGCTAAAGGACAAAATCTTTTAAAACTGCTTCTCGGGGCCTCTTAAAGTTCATATCTCGGCATAACTCGCTTCACGATTTGAGACCTTTCTCGGACCGATATTTGGAAGCGACTTCATACTTTGAATATTTGAGAGACGTTCTTGAAAATATGGTCTTCTCTTCATAATAGGAATTTCTTCACTTGAAGTTTTTGAGAGATTCTTCATCTTTGGACCACGTCTTCTTCATTTTTCTCCAATCTTTATTTTGGACATTGATATACAATGATCCGCCTCCTTTTAGGACTTGGATCTATTTATCCTCATACCTTGCTAGGGTCTTTTCGGATAGACTTCTCCATGAATTTTGGGGAGTTTTTGCTTTTCGTCGTGTGTCTCGATCCTTAATATTGATTTTTGATAAATGATTCTTCACATCACTTTTGGATCTTTAGCAACAAAATGTAGCCCTCATGCCTTGTTAGGGCCTTTTCGGACTCGCCAATCTTCGCATCCCGCTTCAATAAGTTATGCCTTGGCTATGAACTCTAATTAATACCGAGCAACTTTCAAACGATCTTGGGCTAGAAGCTAAGTAACTTTTCAAATCGTACAACCTTATTTATTGCAGATAAATTTATTAACAAGCGATGGGAGAATAGGCTCATAATTAACTCACATAAATTCACGAAAGAATACCAAACTTATAACTGACTCTATCATCTCTCGTCCTCCACAGTTTAAAATCTCAAGGAATGAGACTCGTGGATGCTTAGCCTATTAAATCAAAGTTTTGGGTTTTCGAGTCATCTATAGGATCTTGCAAATTCTTATACTTTTTCAAGTTTAGAAATCGCATTTTAAAGTTCCCTTGATAAAAAACTCTCTAGGATCAATTATAGGAACTTGCGAAAAGTTCTTGCTCTTAACCCGTGAGAGTTAAGACTTTCGCATTTTAAAGCTCCCTATATAAAATCCTAGCAAAACTTGACTTAAACACGTTAAGGATACTAGCTAGAGTAAACTTAGATAAGTAAACTCGGGTTAAGTCAAAATATTCACGACCTTGAAAAATTTAAAACCGCTTTATTGAAAATTTATTCTAGCAAAGAAAGTAAATAACGATAACAAAGGAAAATTCTACTATACAACTAGGCCAAAATAGATTAAAAATTTTGAAAAATGTCGAAAAATCTAATTTTCCGGTTAAAATGAGGGAAAATTCATGGAAAAGACCACTTACTTCGATGGAAGTCCCCCCTACACTTGACATAAACATTGTCCTCAATGTTTAAGCATGTGGGAGTAAACTCCCCTACACTTATGACATTGTGCACTTTGTTTAAATCTTGCTAAGGAAAGGACAACTATAGCGATATCAATGTGAACATATAAGATATGAAATATTGAATCACGATATTTTAGGATAGAACCCGGAAGACGGGAACACGAAATCACGGTTCGTCAAAAGTCATCGAGGTGCACTTTGAATCTTGAATCCCTTTACAGAATAAGAAATAAGACAACAACACATACGGGGCTCCCCCTACACTTATTTTGAAAGCGGTAAATGATAGATCACGGGTTGCCTCCCGAGAAGCGCTTGTTTTTGATAACCGAGTCACGAGCCTGACTCGAACCAAAACTAGTTCATGGGAAACGTGGTGAGGGATGGAATCATCTCATGAGAGATGTCCTCACCAAAGTACAGCTTCAAACGCTGGCCATTCACCTTGAAATTAGGCCCATTTGGCTGAGAAAGCTCAATGGTGCCATATGGAAAGACTTTAGCGATGGTGAATGAACCAGACCAGCGGCTCTTCAACTTGCCCGAGAAGATCTTCAACCGAGAGTTAAAAAGTAAGACTTGATCACCAACGTGGAACTCTCGGTTCTTAATTCTTGCATCGTGGATGATCTTGGTCTTCTCCTTATAGATCAATGAGTTCTCTTAAGCTTCATTCCTCAGCTCGTTGAGCTCGTTGATCTGAATCTTGCGAAGATCACCGGCTTTGTTGATGTCTAAGTTAGCCCACTTCAAGGCCCAGTATGCCTTATGTTCTAGCTCGATGGGGAGGTGGCATGCTTTCCCGTACACAAGACGATAAGGTGTACAACCAATCGGCGTCTTATAAGCGGTACGGAAAGCCCACGAAGCATCGTCTAACTTGTCGGCCAACGCGGCACGATGCTCTCCCACAGTACGTTCCAGAATTTGCTTCAATCCACGGTTGGAAATCTCGGCTTACCCATTGGTTTGGGGATGATAGGCGGTGGAAAGACGATGATTAACACCATACTTAGCAATGACTCTTGCAAATTGATCATTGCAAAAATGAGTCCCGCAGTCACTGATTATAGCACGAGGAACACCGAATCGAGCAAGAGGCTGCTTCAAAAAGTTCACAACCACCCTCGCATCTTTTGTAGGAAGAGCCTTAGCTTCAACCCATTTAGAAACATAGTCAACGGCTACGAGGATGTACTTGTTCCCTTTAGATGATGGAAATGGCCCCATAAAGTCGATGCCCCATACATCAAAGATTTCACATTCTTGTATGAAATTTTGAGGCATCTCATCTTTATGTGTGATTTTGCCTTGTCGTTGGCAAGCATCACAATGCTTAACCATTTCGTGAGCGTCACGATAAATGGTGGGCCAATAAAATCCAGAGTCAAACACTTTCTTAGCTATGTAGTTGGGACCAAAGTGACCACCGGTGGGTCCTTTATGGCAATCATCAAGGATTTATAAAGCTGCCGGCCCATCAACATATCGACGAATGATCAGATCAGCGCATTGTTTGAAGAGATAAGGGTCATCCCAGAAGTAAGTCTTAACATCTTTAAAGAACTTCTTCTTTTGTTGGGAGGTTAACCTTTTGATGAGAATACCACCTGCTAAGTAGTTTGCAATGTCCGCAAACCACGGGGTGTCATCAAGATTGGCACTAACAGACATTAAGGTCTCAAGGGGAAAAGAGTCATTGATCTCTTTGTTCGGATGATCCCCTTGATATGGATCCTCAAGTCTACTTAGATGATCCGCGGATAGGTTTTTAGCACCCTTCTTGTCACAAATTTCAATGTTAAATTATTGAAGGAGTAAAACCCAACGAAAAAGTCTTGGCTTAGAGTCGTGCTTAGTCATCAAGTACTTCAACGCGGAATGGTCCGTGTATACAATGGTGGTGGATAAAACAAGATAGGGGCGAAATTTTTCAAAAGCATAGACAACAGCTAAAAGCTCTTTTTCGGTTGTCGTATAATGCAATTGAGCCCCCGTCATTGTCTTGCTAGAATAATGGATTGGTTGGAAATGTTTGTTAATCCTTTGTCCCAAAACCGCTCCAATAGCAAAGTCGCTAGCATCACACATCAATTCAAATGGTAGCTCCCAATTAGGGGTAACCAAGACCGGTGCTTTAGTTAGCTTATCCTTAAGAATATTGAAGGCTTCAATACACTCTTTAGAAAAGATAAAAGGAGTATCTTTTTCCAAGAGGTGGGTCATCAGGCGAGCGATTTTAGAGAAATCCTGAATGAATCGACGATAGAAGCCCGCATGACCCAGAAAACTTCTCACACCCTTCACGGTTGAAGGTGGAGGTAATTTGGCTATGACATCCACTTTAGCACGGTCAACTTCAAGACCGGCTTTTGAGAATTTGTGTCCAAGCACAATGCCTTCTTTTACCATGAAATGGCATTTTTCCCAATTCAGAACAAGGCGAGTGTCTTCACACCGCTTAAGCATGTGTTCCAAATTGGCAAGGAAATGAGAGAAAGAACCACCATAGATCGAGAAATCATCCATGAAGACTTCCATAGTTTCTTCAACCATGTCATGGAAGATAACCATCATACACCTTCGGAATGTCCCAGGAGCATTGCACAAGTCGAAAGGCATTCTTTTGTAAGCAAATGTTTCATAAGGACAAGTGAATGTGGTTTTCTCTTGGTCTTGGGGATCGATGGGTATTTGAAAATAACCCGAGAAACCGTCTAAGAAGCAGAAATAGTCATTACCCACTAGACGTTCAAGCATTTGGTCCATGAAAGGAAGGGGAAAATGATCCTTTCTCGTAGCATCATTGAGTTTGCGATAGTCTATACAAACTCTCCATCCTGTAACGAGACGAGTAGGAATCAACTCGTTGTTTTCATTGGACACAACGGTGATTCCACCTTTCTTAGGCACACAATGGACGGGACTAACCCATGATGAATCCGATATAGGATAAATCATTCCCGCATCAAGAAGTTTGATAACCTCTTTTTTGATAACATCATGGATCTTAGGATTCGCCCTTATTTGGCTTTGAATAGTGGGTTTAAATTTGTCCTCCATGAGAATTTTATGTGTGCAAAAGTGAGGATTAATTCCACGAATATCGGAGATTTTCCATGCAATCGCTTTCTTATGATTCTTCAGCACGATGATAAGTCGGGATTTTTCTTCTTCTTTTAGGTCCTTTGAGATGATGACCGGTAACTTCTTGTTGTCTTCAAGGAAAACGTACTCGAGATGAGACGGAAGATCCTTAAGCTCTAAATCCGGAGGATTTTCGATGGACGGCTTAGTCAACTTTGGATCATCGGTAAAGATAGCCTTAGGACTGTGGAGAATGTGGAGAAATATGGTCCTCATTGAGAAGTTTCTCAATGGTACGAATGTCTTCATCCCAATTGGAGGGAGAATCGTCATATTGCAAATCCACATCTTCCAGAGTTGCTTCAAATTCTTTAAAGAGGAAATCACTTTCTCCAAATGGAGTTAATGACGGAGTGATTGAGGCAACGGTCTCAACATTGGGTAGAGAAGAAATATTACTTTTGCAAGCATCATTAAAGTGTTCTTCACAAGCCTCATCGAGAACATCAATAGCATTAACACTCTCATATGAATAAGGTTGCTTAGAAATCTTACCCATGTTGAAGACAATTTTATCGTCACCAACTCTCATGATTATTTCTCCCGCGGCTACATCAATGAGAGTGTAACCGGTCCTCAAGAAGGGACGTCCAACGATTAATGGAACACGAGGATCCATCTCGTAGTCAACGACAACAAAATCCGCCGGGAAGGTGAATTTGTCAACGTTAACGAAGACGTCTTCGGTTATCCCCACTGGATAAGCAACCGTACGGTTAGCTAATTCCAAAGTCATTTTGGTGGGGACTAGCTCGGGGAGAGATAATTGCTTCCAAACACTTAAAGGCATTAAGTTTATACTAGCACCTAGATCGGCTAGGGCCATGCAATTCTCTACTCCCGGGAAGTTGCAAGGAATCAAGAAGCGACCCGGATCACCAAGTTTGGTGGGCAATTTCCTTAAAAGAACCGCAGAGCAATTCTCGTTAAGTTGGGTATTAGCAATATCAAGAAGCTTTTCCTTGTCACTAAGAAGATCTTTAAACATCTTCGCATATTTAGGCATGTGAGCGAGAGCCTCGGCAAAGGAGATGTTAAAATTCAATTGTTTAAACATTTTAAGAAAGTCTGAAACTTGAATATCATCTTTGCTCTTTTGCTTCTCTTTCCTCAACCTTGAAGGATAAGGTATATCGGATGAAGAGGAAGGCTTTAGGGTAGTAGGATCACTCACAACCGCGGGTGGTGGGGGAATGGGGTAAGAAGGTAAAGGAGGTGAATAAAGTTGTTCTTTTTCCATGTTCACAATCACGGGTGGAGGTGTAGGAAGCCCGGGTTCCGTATAAGCTTTTCCACTACGAGTGGTGATTGCTTTCATCTCCCCTCGTGGATTAGCAACGGTGTTACTCGGAAGAGTACCCGAAGAAGAGGGTTGATTACCTTGGAAAAGCGAACAAATCATATCACGTATATTATCCGCTTGAGTGCTGAAAGAGTCTCTCATGTCTGCGCGAATATCATTGCTTTGTTTCGCCATGTCATTCCTTAGCTCGGCTCGAATATCATTCCCTTGTTTCGCCATGTCTCCCTTCAAGTTGATGAATTGACTCTGAAGATTCGTCACCATCTCTCTATTAGTCCTCATGAACGTCTCGATGTCTTAATTCAACGCCGCTGGTTGATTGAGAGGTGGAGCTTGGTAAGCTTGAGAATTTCCTTGAGGTGGATATGGGTTTCTTTGGGATTGATATTGATTGTTAGCACGAGGTTGGGTTTGCTTATTTCGGTTATAGCTTTGTTGTTGGTTTTGGTTTTGAGGAGTAAAACCGGGTGGTGAAAGATAGTTGTTTGAACGATAACTTAGCAAGCTACGGTCTCCTTGAGGACGAGCTTGATAGCCTCCCGTGGGTAAGTATCGTATGCCGCGTTAATGTTTTCACAAAAATTGCCTTGAGTAGAAGGACAATCATTGTAAGAATGAGGACCACCACATGTGTCACAAGAAATAGCAACGGATTTAGCTTGTTGAGTGTGGTTATTAGCCAAAATCTGCATATTTTTGCTCATTTCGATAATGGCTCGTTCCATGGCGGTCATGTCGGTGGTGGAAGAAGTAGATGAAACATTGACTCTCGGATTAGATCTTGAGGATGCGGATGAATCCCAATTCTTGTGGTGAGTAGTCATGTTTTCAACCAACTCTCTACACTCCTCCGGTCTCCTTTTCATAAAAGTACCACCGGCGGCGACGTTGATCGTGTCACGATCACGAAAAGTGAGACCATTGTAGAAAGTATCAATGAGAGTGACGGGGAGCATGTTGTGATTTGGACAAGGTCGATCAAATCTTTGTAGCGTGCCTAAGCATCAAAGAGCGATTCATCATTGTCTTGCATGAATCCACTAATTTGGTTACGAAGGCTCGTGACCATGGACGGTGGAAAGTAGCGTGACAAAAATCGTTGAGTCATGTCGTCCCAAGTATGAATAGAGTTCTTTGGGAGACGGTCAAACCATTTTTTGGCATGGTGAGAAAGCGTGTGGGGAAATAGTTGAAGGTGAAGTACATCCATAGAAACACCGGGCATCTTCATGCTTTGAGTAATGGTAATGAACTTGTCGAGGTGCTTGTTGGCATCATCATCCGGCAATCCGCGAAATGGATTAGTTTGCACTTGTTGGATCATGTGAGGCTTCAACGAAAACTCCTGGGCCGTGATTTGCATCGGCGCAATCGGTCCTCCACGCCCGTTCATGGTGGGTTGACATAATTCCTCCATTGTTCGTAAATCGGGTAGGGGAACATTGTTGTTGTTGGTATTGTTATTCAAATTGGGTAGAGGTGGGTTATTATTGTTGTTATGAACACCGGCCATATCTAAATCTTCACGAGTCTCGGGCTCAGAATAATTTGAAGATCTAGTACGCATACACCTGCAGAAGAAAAAGATACAGAAAGAATATCTATATAATCTTTTTGGTGCAAAACCTTTGGAAAAGAAATGCTTTTTATGATTTTTCAATGTTTTTGTGTTTTTGAAATTTTTATATTTTTTATGGATTTTTTTTGAAAATTTATAGCAAGGAAAATAACGTTTCTAAAAGAACGGATCCCAAAATTCAACGCGTCTATCACTAAAAACCGTTAATCTTAACGAAAATAGCCGGCAGCGGCGCCATTTGATACAGAGCTTTTGGCCAAGTATAAAATCTTATCGTCTGGTCTCTTCGAATTGATTTCCGGTTAAGAGTGCGACTCAATTGTCTTTTAGAAAACAAAATGGTTTGGTTTGGTTGTCTAATTTAAACTACAATCAAGTATGAAAATATCGTTGAGTGAAATTAAAGCGTTTTTAAAAATTAAACTAGAAGATTATTTAGAAAAACACTTAAAACATAAAACTTTGTAAAACTTTAAAACTTAAAAACTTAGTCTATCGGAATGTAACTAGTCTTTTCCATCGGAATGCACCAAAGTCAAAACCATCGGAATATAACTAAAACAAGTCATCGGAATAATACAAGTGAAAAGCCATCGGAATATTCAAGGTCAAATCTGTCGCAATGTTGTTCAATCGTAAAGTCCAGATCGGAATGCAAGGTATCGGAAAGTTTCTATCGCAATAAAATTCTATCGGAATAATAAGCAACCTATCGGAATGATGCAATCTAAAAATGAGCAGAGTTTCGAATTAAAAGAACCTTAAGTTCCGTCGGAATGTGCGATCGCAATGAGCGATCGCAATCCATATCAGAATAAGGGGCAAGTTACCAAGTGATCGCAAAGTAGAACCACAATGGGTTATTGCGATCAAAACAAGCAGCCGTCGGAATGTGTAGAATCCCTAATGTTGCGATGGAATACGAAAGTAATCCGAAATTGAAAATAAGCCAAGATTCAATAAGCACAATCAATAAGCTCTCTCGACCAAATCTCAGACAACTTAATAAGCTAAAATTCGACAACTTTTAAAACAAGAAAAATGATAAACTTTATAAAAGAAACTTTTAAAAAGATTAAGTCTATTAAGAAATCTGAAAACCAATAAGCTAAAACATGAAATAAGCCAATAAGCTAAAAGAGCTTATAGCCTAACCCGTATGAAAGCTTATGTAGGAATGAAAAGATTATCCTTTTAATCACGAAATCATCAAATCAAACGTATGAAACAAGATATTCGGATCAAAATTAAAATGAAACCAAGAAATGTGGAAAGAGATTAAAGAACACAAACTTAAACTTAACTTTTGATTAAAGAAACTCCAATACAAAGATTAATGAAAGCTTAAACTTGAAAGATTAAAAGAAAGAAAAGATGAAAAACTTAGTGAGAGAAAGTTTGGAACTTTCTCTCTCTAAAAACTAGAAAGGAAAAATTAAAAGTGCAACTAGCTAACCACCCTCCTCATGTGATTAGGAGGGTATTTATAGGCTAAGTGGGAAGTGCATGTGTGGTGTGCTTCCTTCTTTCTTTTCTTCTCGACTCGATTTAAATCTTTGTCTTTTCTCGACGTCGTCTCGGGATTTGAACTTGTCTTAATAATTTTCTTCTTTAATTTAGACATAAGTTCTTTGACTTCATTAAAACTTCCGTCTTTAGACTTTTTCTTCGATAAATCTTCAGAATAGGTCTTGGACATCCGTTCTTTAAGCACTCTTGATCTCTTGACTTCGTCTTTTCTCGTTTTCTTCGATAAAAGTCCGTGAAAGCCCGTGTTTTCTTCCTTTTTTCATCTTTGGGTCCTAAAACACAATAAAAACACAAACCACGCATAATTCCGACTTTTACGACATAAACTACACGTTTTGGTCTTGTTATTATTGGAAATAAGTGGTAAAAGGATAAGTGTTTCACACTTATTATTCTCCGTTCACGGTTTGGATTTGGTGTCTAATTAAGTTAATCACCTTATCTCTAATAGGTAAATTTTAACTTTCATCATCTTGATGCACGATAACATCTTAAATAACTTAATGTTATAGTTAGATCCATATAAACATGCACAAAACCAGATATGAAGTTCTAAAAATGAGTATGCCCATTAAAGTTTATATCTCTGATATTCGAAACAATTGCAACAAATATAAATCAGATCTAAAGTATTAGTTTGGTTGTTGTATGTGTGAAGTTATATGTTACTTGAGCATGTCATTCCTTTTACTTTGAAAATATTAACTGTATAGAAATATACCAACAAATCCTACGCTTTGAATCTTGACAGCGGCTAGTATAAGCCATCTTCTTTTTATATAATTGTCGGCATGTGTTTTAAGTTATATATTGACGTCTTATAATAATCGTTGTCATTAACATTTGTAACAAATATGATACGCATGAAAGCATATGACTTTTATTTAAATACTTTATACAACATAAATCTAAATGGCAAATAAAATGGATATAACTCTAAGAATCAAGACCAAGTAAATGGCTTGTTACTAGTGTGTAGTTGGTTAATATATATGTAGATTATTTGATGGAGGAAAAGCATTGATTTTGATCTTCATCCTTACTCGTGGTGTTCGTGTTTATCGTTCCTTAATCATATCTTTTTCGATCATGTGAAGTCGAAGTAGATCCTTCAGCTTTAATTCTTATTTCATTATTGGACACAAGGTACGGATTTCTCGTCCTTTCAGTAAGGGACTTCCTTTCTATGCATGATTAGGATTCCTCGTCGGCAGCCAAATGTTTTCCCCAATATATGTTATAAATTATCAGAAATTATTTTAATAACTAAGACATTGCCTGAGCCTTATATACAAGCATGACCAATTAGTTATACTAGTTACAGAGGTACCATAACCATGACACTTGAGGCACTGGTGTCATGACTCACCTATAGGAGAGTGATATCCTGCAGCGTCCCATTTCAACTCAGCTTGGCCATTTTATCAGTATTATTAGTGGGGCGTATGGATGCATCCTAGGCTATCAGTTTACAGTTATCAGGTGAATGTGGTGTGTGCTCTACATCCTTCACATTGGAGCTGATCTCTTCACCCAACACATTATTTAGAGGTCACCCCTCTACAACATGATGAGGTCACCCCTCCATTTACTCATGTAGCAGTTGTTACAGCACATGACCTATATAAGCTCTTGGCAATTAGAATACAGTATATGCATGTTTTTAGTTTTAACAGATAACAGTTCAGCTTTATTATTTATAAAACAGACTTTTCAGATTATACACAGATTTCCGCTAAAACTTTACTTATTAGTCTTACAGCTTCAGTATTTTATCATCTGCGTCATTTCAGTATTTCTTATCATGCTTTATATCCGTTCACTGGGCGTTATGCTCAGCCGTAGTTCTTTTCATGTTCTAACGACATGTACATCAGGACGCTCTTAGGATTCTGAGAGCATGTGCATTTGGATGGAAGCTATCCAGACTTCTGACTTTATGCACTTCTTACATTATTCTGCTTATTTGGACATTGTTTAGTCCTTTCCATTAGTATTTATTTTTCATGTTTTGAGCTTATGTTTGGATTACTAATGTTCGATTCCGGTATTTCCTTTATGGTCAGTTAATGTTTTAGAACACTTACCTTATGCTTTGATGACACGTCATAAATACACGTAACGATCCACTTATCCAAGTGGGGTGTTACAATTATGGTATCAAAGCGCAAGGTTCGACCTGTAGGCTCTAAAACTTGACCTGTGACTAGTGGGTAGTCACCAGGAAACTTCCTAGATTTTGGCGTTTGTTACCTTTCATGTTTCTCATGCATTTATGAGTCAATTTTGTTCATTTATCAGTTAGTTTTCTTAAAATTTTGACTAAGTAAAAGGTTGGTACATGACTGGCCATATTTAGTCGCATGTGCTTTTCATTCGAATTTTGTTTTGGTGAACCGATCCATAGGCGTTCATCCTTACTCATGTCAGATTCATGTTTTTAGTCGAATATTACTTGGTGAACCAGTCATAGACGTTCACCATTATTCAGGTCAAATTTCATGTTTTCAGACGATAGTTGTTTTATGAACCGACCCAAAAGCGTTCACCTTTGTTCATATCATGATGTTTCGTTGAAGTTTGACTAATATGGATTAGACAACAGTCATCCACATTTAGTTCCAGATTTATAATTTTATACATGATAGTTCTTATAAAATTTTGACAAGTATGGATCGACCTAGAATCGCCCATACTTAGTCACATGTTTTCTCCTTTGAATTCTGTGGATTGAACCATAGCCATCCACATCAGTTGATGTTAAAATTTAGTTGATTATACTTTTATGTGATTTGTAACAATCAAGTTTTCATACCCTCACGTGGATGTCGTTTTCATGCTGATTAAGTTTCATGTCTCCTTATGAGGATTATGTTTTCATCAAGGTGATGATGTTTTCATGCTAAGATACAGAAGGGTTATAGTAAAATCCTATTTTCATGATAAATCAGGTTTGGTCTTCATCAACCATGTCTTCATGCTGACCATTGATGAAACTCAGTTTAATCATACTTTTGAGCCTCTATACAATCAGCATTAAGTCTACGCAGAAATTGTCGGGCTATCATGTTACTCGTTTCAGTACGGTTTGCTACCGTTAAAATCAATTTATTTCTTTTGATCATGTCAGATAATTGACACTAGTATCGATCATCCCATAAATTGCCATCAGTGCCATGTACAGTATTCCATATGTATCCCATGTATAGTGTCTCAGTTATACTCCATGTACAGCATTTCATGTGTACTCCACGTACACTGTCTCAGATATGCTCCATGTGCAGTATTCATTTTGTACTTCATGTACAGTAGTCCAGGTGTACTCCTGGCACCTTACTCCATGGATATTGTTAATCGATCCTCAATCATCTCAGGCATTTCCACTTGTCAATATTCTACCATATCCTGATGCTGCTCGTGAGTTGAGTCCAAATGCTGATGCCGCTAACACTTTGAAGACCTCACAAATGCTGATGCTGCTGATACTTTAGAGATTTCTCAAGATGTTGATGCTGTTTATACTATGAAGACTCTGCAGAACAAGGACGAAAACTATAAGTTTGAAATTTTTGACAAGAATAAATTTTAACCATCAGATACTACCATTCCATTCCATACTTTTACCTTCTTAGCTAGATGTCACACTTCACTTAGCTAACCTTTCATTCAGAAGAGTGGGAACCGGAACCCAGCCAGCCACTGAGCAAAATAGTTACATGAATCAAGGTCATGATAATGACCGTCATTAATTGACAGACAAGCAGTAGTGACAACCATCGTGCTTATAATTAATCAGTCAGTAACCATCGGAACTCCAGAATGGACGTGACCAGAAATACAAGAGGTCAGTAGTCTAACCGGTCCGCCAATCCTAGCAGTTACCAAAAAATTTCAGCCTTGTCCAGATTCATCCACTAAAACACATGTAAAGACATCAGTCAAGACATGGGTCTCAGGTATCATTTCGGAAGACACATATCAGGACACCAGTCATGGTACACGTCATACGAATCTTCCCTCAAAATACGAGTCAAAACTCATAAGTCTAGTATGTTTCTAAACCAGGCCCTCAGTCATTCAGGGTACCCTTCAAAAAGGGGTATATATGTCCTATTATGCCAGGCATGAATCAGATCATTTAGAAATTCAGTCACCACCACTAGAATATTATTCAGGTTAAACACGTAGTATTCACTCCGCGAGGTTACAGACGAACACATTCAGTGAAAAGTCGCCATGTTTACTTCACGTATTCCTATGTCAGCTTTATCTTAAATCAGGTAGTCACCTGCCTCTCAGCCAGAAAGGACTCAACAGTATCACCATATTTATTAAAGTTTTATTTTCAGTTAATGACGAGATCCGTCTTACCAACCCTAAACATATTCACTTTACTCCTGCCAGAAAAATCAGTACAGATTGTTTCAGCTTTATGAGCACGTGAATTATTATCTTTTAGCTGCGAAGACTTCTGGTCACCATTCATGATGCGAATTCTGAAATTCCTTAAATTCATAATCAGCAGATTATCCTAAAGTTTCCAGATGTAATTCCGGAAGGTTTTCCAGAAATTCCTTCCTGACCACGAGACAAAATTTTACTTCGAGCTTGTCTAAAAAACAGAACCTGTTTTCAAAACTGTTTATTGCAGGGTTTCAGCTGAGTTAAAAGAGTTGCAGCAATTGCTGCAAGAGTTACCGGAACGAGGCTTTAATCGCCCTAGCACACCCCCAGAAGGTGCACCGTGTTATGTCTATCAGAAAGAAGGCCGGTAACATGAGATCATGCATCGATCACCGAAAAATTTACAAGATCACCATTCATAATAGATGTCATCTCACGTATACAGGGTTTACCTGACCTGCTACGATGTCTTAAACATTTTCTAGAACGATTCACGATCATGCCACCAGCAGTGGTGAGAGAAAGAACATGAGATTTTCCAGACTGCTGTTGCACACGTTATAGTCTATCTAAAATTTTGACTTGTACTTCTGAGCTCCGTAATACTCTAGCTATAGTATAGAATTTATGAATAAAATTTTCCCATGACTTCTCAGACGAAATCGTTAGTATATTCATTGATAACACTCTGATCTACTAAATTCTAAGAGAAGTACAAGAGAATCATCTTCTCAGAGTTGAACAGAATCTCCGATTGGAGAAAATTATATAAGCAGCTTCCCAGATGAGAATTCCAGTTGAACGAGGTGGCATTTCTGAGCCACCCTATTTTAGCAGAAAGACATTTCTGAAGTACTACAAAGGTGGAGGCCATCACCAGTTGGTCAAGACCGACATTTGTGAATGAACTACAAAATTTCTAGAATTCAGTTGACTACTACCGCAGAAATGGCTGACAATTCTCACGATTAGCTTTCCATGACTAAGCAAAATTATGTGGTCCACACGATCATACGCTAGGAGAAAATGTAAACAACCGTGACTCAAATTCTTTCACGAATATTCACCCAGATTTCATCAGAACGTACCATAAAACCAAGCAGAATTTTAATAGGAGCAATATAATATATTAATGCAGCTATTTTCATATCTTGATGCCTGACTTACCAGTAGGTTCAAAAGAGAACGCCGTCATGCTAGTGAGTTATTACAACCATTAGAAATTTCTGAACAGAAATGAGATGAGACTCCATGGAGGTCATTGCCAGTTATCACAGACTTAGACGAAGCATGATGCTATCTAAGTCGTTGTTAACAAGTTAAACCAGCTTACACGTCTTCTCTTATCCGAAATGATTACGCAGTAACAAAACTGCAGGAAATTCAACAATAAATCGTACGATTTTAAGATATTCAGCCGACCATTATATTAGATAGAATTCATCTTCACGGTCAGGTTCACCTTCACATTCACGTCCATGTTTATGTTCATCTTCACGTTTACGTTTACTTTCATGTTTACACCTCACGTCCACAGTTATGATTTCGTTCATATGTTGTCCTGCTCATGATTTACATCTACGTTCGCATTCATGACATTGTTCACGTTCAGGTTCATGTTCCATCTAAGTATATATGTTTCAGGTCTTGTACCCGATTTGGTTACAAAAACTTTGAGGAACTAGACTCAAGTTTCAGAGCTTCTCCATACCCAGGCAGACGTTTCACGTCTCAGGCCTTATCGTTTGGAATTCTTTCCTCAGTCAGCATATGTTCATGATATGTTCTAGCATCACGTTCATAGTATGTTTCACGTATCATGTGCATAATATATTCCATGCCCAACATTCCTCATATAATCGTGAACCACGTTCACAATTACTCACGTAGCACGTTCACAGTTGTTCACGTAGTTCGTCCCTATATATTTTCATCAGCTTGCTCAGATATATATAAATGTTATCTTTCAGGATATTTATACATACCGTTTCATGTATCCTTCATGATATAGCTTATTATTCTATCAGATTCAGAAAATACATCTTAAGTATGGAACCAGAAACTATTCAACATCGTCAAGACATGGTCTTTAGGAGCAATATTTTCATTGAGTTTAGACCTTTGAAGGAGCCGTTTCGAGCTGGAAGCCACTTGAAACGGAGGAGTCCATCCGGACTTCTCATCCTTTTCCTGCCATAATTTAGTTATGTTATCTTTCAGTCATGTTACGTTCTATGTTTCTTTCAGTCATGTGATGTTCTATGTAATCTTCAGTCATGTCATGTTCCATGTCTTGTCAGTCATGTCACGTTCATGTCCCTTCAGCTTACATGTCTTTTTCAGCTTTTGTGTCCTTTCAACTTTTATAACCCAGCAGCTTATTACCTTAATTTGAGGACGAATTTCCCTTTTAGAGAGGGAGAATTGTAAAACCGCAGCATTATCATGTCTCTAATTCGAGGACGAATTATTCTTTTAGAGGGGAAGAGTTGTAAAACCCGCATAAAAATACCATGAAATTACGACACACACGAAAACGTAAATTATGACATGAAATAAATAAAACAAAATACTACTATAAAAATGAATTAGTAATATCAATAATGGATTAAAATTGTCTTAATCAAAATCAAATAAGAAACAAGACTTGCAACAATATAGGAAACTAATAAAGAGAATAAATGATAAGCTTGAAACCGTTTGAAATGGGAACAAGTCAAATGACTTGAACAATCTTCGTTTATACTTACATATATAGACCAAATAAGTTCATATCTTGATAAAATCAATGCGTTATACTTTCCTAACTAATTGGCGAATAGTAAGGCTATTATATATCCCTTCATGAGATCATTAGTTCCATTCACGAATATAACAACCATTGAATCTCACCACTGTTATAAAACGAGAGCAGAAGAGAGGCACCATAACGTGACTTGACTTACATCTAACTTGAAATCCTGAACTCTATTCTCTATTCTTCACGATTGGCTTGTGTTTGGACCATGCTTATTCGGGTTTCATGATGGTCATTAAGGTTAGAACATGGTATCATGACGAGTTCCCTTTCGAGTTCAAATCAAAGGGATCATGGCGGGAATTACGAGAGTCGCAAGTTATCGTTCGTGACTGGCGTTGCGGCTCAGATTAATTCAATCTGCCGTGTGCAAGTTCGTTCCCTGTGGTTTATTGTTCGCGTGTGGGCTGAGTTGTGGTTCATATGTCCATACATCAGTGGGTTAACAACACTCGATCTCATTTTCATTAAACTCGTTTGGTTCATGTTCGATTCAATGTCATGTTCGTTATCGGGTCTATGGCGTTCTCCGTTCACGGTTTGGATTTGGTGTCTAATTAAGTTAACCACCTTATCTCTAATAGGTAAATTTTAACTTTCATCATCTTGATGCACGATCACATCTTAAATAACTTAATGTTATAGTTAGATCCATATAACCATGCACAAAACTAGAGATGAAGTTCTAAAAATGAGTACGCCCATTAAAGTTGATATCTCCGATATTCAAAACAATTGCAACAAATATAAATCAGATCTAAAGTATTAGTTTGGTTTTTATATGGGTGAAGTTATATGTTACTTGAGCATGTCATTCCTTTTACTTTGAAAATATTAACTGCATAGAAATATACCAACAAATCCTACACTTTGAATCTTGACAGCGGCTAGTATAAGCCAACAAATCCTACGTCTTATAATAATCGATGTCATTAACATTTGTAACAGATATGATACGCATGAAAACATATGACTTTTATTTAAATACTTTATACAACATAAATCTAAATGGCAAATAAAATGGATATAAATCTAAGAATCAAGACCAAGTAAATGGCTCGTTACTAATGTGTAGTTGGTAAATATATATGTAGATTATTTGATGGAGGTAAAGCATTGATTTTGATCTTCATCCTTACGCGTGGTGTTCGTGTTTATCGTTCCTTAATCATATCTTTTTCGATCATGTGAAGTCGGAGTAGATCCTTCAGCTTTAATTCTGATTTCATTATTGGACACAAGGTACGGATTTCCCGTCCTTTCAATAAGGGACTTCCTTTCTATGCATGATTAGGATTCCCCGTCTGCAGCCAAATGTTTTCCCCAGTATATGTTATAAATTATCAGAAATTATTTTAATAACTAAGACATTGCCTGAGCCTTATATACAAGCATGACCAGTTATACTAGTTACGGAGGTACCGTAGCCATGACACTTGAGGCACCGGTGTCATGACTCACCTGTAGGAGAGTGATATCCTGCAGCGTCCCATTCAGCTCAACTTGGCCATTTTATCAGTTTACAGTTATCATGTGAATGTGGTGTGTGCTCTACATCCTTCATATTGGAGTTGATCCCTCCACCCAGCACATTATTTAGAGGTCACCCCTCTACAACATGATGAGGTCACCCCTCCATTTATTCATGTAGCAGTTGTTACAGCACATGACCTATATAAGCTCTTGGAAATTAAAATACAGTATATGCATGTTTTCATATTTAACAGATAACAGTTCAGCTTTATTATTTATGAAACAGACTTTTCAGATTATACACAAATTTCTGCTGAAACTTTACTTATCAGTCTTACAACTTTAGTATTTTATGATCTGCTTCATTTCAGTATTTCTTATCATGCTTTATATCCGTTCACTAGGCGTTATGCTCAGCCTAGTCCTTTTCATACTCTAACGGCAGGTACATCAGGACGCTCTTAGGATTCTATGAGCATGTGCATTTGGATGGAAGCTATCCAGACTTCTGACTTTATGCACTTCTTACATTATTCTGCTTATTTGGACATTGTTTAGTCCTTTACTTCAGTATTTATTTTTCATGTTTTGAGCTTATGTTTGGATTACTGATGTTCGATTCCAGTATTTCCTTTATGATCAGTTAATGTTTTAGGACATTTATCTTATGCTTTGATGACACGCCATAAATACAAGTAACGATCCACTTATCCAAGTGGGGTGTTACATTGACTCTAGTATGTGATGGCTAGGAGGGAATTGAGGAGGCAAGTGTACAACTAAACCATTAAACCTAGTTGTTGACATCATAAGATTCAAGCTAACAAGAGGTGATACGGAGGTCGGGGAGGATAAAACAAATGGTTAGACATTTTAGAGAGAGAAAGATAACAAGGAAGAAGGAGTGTATGTATTTTAGAGAGAGAATGAAAATACACAAAATGGAAATCCTCACCCTTCCATCGAAGTATGGAGGGGTATATATAGGCTAGACAAGGAGTGACTTTGACAACTTATCAATAGTAGTCCCTCCATGTTTTGCCTATCAGAATCTAATGCAATTCCGTAAATGGCGCTCACTTTTTAAGGCTAACACTAATACTTGTCAAAATCCTAAGTAAGATTCATAAGTACCAACTTAGATACACAAATCTTGCACTCCTTCTCTCTTGTCGTGTATACCACACGAACCACACACCTCTCACAACCTTAGATATTTATCTAACACTTGAACACTCTAAACTCACTCACAACTTCCATATTCGGATCTAACATATATTCCCTACACCATTTACTACCAAAATATTGGTACCAAGAGCATTTAGTAAAATCCTCACTTGATTCTTGGCTCACAAGGCACACAACGATATTATAGGTCACGTTTAAGGAGTACTAGATGCGTAGGAGCTAAGTGTTGAGCTAGTTTGTGTCATTCGTCACCACCGTCATCAAGCAAGTAAGCACACCACTCCTTATCCTAAGTTCATTCATTTTTTCTACTCATCATAGCATGCAATACGTGTAGAATCTAGGGAATCATGACTAGGTTTACATGCACACGTAAAATTTGCTATAACTCAACCCACAAACACCTTGGGAGCCTACAGATTAATTTGTTATCATGGTTAAGCATATCAAAAATCATAGATCTATGAAGAACTAGTAGAAAACCTCACTTTATGAAACCTAGATAAACTAGGTCTATCAAGTTAATCATATACACTAAGAATCAAGCCATGTGTCTCAGCTTATTATTAGAAAGCGAATACTAAACACTTTCTTGATAAGACTTAGTTTAAGTGGTTATTAAGATTGAATGACTCCCTAAAATAAGCTTAGTTAAGCCCATGTGATTAGGCCAATAAGCCATAATCCACTATACGGCTTATTAATATAAGCCGGATAGTAAATAAGCCATAAGCCCAAGTAGCATGGTTTGGATTATCTAGAATGCTTATTAAACATATCCTAGTATTAACAAGCCTAAAAATATGAGCCCGTTAAGCCCAAATGTCCAAACCGTCCCTTAATTGGCCAACCGAGCCCATTTAGCTCAAAACACACTATCTAGAGACTTTCTGTTCCATTATTGTCATAAGGTGGAAGTATTGGTCAAAAACGTAACTTTACAAAATATATATATTCTATTCGAGGCTTTTAAAAAGTTAAAGGACCAAAAGTGCCAAGTTTGAAAGTATAGGGTTGCGTTTGCTTTTATACCGAGACTTAAATCAACCACAAGGACCATAAATGACAATTTCCAAACTTAAAACGAGACCTAAATGTGTCCTATAATGTTTTTGAGACTTAGAGGACCTATTTTGCCATGTTACTAAACTTTACCGAGCCCTAGGGACTCGGTTTGTAATAACCCGAAAGTTATAGAACCCTAGGGGACACTTTTGCCACTTTAAGAAAGTATTATGAGCCCTAGGGGTGTTTTTGAAAATAAAGGTAACGAATAAGGACTAACGAAGTAATACATTTAACGAATGAAACCCTAGGGGTTATTTTGGAGGTTATTATTTTAAAAGGACTAATGTGTAAACTTAATTTAATTAAAACATTAATAAAATTGTTTTATAAATAAATTAAATTGTTATTTAGTTATTAAATAAACTATTAGAGTTATTTACGACATTTTATAAACGAACAAACTATATTAGTGTATTTGAAACCATAAGAAAATTTGGTGAAACATATTATTTTATTGCGATCAATTAACTAAATAAAAATCTATCTATTGGATTTATTACACTTTGGTTGTACGAACAATTAAAATATATTTTTAGAAACTAAAAATATATTACTATCGATAACTTACTATAAGCTTAACGTTTAAACAATACTAACGACTTATTAATTCGTGATCATGCATTTTCATCAGTTACATTTATCTGTGCATATATTGAGTCACATAAATTACTTAGGTAATTTCACTACTTCGTGATCATACTAATCCAGTGCATTCAGTGACATTATCCCTACATCATCACTATAAAGGTGAGTTCATGGCCCCATCTTTTACTGTTTTGTAACTGGGGGAGAAAACATACTTAATTATTGTTTATGCAAACGCTTACAGACAACAACAGATTACTGCCTATTGTTTGCCCCATTATTCCCGTGGACTGTAATAGTTAATAGTGTAGCGCGAAATGTTATAAATAGATCTATTTGGGTATTGATAACACCCGGCCTGCGTGACTTGCTATCACAAAATGATTAGGCCAAGCAACAGGTTTATTTCATTTTCGGACTAAGGGTCTCACATCATGATGATCCAGATAGGCACCTGAGAAACATTTGTCTAGCATCTATTACAGGGCAATAAGAACTACTATAGTATGTGGCTTTATGCGCTGCTATCCCCGTGGTGTTTTGCATAACAATACTTTTACTTTATATTAAACATGTGAATTCACCAACCTCGTGTTGACCGCCACATTTTACTTTGTATGTTTTCTTAGGAAAGTAAGCAGGTACTTGCCTATTCCAGCATCATAGGAAGCATCATGTTTACCATCGGGCTGGGATTTTTCTACAAATAATGTTTTCAAGACAATTATTTAATTTGCATAATTAAACTCATGCAAAAAATTTTAATGTCATTTTATGATCATTGCTCTATATACTGTGTGCTATCGATTCACCTTTAAAAGTAACACCCCAAACGTACCTTTCCGCTGCATTTGACCATTTGGGGGTGTTACACTTTAAAACAGGACCTTCGACGAAACTTTTCCTCTAGATATTTAGGTTCGTACTCGACGTAACTATTCCTACGAATATTTTGGTTCGTACTCATTGTCGCCAAAGTAGTAATAGATTAGTCTTTCTTCGGCAAGTTCTCGTTCAAAAAATATATATGTCCTCACATTTGAACCATGATACGAACCCCCGCCTTCTTGATCACACAAACCCATGTAATGTTGATACAACTCATAATCGCACATATATCGATAGTAATCGGGTTGAAAGAAAACATCAAAATTATTGTATTTGTTGACATTATTTGGATCCATATTTGAAAGAAAATTAAGAAGTATTGATGTAGTATATGTATTGAAAGTATGTGAGAAGTATAATATTAAGAGGGTATTTATAAGCTTTTTAAAATGGTAAAATTATGATTTAGGGTTTTTTTTGAAAATCCGCACCCCAACGGTCAAATAGCCGTATATTCAAAATAATTCAAAAAATAATACATATTGTGTGGGCTGGTAGCCACGGCGCGAAAGCCTCAGCACCAACCCACGGAGTCTCGCGCGGTAGACTATTTTCGCGCCATGGCTCGACACCACCAAAGAACACGACCACTCCAACTGCTCTTAGTTATTAAACCAATAGACATCGATTTAGGATATATATTAAACATTATATACTCTAAGTATGTTTACAAAATGTGATTGAAAGTTACCTGTTTTGATCTTTCATCCTGAACTAGATACTCTAAGTATGTTTATAGAATATGATTCAATCTTCCGTCTTCAACTACTGAAATCAATTAAAAGCTTTGATCTTTTTTGTTCAACAATCTTCAAAAAATGAGTTGTAGACAAAAAATAATTAAGAAGGGTGAACACAATGAGTAAGAGTTTATTGAGCATACCCATAGTGTTGGGTCAAAAGTTGATGAGTCAAATCACTATGGAAACAAGAAGGACCAAATATGGCATTAGGAGAAACTTCAAGCTGGTGGACAAAATACAAGAAAGTTTCCCCTGCTACAAAACTTTCCACTGCTGTGAAGATTCCCCTGCTATATACTAAAAAGATGGAGATTTGGTCAAGTAGTGATAAGAATGAATAATTCTGTTTTGATTTAGTCATTATTATCTTATTTAGTTTCCATGTATCCCTAGGTTCCTTAAGTTATAAAAGGAACACCAGACCGTAGGTTTATTTATCAATATATACTACTCAAATGTAACCTACAGAGTCTTTGATCTCTAGGCATGGGATTCAATGTATACATGCCTAGAGTAGTTTGTGTTAATAAAATAATACAAACTCTCTTTGGGAATCTTTCATCTTTGTTAAACATCTTATTCTAGTTAATTGTATTATTCCGCTGTGTTCATCACATATACAATTGACAACCTAGATAAAACGGTTTTTACTGTTTGCGTCTAACGATCTGGGATTCAACATGTGGTATCAGAGCGGGTGGCTCTCAATATCTAGGAGAATCAAGATGTTTTCATGTTCGTTTAGTTGCTGTGAAGTTTTTTTTGGGGTCTGATTGGCTACTGTTACTCACTGTTTTAAAAAAAAAATACTGCGATTAAAAGGTTTCGTATCTTTTAATGGCAGGGGAAACTTTTGAAGCAGGGGATTCTTCTGGATTGCCCATGGTGAGCAATGTTTGAGCAATATCTTTTGTTGCACTCCCCTTGTCACTTCCCTTATCAGCACTTTCTTTCGCCATCCCTTTCTGAGCACTTGTTATCTTTCCATGTTCCCCACCAGGATATGAATAATACTCAATAGACCCTTCTGTGTGTGGAATTTCCTCCCCTTTGGAAGCATCCTCATCTGATGATGATGAGGATGGAATAACCAACTTTTCTGAGGCTGAAATTTTTGTAGGTCTTGTTAAATTGGGGTACAAACTTTCTGAAAATAAAAAATGTAAGTTTGCTAAAGGCCAGTTTGCCCCTCATTGGAAATATTTGATTCATACAATTATGCAATGTTTGTCACCAAAAACCACTGCTTTTAATGAGGTTGGTAGTGAGATAGCTTCTGCCCTGATCTGCTTTGCAACAGGGAGGAAGTATTGTTTTTCTCAAATGATTTTTAAAGGCATGGTTAAAAATGTTTCAAGCACCTCAAAGTTTTGTATGTATCCAAGGTTTATAGAAATTCTGCTGAATATGAGTGATCATGGTCCCATTAAACACAGAAACTATTTTTCAGCAACCCAACACACCACCAAACTCTTCACCACACTACTTGCACCATCACCTTTGTTTTCTGGCAAAAACATTCCACTCACTTCAATTATGATGGACCAAATCAGACGGGAAGAAGCCAAAAATCAAACAGCCATAAATCAACCTTCTGATTCCCCTGCCACGAACCTACCACCTGCTGATGCACAACAAGAAAGGCGTTCAAAATCCAGGTTTGCCAGGTCTCCCTTGCCTGGTGAATCTTCACAAGCAGCAGAAAGGAGAGTCTCCAAGAGTTTGGAGCAATCTGGGGGTTTGGCTGCCACTATTGTCTCATCCTCAAGGGATGAGCAGGATAGTGACACCATCAATAAGTCCTCTCCCTCACTCCATGATATCCAACAAGGGGAGAAATTCCCTTCTAGGATTGAGAGCAGTATGAAACCTTTGACAAATTTGGAATTGACGAACATGCATATGAGTCTGAAAAGGCAGAATGCACAACTAGTACAAGATGTCAAAAAGCAAGGTCTGGTTATCTCTCCTTTGGAAACCAGACTTGCTACTCTTGAGGGGAGGAGAAAGCCCAGACTGATTCTTTCAACAAATGAGGATGCTTCCAAAGGGGAGGAAATTCCACACAGAGAAGGGTCTACTGAGTATTATTCATATCCTAGTGGGGAACATGGAAAGATAACAAGTGCTCAGAAAGGGATGGAGAAAGAAAGTGCTGATAAGGGAAGTGACAAGGGGAGTGCAACCAAAGATATTGCTCAAACATTGCTCACCATGGGCAATCCAGAAGAAACCCCTGCTTCGAAAGTTTCCCCTGCCATTGCTGATCCCACTGCTGTAAGTTTATCCCCTGCTAAGAATATTACTCAAACATTTGTTAGGAAGAACAGAAAGCAACCAGCTCAGAAGGGGATTACAATCAAAGAACCTGCATCTAAAGCGAAACCAGCACCAGCAGTGGATCCAAAAGACAAAGGAAAATGAATCATGGTGCAACAGCCCAAGAGAAAATACAAGCATCTAACTCCTGAACAGCAAAGGGCTCAAGAAGCACATGATGCACAAGTAGCTCTCAGGCTACAACAAGAGGAGATGGATATGCAGGACCAAAGAATGGAGAAGATGAGGCCCAAAGATATGCTCAAGCAGTTTGAGATTATGCATAGAGAACTAGATGACAGGGTACCTCATGTTGGAGAGTTTCTTGATCAATGGGAGAAGGAGTTGAAAAATGCTCCTTTGGAAGACAGGTATGAGTTGACTTGCCTTGTTTACAAATATCAAACTGAGTATCTGGAAAGAAGGGCAATTCAAATTCAGAGTGAGAAGTATCTAACTTCAGAGAAAGGGCAACTTGATCACTACAAAGTTCTGCTTAAGAGACATAGAAAGTGGAAGGATGGTGACTTCAGTGATATGAGTTTTGAAGCCATAAAAAGAGCAGTCAGACCAGTTCTAAAATTGTATGATGTGGAGGATTGGATGACTATCAACACTCCTGAGGAAGCTGAGTATCTTAGGAGACAAAGTGAAATGCTACAGAAAGCTAGAGAATCAAAGAAAAGAAAAGCTGGAGAGACAACTTTGGAAACTACACAAGCAGGTGCATCATCACAAGCAGGGGCATCGCATCAAGCAGGTGGAAGTTTTCCAGAAGTACTTGAGAAGTCTGTACTTAATGTACAAAGAGCAGCAAAGAGACTCAAGAGAATGGAGAAAGTAGGCATAGTCACTAAAGAGTCTCAAAGGCCTTCAAATGATGAGATTGATAAACAGCTAATTCTGCAGGAAAATGATGATATCTCACCTAGTGAACTTGGAAAGAAGTTTGCTATCATAGAGTATGCTGTTTATGAACACAAAGGGAGGACTTGGTGGAAGCTTACAAGAGCTGACAATACAGCACAGACATTTCTAAGTCTAGATGTCATGTTTCAAATTTTAGATAGTGAAGACTTAGAAGATCTATGGAAAATATTGAAGAAAACGTTTGTTGCAAAACCTCCTACCATGGATGGTGTGGAGAAGGATTGGGTAATCTGGGAGTGCATGCATAGGATGTATGAGCATGAGTTATTTGATCCTATATTTGATGCAGTGAACAAAGGAGATTTGTTGTATTGGAAGCTATTTACTAATTCTGGGGTTTATGAGGTGGTGATGGAAGGTGTGAGTGTGTACTTGCTCAATCATAGGTATTATCTCTTCTCTCAGGACACCTTGAAGAAACTGGCACAGGCTAATCTAATTGTAGATGCTAAGAAGCCTGTTGCTTATGATCTGGTAAGAATGGTTCATAGTCAGATTTGGCCAGAGAGTTTGTAAGCATCCTCATCAACTAGCATTTATTCAGAAACTTGTCTTTAGGGGAAAGCACAAGTTTAGGGGTGGATTGTTGGGAATAAATCTATGCTTAGTTGTTTCCCCTGCTAGTTGATTATTCGTACCCCTGCTAGAGTAAGTTCCCCCTGCTAAATAACAAAGGTAGGGGGATTGGTTCCCCTGCTGAAGTCAAAGGCCCTGTTGTCAAAGATAAACATGGAATAGATCTTTACGCGTTTCAGTTATTATTCCTTAATACTTTCCATAGTTTGTTAGTAGTGATCTTGTACGTGAGTCCTTGTGCCTATAAAAGGACTCACTAGGTTAGCATGCAAAGTGTGTCTTTCTCATTTGTCTTTCATTATTATTACTTTAAGGTTTTGTAAACCCTAATACCACTTTGGGTATTCGAATATCTTTGATATATTAAAGTTCAACGTTTGAATCACCTTTGTTCTTGTGCTAAACATCACATTCCGCATCTTGTTTAGTTACTTTGCTTTGCAAAGTTTCTCTAGTGTTAGATTGAATTCTTTCTCTCTATCACAACCCTTAAACAAGCTATTAAGGTTTAAGATCTGACTTTGGGATCAACAAGTGGTATCAGAGCATGTTGAGAAACTTTGTCTAAATCAAGAACAAAATCCTCATAGCAAACATGTCTTCAGATTCATCCTCAAACAGCAACAACCACAATAACCTCAAGTTACCCATGTTGGATCCTAAAAACTTTGAATTATGGGAATTCAGAATCCAACAATACCTGAAAATGGAACACTATGTTCTCTGGGAGATCATAGAGTTTGGTGATCAATTCAACAAAATGGTGGCAGTTGAAGAGGGCAAGGAAGAAGGTGAAAGTTCCAAAGGTAAGGACAAGAAGAAATCTGCTGCTCTATGTGATAAGGAAATACTGGCTAGAAGGCATGATGTCAGGGCTCACAGCTCATTGCTGTTGGCCCTACCTGATAGACATCAACTCAGATTCAGGAAATACAAAACAACTAAGGATCTATGGGAAGCCATAGGCAAAACCTTTGGAGGAAATGAAGCCACAAAGAAGAAGAAGAAAAATCAAATGCTAAATGATTTTGCTTCTTTCAAAGCAATTGGTGATGAATCAATTGGAGCTATTTACAATAGGCTTCAAGACATGTTGGCCCACTTGGAATTCTTTGATATTGAGGTATCAAAAGAGCAGGTGAACACCAGGTTTCTTAACAGCCTCCAGAAAGAATGGTTTGTCTATAAGGCAATTTGGCAGAATAAGGATGATTTGGATGAAAAAGACATTGATGACATATATAATAACTTAAAGGTTTTTGAACCTATTGTCAATGAGATGAAGTCAAAAGGAACAATTCCCACCAACTCAAGTGGAATCATTGATTCCCCTGCTAACATGGCATTCATATCACAAAGCAGTGGAATCTCCAAGAACAGTGGAATAGAAGTAGCCCCTACTACTTATTCCCCTGCTACCAGGTCTGGACCTTCCTATGATGAAGAAAGACCAGCTACATTCAGCCTTGATACTGCGTGTGCTTTTATAGCATCTCAAGGGCCACAAGGATCTACAGTGTTACATGAAGATCTAAGTCAAATCAGTAAGCAAGGGCTAGAAGAATTGGATATCAAGTGGAATATGGCTTTGCTCAGCATGAGAGCCAACAGGTTCTACAAAAAGTATGGGAAGAAGATCACAATTAATCCCTCTGATGTGGCTGGGTTTGATAAAACAAAAGTTGAATGCTACAATTGTGCAAGAAGGGTCATTTTTCCAGGGAATGCAGAGGACCTAAGACTGGAAATAGCTACAGAAATGAAACAAGAGATGATGATTCTGGTGCTAAGGCCATGGTAGCTATGCAGGGGATAGATGGAGCAAGTGGATGGGACTGGAGTGCTATGACATAGAATGTGGAAAGAAATCAAGCCTTGATTACTGAGGAAAAGGAAGAAGATTTTGCACTTATGGCTATGTCAAGTTCCATCTCTGGCAATGAGGTATATGATGACTCATACTGTACTAAAGCTTGTAGGAAAAATACTGAATCTTTGAATGATCAAATCAGAAAGGTAAAAGCTGACTATATCAATTGTGATAATGATCTTGATAATTATAAACGTGCTTTAGAACAGTTAGAGTCCACCATAAGAGAATATAGGCAAAGAGAAAGCGATTATAGGGATCACATTGTGATTCTAGAAAGAGATGCTAAGGAGAATAACCAATCTATAAAGGTATTGACTGCTGAACTTGAAACTTTCAAAGCTAACCAAAAGATAGATGAAGAAACTGTTGAAAAATTTGGAAAAGCTTCAAAAGATTTAACCAAAGCAGTTGAAATTGGTCAATCTCCTAGGGACAAAACAGGGTTTGCGATTAAAAATATGCATGCTACCATACCACCACCCCCTGCTAACATCCATGCTCCTTCTCCTAGAAAAGACTTGTCCTGGACTGGTCTCCCTTGTTTTGAAAAACAGGATGACATTGAGTTTGACTTGAGTGCTTATATACCTAATAATCTTGATACAGAAGAGTCTCTAGTTAAAACTAGTGTTATTAGGGATGTTGAAAAGGAACAGGTTGGTTTAAAACAAATTGATAACCCTGTTAGATTTTCAAGAGAAGGAATTGTTGGCAGAAATTCTAGCTCTAAAAGTAGCTCCCCTAAGTCTACCATTAAATATGCTGGTATGTACAGGAATGTCAGAGGTAATCAAAGAAATTGGAATGACCAAAAGTCTCATCAATTAGGAGAAGACTTTGTGATTAATACCAAGCCCTGCTTCACATGTGACAGCTTTGAACACACTTATCAAGAGTGTAAGGCACCAATGGAGATGGTGGCTGCAAATCCCTTAAAGGATATGCAACCTAAAACCATTCTTCTAAATGCAGGGGCAAAATCCTTTTCCCCTGCCAAGTATGTTACCCCTGCCTTGAGAAATAGGGTGACTGATAAATATGTTGTTCCTGCCCTTAGGAAGGAGAATGATGTTCACCCAAAGCCTAACACTTCTGTGACCATCCCAACACCTTATACTGCATATAGATCTGGCTCTAGACCTTACCAACACATGAATAGAGGCCAAAACAAAAGGCGGGTTCCCTCTGCTAAGCATAGGGATTCCTCTACTAAAACTGGGGTATCCCCTGCTAGAAAAGTTTTACATTCTAGGAACATGGGAAGATGGGGAAAAGCTGTGAAAGCCTCAGCTCGTTGGGTTTGGGCACCCAAAAGGGGTACTCAATCTAATGGTGTATCTCTAGTTTTTGATAAGCTATCCTACATTGATACACGAGGTAGATCCAAGTCTGTAATGGCTTGGGTCCCCAAGAAAAACTAATTTGTTTTTCTTTTTGCAGGTGACAAAGAAGACAAGGGATGATAGAACATATTGGGATAGTGGATGCTCAAGAAGCATGACTGGATAAAAAGCGTACTTGTCTAATTTTGTACCCCTACATGACAATGATGGTGTTTCTTTTGGAGATGGGCATGGAACTATTACAGGAAAAGGAACTATTGTCACTAATGGGATGACCTTTGACAATGTGTACTTGGTGAAAGAACTCAAGTACAATCTCTTCAGTGTGTCACAGATGACTGATAACAAGAATTTTGTCTTGTTTACTGACACTGAATGCTTGGTATTAGGAAAGGAGTTTGTCTTGTCAAAAGACACTCCTATTGTACTCAGAACACCAAGACAGAAGAATATGTACACAATTGATCTCAAGGATATATCTCTCCAAGACAATGAAACATGTTTCATTGCCAAAGCTTCAGCAGATGAATGTAAGAAATGGCATAGAAGACTTGGTCATCTTAATTTCAAGAACATGAACAAACTAGTAAAGCGTAATCTGGTTCATGGTCTTCCTTCCAAGTCTTTTGCCAATGAACATACTTGTGCAGCATGTCTGAAAGGGAAGCAACACAGAGCATCTTGCAAATCAAAAACAAGTATGTCCACCACCAAGCCATTGGAACTACTGCATATGGATCTTTTTGGTCCTACTTCTGTGGCAAGCATAATGAAGAAATGGTACTGCTTAGTGATTACTGATGATTTTTCAAGGTTTACATGGACATTCTTTCTATTTGAAAAGAGTGACACAGCTGATGTACTCATTGGGTTCATAAATCAAATTGAACTATCAAAAAGCATGAAGGTAGTTACCATAAGATCAGACAATGGTGGTGAATTCAGAAATCAGAAACTGGACTCTTTCTGCATAAACAAAGGCATCAAGAGGCAATTCAGCATTGCTAGAACACCTCAACAGAATGGAGTGGCAGAAAGAAGGAATAGGACACTCATTGAAGCTGCAAGAACTATGCTGTCTGATTCCAAACTTCCAGTTATCTTTTGGGCTGAAGCTGTATCCACTGCTTGTTATGTACAAAACAGGGCCTTGGTAATTAAGGCACACAACAAGACCCCTTATCAGCTGTTCAATGGAAGACCTCCTTTAATTGACTTTTTCAGACCCTTTGGATGTCATGTGATCATCTTGAACACTATTGATAATCTAGGTAAATTCAGTGAAAAGGGTGATGATGGATACTTTGTGGGTTATTCATTAAACAGCAAGGGATATAGGGTCTTCAACAAGAAGACAAGCAAAATCACAGAAAATCTTCATGTGAACTTTCTTGAAGACAAACATGAAGATGTTCAAACAGGTCCTGACTGGTTCTTTGATATAGATGTACTTTCAAAGTCCATGAATTATGTACCTGTTGTCTTGCAGAACACTAACATTTCAGGTACTCAAGAAACAACTGGTGCAGAGAAGTCACCCCTGAGGTACATGAATGTACCCTCATTGTTTCCTATTGAAGCTGATGTTCAAGAAGATAATTCTTCTCCAGGAAAAGAACAGCCAATCTCATCTCCTGCTATGGCTGAAGGCAGTGGAATGGCTGAAAGCAGTGGAATCCAGGATTCCCCTGCTAGACCAATTGATTCCTCTTTCACAAAGGATCATGATGCTAATGAGACTACTGATGCAGAAAGAGAATCCCCACTCGTTTCATCATCTACACCTATAAATGATGGTCCTATTATATCCAGAAGTGGAAGCAGAATCATCAGGAGTGGAGGTCCTAGTTATTCAGAGCTTCATTCTGCTCACCAGCACCCATCTCTAGGTCATGCTGTCTCATTTGGGAGTTCCTTTGAGGACTTCTTTCCTAATCAAAATAGCCCCATCAATTCTGATTTGGAAGAAGATGAAACAGAAGTCATCATGCAACCTACCTACAGAATCAATAAGGATCATCCTATCTCTCAGATCATTGGCAATCCTGAAGCCCCCAGACATACAAGGTATACAGCAAAGGAGCACAGCTTCATTGCTAATATCACCATGAAGTTCAATCATAACAACATGCAATGTTGTCTGTTTACTACATTTTTGTCACAAGAAGAGCCAAAGAAGATTTTTCAGGCTTTAAATGACCCAAGCTGGGTTGAAGCCATGCAAGAGGAGCTCTTACAATTTGACATACAAGAGGTTTGGATTCTGGTTGATTGTCCCAAATGGGCAAGGGCTATTGGGACAAAGTGGGTACTCAGGAACAAAAAGGATGAAAGGGGAATAGCTGTCAGGAACAAAGCAAGATTAGTGGCACAAGGGTATACTCAGGAAGAAGGAATCGATTATGAAGAGGTGTTTGCTCCAGTAGCCAGGATTGAAGCTATTAGATTATTTCTTGCTTATGCCTCATTCATGGACTTCACTGTTTTCCAGATGGATGTGAAAAGTGCCTTTCTATATGGAACCATTGATGAAGAAGTCTATGTCATGCAACCTCTAGGGTTTGAAGATCCAGAACATCCTGACAAAGTATACAAAGTGAAAAAGGCCATGTATGGACTTCACCAAGCTCCCAGAGCCTGGTATGGTACTCTCTCTACATATCTCTTAGACAATGGATTCAGCAGGGGGAAGATTGATCAGACCCTGTTTACCAAGAAACAAAAGGGTGACCTTCTGCTAGTACAAGTCTATGTGGATGACATCATTTTTGGATCAACTAACTCTATGCTTAGCAAAGAGTTTTCCAAATTGATGCAGGATAAATTCCAAATGAGTGCCATGGGAGAACTAAACTTCTTTTTGGGGTTACAAGTTCAGCAGTGGAAAGATGGGATATTTATCTCACAAGACAAATATGTGGATGAGATTGTAAAGAAGTTTGGCATGTCTGATGGAAAGAAGGTGTCCACTCCAATGGACAAGGATCATCCATGGGGCAAGGATGGTCCTGGAAAGCCTATAGATGTCAGGAATTACAGGTCTATGATTGGGTCTCTTATGTATCTCACTGCTTCAAGACCTGACATCATGTTTGCAGTCTGCTTATGTGCAAGATACCAGGTGTCACCAACAGAGTGTCACTTATTTGCTGTGAAAAGGATTTTTAGGTATCTAAAATGTCATCCTACCTTAGGACTCTGGTATCCAAAGGAGTCACCATTTGAGCTGATAGCCTATTCAGATAGTGATTATGCTGGTGACAACAATGATAGGAAGTCTACAACAGGGGGATGCCAATTTTTGGGGAGCAGGCTTATATCTTGGCAATGTAAGAAGAAGACTATCATGGCAACATCCACAACTGAAGCTGAGTATGTAGCAGCTGCTGCATGCTGTGGTCAAGTTCTTTGGGTGCAAAATCAATTGCTTGATTATAGGTATAACTTTCTTAAAACCAAGATATTCATTGACAACAACAGCACTATTTGCATTATAAAGAACCCTGTTTTTCATAGCAAGACCAAACACATTGAAATTAGACATCACTTTATCAGAGATTGTTTTGAAAAAGGACTGATTGTCACTGAGAAAATTGATACAGAACTTAATGTTTCTGATCTTTTAACAAAACCTTTTGATGTAGGGAGGTTTCAGTATCTGGTTGCAGGTATTGGAATGGTTACTCCTTAAAATCTGATGTCTATTTTGTCATGTATAATCAGGGTTACTTCACTGCTGTTGTTGTATAATTGTTAGTCCATTTTTCCATCTCTTTCATTCCACTGCTTTTTAACACTGATTCCCCTGCTGGGGGTTCATTCCCCTGCCAAGAGGATTTTTCTCTTAAGCTGGGTGTGTTCTTTTTACAAAAGTGGTTCTATGTGGTTTTAAACTAACAATGCAGAGGTTCATATGGTGCATACTATTCTCATTGGTGGATCAGGTATATACTCTATGTTTCAGGGGAGGTTAGGTCACACCTTTAGGACTCAGGGTATCCTTAGGATACTCATATATGATCTTAGATCATATCCACTAGTAAGTAAGGGTTCAGGATAATGATGACTTGCTGCAAAGCTTGTCAGAACTCTGAAACCTTGAGGCACTGTAGTGTGTGCTTACATGTCTCTATTAAAACAGCTTGCTGTTCAAATAAAGAAATATGGCACACATTGCCAAGACTAACTGACCATAGGTAAGGGACAAGGTTGGGATGGTGACTGGGGTATGCATGTTTTCTTGGGATAACCTGGTGTAGGGGGACTTATGTATTAACTTTTTGTATTGGGACCATTGCTGAATAGAGGACTCTTGAGTTTCTATGTATCTATCTTGTGTATACAAGTGTGTGCATTAGAGCAGAGCTAGTTGGCATTAGTCTCTCCATGACTAGTTCAATACCCCTAGGAAAGATTCCCCTGCTTTTATCTTTTATTCCCCTGCTTTCACAACATTCCCCTGTTTGACCGTTGACCGACAATACCGTTACCCTGCTCATAGCCGTTGGGCCTGCTTGCTTAAATTTTGGTTAGGGAATATTTTATTAATTTTAAAAGATATTTAAGGCGCTTTCTTCGCTGATTGGTAATCTTTTCCTTCTATTTCAAATAAATTAATTTTTTATCAAGATTTATCCTTGATATTTTTGCAATTTGAAAATTTTGGTCCAATCACAGCTCTTCAATTCGCCTATAAAAACTTAATTCCCTTTACCAACAGGTCCATCTTTCTCTCTCGACTTAATCCCACTTACCTCTCATCTCTATAAACCTTCTAACTATTTTCAAAATTCATCATGACTCTTAAAATTTCTCCTAATCATAACCAAATTGCTTTGCTTCATGATGAACTAGCCGAGTTTGCTGATGCTGTGGCCTTTCTAAAGTCTTCGTACTTCAGAGTGGCCCTTCTCATCAATCCTCGAATCTATACCTCACACATTCAACAGTTCTGGTCTAAAGCCATGACCAAAACAATGAATGGAGAGGTTATAATTCAAAGCACGGTTGATGGTCATTCCAAGGTAATCACACTTGCCTCCATCAGGGAGAATCTTCTCCTTGATGATGAGGATGGAATAACCAACTTTTCTGAGGCTGAAATTTTTGCAGGTCTTGTTAAATTGGGGTACAAACTTTCTGAAAATCAAAAATGTAAGTTTGCTAAAGGCCAGTTTGCCCCTCATTGGAAATATTTGATTCATACAATTATGCAATGTTTGTCACCAAAAACCACTGCTTTTAATGAGGTTGGTAGTGAGATAGCTTCTGCCCTGATCTGCTTTGCAACAGGGAGGAAGTATTGTTTTTCTCAAATGATTTTTAAAGGCATGGTTAAAAATGTTTCAAGCACCTCAAAGTTTTGTATGTATCCAAGGTTTATAGAAATTCTGCTGAATATGAGTGATCATGGTCCCATTAAACACAGAAACTATTTTTCAGCAACCCAACACACCACCAAACTCTTCACCACACTACTTGCACCATCACCTTTGTTTTCTGGCAAAAACATTCCACTCACTTCAATTATGATGGACCAAATCAGACGGGAAGAAGCCAAAAATCAAACAGCCATAAATCAACCTTCTGATTCCCCTGCCACGAACCTACCACCTGCTGATCCACAACAAGAAAGGCGTTCAAAATCCAGGTTTGTCAGGTCTCCCTTGCCTGGTGAATCTTCACAAGCAGCAGAAAGGAGATTCTCCAAGAGTTTGGAGCAACCTGGGGGTTTGGCTGCCACTACTGTCTCATCCTCAAGGGATGAGCAGGATAGTGACACCATCAATAAGTCCTCTCCCCCACTCCATGATATCCAACAAGGGGAGAAATTCCCTTCTAGGATTGAGAGCAGTATGAAACCTTTGACAAATTTGGAATTGACGAAAATGTGTATGAGTTTGAAAAGGCAGAATGCACAACTAGTACAAGATGTCAAAAAGCAAGGTCTGGTTATCTCTCACTTGGAAACCAGACTTGCTACTCTTGAGGGGAGGAGAAAGCCCAGACTGATTCTTTCAACAGATGAGGATGCTTCCAAAGGGGAGGAAATTCCACACACAGAAGGGTCTACTGAGTATTATTCATATCCCGGTGGGGAACATGGAAAGATAACAAGTGATCAGAAAGGGATGGAGAAAGAAAGTGCTGATAAGGGAAGTGACAAGGGGAGTGCAACCAAAGATATTGCTCAAACATTGCTCACCATGGGCAATCCAGAAGAAGCCCCTGCTTCAAAAGTTTCCCCTGCCATTGCTGATCCCACTACTGTAAGTTTATCCCCTGCTAAGAATATTACTCAAACATTTGTTAGGAAGAACAGAAAGCAACCAGCTCAGAAGGGGATTACAATCAAAGAACCTGCATCTAAAGCGAAACCAGCACCAGCAGTGGATCCAAAAGACAAAGGAAAAGGAATCATGGTGCAACAGCCCAAGAGAAAATACAAGCATCTAACTCCTGAACAGCAAAGGGCTCAAGAAGCACATGATGCACAAGTAGCTCTCAGGCTACAACAAGAGGAGATGGATATGCAGGACCAAAGAATGGAGAAGATGAGGCCCAAAGATATGCTCAAGCAGGTTGAGATTATGCATAGAGAACTAGATGACAGGGTACCTCATGTTGGAGAGTTTCTTGATCAATGAGAGAAGGAGTTGAAAAATGCTCCTTTGGAAGACAGGTATGAGTTGACTTGCCTTGTTTACAAATATCAAACTGAGTATCTGGAAAGAAGGGCAATTCAAATTCAGAGTGATAAGTATCTAACTTCAGAGAAAGGGCAACTTGATCACTACAAAGTTCTGCTTAAGAGACATAGAAAGTGGAAGGATGGTGACTTCAGTGATATGAGTTTTGAAGCCATAAAAAGAGCAGTCAGACCAGTTCTAAAATTGTATGATGTGGAGGATTGGATGACTATCAACACTCCTGAGGAAGCTGAGTATCTTAGGAGACAAAGTGAAATGCTACAGAAAGCTAGAGAATCAAAGAAAAGAAAAGCTGGAGAGACAACTTTGGAAACTACACAAGCAGGTGCATCATCACAAGCAGGGGCATCGCATCAAGTAGGTGGAAGTTTTCCAGAAGTACTTGAGAAGTCTGTACTTAATGTACAAAGAGCAGCAAAGAGACTCAAGAGAATGGAGAAAGTAGGCATAGTCACTAAAGAGTCTCAAAGGCCTTCAAATGATGAGATTGATAAACACTAATTCTGCAGGAAAATGATGATATCTCACCTAGTGAACTTGGAAAGAAGTTTGCTATCATAGAGTATGCTGTTTATGAACACAAAGGGTGGACTTGGTGGAAGCTTACAAGAGCTGACAATACAGCACAGACATTTCTAAGTCTAGATGTCATGTTTCAAATTTTAGATAGTGAAGACTTAGAAGATCTATGGAAAATATTGAAGAAAACGTTTGTTGCAAAACCTCCTACCATGGATGGTGTGGAGAAGGATTGGGTAATCTGGGAGTGCATGCATAGGATGTATGAGCATGAGTTATTTGATCCTATATTTGATGCAGTGAACAAAGGAGATTTGTTGTATTGGAAGCTATTTACTAATTCTGGGGTTTATGAGGTGGTGATTGAAGGTGTGAGTGTGTACTTGCTCAATCATAGGTATTATCCCTTCTCTCAGGACACCTTGAAGAAACTGGCACAGGCTAATCTAATTGTAGATGCTAAGAAGCCTGTTGCTTATGATCTGGTAAGAATGGTTCATAGTCAGATTTGGCCAGAGAGTTTGTAAGCATCCTCATCAACTAGCATTTATTCAGAAACTTGTCTTTAGGGGAAAGCACAAGTTTAGGGGAGGATTGTTGGGAATAAATCTATGCTTAGTTGTTTCCCCTGCTAGTTGATTATTCGTACCCCTGCTAGAGTAAGTTCCCCCTGCTAAATAACAAAGGCAGGGGGATTGGTTCCCCTGCTGAAGTCAAAGGCCCTGCTGTCAAAGATAAACATGGAATAGATCTTTACGCGTTTCAGTTATTATTCCTTAATACTTTCCATAGTTTTTAGTAGTGATCTTGTACGTGAGTCCTTGTGCCTATAAAAGGACTCACTAGGTTAGCATGCAAAGTGTGTCTTTCTCATTTGTCTTTCATTATTATCACTTTAAGGTTTTGTAAACCCTAATACCACTTTGGGTATTCGTATATCTTTGATATATTAAAGTTCAACGTTTGAATCACCTTTGTTCTTGTGCTAAACATTACATTCCGCATCTTGTTTAGTTACTTTGCTTTGCAAAGTTTCTCTAGTGTTAGATTGAATTCTTTCTCTCTATCACAACCCTTAAACAAGCTATTAAGGTTTAAGATCTGACTTTGGGATCAACAAGTGGTATCAGAGCGGGTGGCTCTCGATATCTAGGAGAATCAAGATGTTTTCATGTTCGTTTAGTTGCTGTGAAGTTTTTTTTGGGGTCTGATTGGCTACTGCTACTCACTGTTTTTTTTTTAAAAAATTTGTGATTAAAAGGTTTCGTATCTTTTAATTACTGGTACAATTATAAATTCGTGGGTACAAGGTTTTGTGGTCACATGATCTTGATGCGTTCACATGATGAGTTTAAGATGGGTACACACGGATTTTTATTTTTTTGTTTAATTACTCATTATTGATCGAATAAAGCAAAAGAAGTAGTCTGTTGCGGCCCCGTAAACAGTAATTGGATCAGAAAAAGGGGGCGATTAAATAAATTTGGGATCCCATGATATATGTGTTGACTATGTGCATTTGGTCCCACAAATACAAATAATAGTGAACTGATGTTGACAAATTGAAGACATTGGCTGTTATTATTCGATGTGGTCCCGAGTCTTGCCGAAGGGTTTGATTGGTCATTAATGCTTCTATGAGTTCGTGGTCTCAAGTTGATGTTTCTGTTTGAGGAGCATAATGATGTGTTTATATGATTTAGAATTGAAAGCAGCTGAAGGATGAGATGACGTGTTAAAAAGCAGACAAGAAAAACATGCCTGTGCTATAACAGTAGGAAATTTTAATTTCACCTGTTTTTGTTATTTATTCCCCTGTTTCAAATTCATTCCCAGTGTTTGGGTTTGTCACAGTTAATAACAAAACAGTGGCATTAAAAGTTCCCCCTGCTTTCATTAAAAGAAGCCCCTGCTACGACCCCCTGCCTTCAACAGTTCCCCCTGCTTTCATTAATAGATTCCCACTGTTTTTGAAAGTTCCCCCTGCTGTCAGATATGAATTTTGGGACAGCAGTGTTTTGGATTTTGGTATATTCACAGCAACTGGTCTTAAAGGTATAAAAGGCTTTCATATTGATTGTTTACATAGTCATGGAGGTAATTGACTATTGGCTATTTGAAGATGAAGTATAATTGGTTGAGTATGTGTTTTATTCATGCTTTATTCCGTAATGATGCATTGACAAAAATACGTAAAGGTATGAGATTTTTCTTAGGTTGCTCTATGCTCATATTTGCTAAGATATTGGTTTTTGTCAAGAGCCTCATCCACTCCCTATACATTCTGAGATGTATATGTTCGCTGTTATGTGGATATTACATGGTATAATACACAGATTCGGGTTTTTCTACTACTACATCAAATAGGTGATACTGATTTTTCTTCGCTTATGATTATTACTTTCAAAGCCTACAGAATTGAAGATTCATGAATGACTAGCACACTTTAAGGGGAAGTTCATTTGATAAAGTGTTAGTCATTTACATATGACATTGAAGTGAAGGTTTTCGGTACTGCTTATTGGTACTACGACAACTAATGTGAGTATCTACTGCTTAAAATCATTTTTTATTAGGATCCCAGCCTATGTGCTTCATGGATGGTATTTTGAAAGGTGGAATGCTTGGGTTAGAAGTATGGTATTGGTTGGTAGTTGTTGAAAATCAAGGTTGTTTACATAAGAAGACCCCTATTTGATCATGTCAAAAAGGGGAAGTTGTCTACAGAGAGTGTTCAACCTGTTGATCTTTGGTGTTGTATGTTTAGGGGGAAGTGTTTTGACATCATCAACCAGGGGAAGATTGTTGGGTCAAAAGTTGATGAGTCAAATCACTATGGAAACAAGAAGGACCAAATATGGCATTAGGAGAAACTTCAAGCTGGTGGACAAAATACAAGAAAGTTTCCCCTGCTACAAAACTTTCCACTGCTGTGAAGATTCCCCTGCTATATACTAAAAAGATGGAGATTTGGTCAAGTAGTGATAAGAATGAATAATTCTGTTTTGATTTAGTCATTATTATCTTATTTAGTTTCCATGTATCCCTAGGTTCCTTAAGTTATAAAAGGAACACCAGACCGTAGGTTTATTTATCAATATATACTACTCAAATGTAACCTACAGAGTCTTTGATCTCTAGGCATGGGATTCAATGTATACATGCCTAGAGTAGTTTGTGTTAATCAAATAATACAAACTCTCTTTGGGAATCTTTCATCTTTGTTAAACATCTTATTCTAGTCAATTGTATTATTCCGCTGTGTTCATCACATATACAATTGACAACCTAGATAAAACGGTTTTTACTGTTTGAGTCTAACGATCTGGGATTCAACACATAGGTTAAAGTATATCGAAACTAAAATTTGGCACTTACAATGCGACCAACTTGTGATGGCGTATAGTCTTCAACCGGGTTGTTGAAGCATAGTTTGGTTAGGCCGGTTCTGACGACTCTCATGGCCCGCTTATCATCTTCTCGGGTCCTGAGTGATGCTACAAACAAAAGAGAACCGGTTAGGAGTGGACCCGAGGCCGGAGCCTCACGGTCCACCTCCGACGGTCAAGTTAGTATCGGAACGTTATATAGTAAAAATGGTGTAAGTATGAGAGAAACGTGATGTGGAATGAGACTCCTAGCCCTGTTTATATAGTGATAAGGTTTCTTGAAAGATAAGTTAGGTGTGTGTGGGCTGCGGGCATGTCGGGCCGGGGCGACTCCAAGCTATACGTCGACAATTCCCCCAGTCTAGTATGATATGGTCCATGATCATGTTATGCTAGACTTATTCATGTATCACGCTTACTAAACAACCGCGTGCGGCTTGCTGCTAGGACATCCTCGTGGGTCGTCCGTAACATATAGTTCCACTCGTAATGGGCTTCCTTTATGTTAACTTGGATTCACTATGAACACGTGTTCGATTTGGAGGTCGGAGAGGGTTATATAGATGTTTAGCCATTGTTAGTGAGAGAAAGAAAGAGAGATGCTCTAATATGTGTGTTTTATTAGAGAGAGAAAGTAAAACAACAAATGAAGAACCTTACCCCTCCATGGAAGTATGGAGGGGTATATATAGCACGGGACTTGAACTACTTATATGTGACATTAATAGTCCCTGCAAGTCCCGGCTATGAAACTAATGTAATTCCGTTAGTCGCACACATTTTAAGGCTAACAGTCCCCCTCATCACGACCAGACTAAGAGCGAGCCAAAAAGGGAGTCTCTAGTCCCGACGCAACTTTGATTTTGTGGCTGGAGGTACGCCGCAGTGCTCACACATGTGATGAAGAAGTTGTCAGATCGAGGGGCAGCCCCAGCCGTGGATGTGTTTGAAAGAATCAGAGATCGAATCATCGGAGATCTAGAAGCAAAACGAGAAACACCGTACCACTCTGATGGATCCTGGGAGCTTGCGGATACTAAAACTCCCGCTAGGGATGCTCGTCGAACAAGCATCTTCGAAAGAATCAGAGATCGAATCATCAAAGATCTAGTGAAGTTGGGCAAGCAAAAGCACCTCATCAAAGACTGGAAGGATGGGAAGGATGACAAGAGACACGATAAGAAAGATTAGTCAAAAGATAAGCCCACAACCATATTTATGGTACAGTCGTGGTATCGTAGGACTAGACGAAAAGTCAGTCAGAAAATCTCTCGTAGCAACTGATGCCGGCTACGTCGCCCCTTACAGGCTTTAGCGGAGAGGTGATCTGGCTGCTAGGTCAGTTGCGCCTGTTGGTAACTATTGTAGAAGAGGAGCACTCAACTAAGACATGGGTGAACTTTCTGGTGATACGCTCACCGTTGTAGAATAAAGGAATTATTAGGAGGCCCGAAATCCTGGCTATCTGAGTCGTACCATCCACCGCTCATGGAATGCTCAAGTTTCCTTTTAAATGGGGTATCGTTACCATCTTTAACAATGTGATACCAGCGGCAGAGTGCCATACGATAGTAGTACCACCGTAGTCGGTCACACCAAAGAAGGGGGAATCACCACCAAATCTAACAGTGGCAATTCATTCGGACTACCTAGAGTAGAAGGTTACAATTGGAGGGACGTTATCTGAGGGAGGTAGAGCCGCTATGTACACTCTCTTGAGAGATAATATTTATATCTTTGCATGGGAGCCAAAGGATATGACGGGTGTCCCCTGTAAATTTTGAAACAAAAACTACAGATCCGTATGGGATACCCTCTAGTAAGGCAAAAGAAGCGCGGGTAAGCTCCCGAGCGCAGTAAGGCAATACTGGAGGAAGTAAGGAAGCTGGTCGATGTGGGCATTATGCGAGAGGTCTGCTATCATGACTGGTTGTCTAATCTGGTCATGGTCAAGAAACATGATGGTAGTTGGTGCATGTGCGTAGACTTCACTGATCTCAATACGGCTGGTCCCCAAGATTGCTACCCATTGCTTAGAATCGATTCGAAAGTGGTATCCATGTGCGGGTACCCTTTCAAATGCTTCCTGGACGTATATAAGGGATATCTTTAAATCCAAATGGCAGAAGATGATGAAGAAAAGACAACATTTCATATAAGCCAAGGGGTTTATTGTTATACCAAGATGCCGTTTGGCTTAAAGAACGCATGAGCTACTTACCAACGGCTGGTGGATAAATCTTTCTACAGTCAGATCGGGTTATCAAAAGCCACACAGAAGAAGAGCTTATCAAGGATATTCGGGAAATCTTCAGAATACTAAGGAAAATTAACATTAAGTTAAACCCAAAAATGTACATTTGGGGTAACCGAAGGGATGTTCTTAGGGTACATGATAGACCCAAATTGCATCAAGCCGTGCTCAGATAAAACCGAAGCCATGGTACAACTCCCATCTCCAAGAACGTTAAAGGAGGTCCAATCCCTCAATGGAAAACTGGCAGGCCTAAACAGGTTTCTCTCTAAGTCCGCAGAAAAATCACTTCCTTTATTCAAAACACTCAAGAAGTGTATGAAAAAAGGAGATTTCTGATGGACAAAACAGGTAGAATAGGCCTTTTACCCGCTAATAAAGCATCTGGTTACCCTCCCTAGGTTTGTCGCACCACGACCCATGGAGGAGTTGATCCTCTACTTATCCGCCACACACGGAGCAATCAGTGCAATACCGATGACCGATAGAGACTCTGTCCAGACCCCAGTCTACTTCGTTAGCAGGGCATTGCAAGGCCCAAAATTAAACTACGCGCCAATAGAAAAACTGGACCTGGCATTAGTATACGCTGTAAAGATGTTATGCCGGTACTTTCAGGCACATCCTATTCTAGTAATTGCAGATCAGCCAATCAAGCAAATAATCTCGAAGCCAAATGCATCAGGAAGATTACAAAAATGAATTGTTCTATTGGGGGAGCATAACATCTCATACAGACCGCGCACGACTCTGAAAGGTCATATCTTGGTAGACTTCATCATAGAAAAGATGGATGAGGTGACAACAACTACCCTAAAGAAAGAGGAACTGCAAAAACTATAGGTTCTTTAAACAGATGGATCATCGTGCACTGATGGGTCGGGGTCATGCCTCATTCTAGCAAACCTAAAAGGTAGGGAATTAACTTATGCCTTGTACTTCGAGTTCACGGTCACCAACAATGAGGCTAAGTATGAGGGATTGATAACAGGATTAAGGATAGTTGCTCGCATGGGCGTGTGCAACCTTGAAGCATACGTGGACTCGCGGTTGGTGGCGAATCATATATTGGGGGAGTACGAAGCCAAGGAGAACAATATGGTCTGATACCCGGAAAAAAATTGAAGCACTCATCGGGGGCTTTAGTAAGTTCACCATACGGCAGGTTTGGAGGGGTGAGAATAAAAATGTGGGCGCCTTAAGTAAAATTACGTCCACTAGTTTCGCTCACTTATCCAAACAAGTGTTGGTAGAAGTCTTGAAAGATAAGTCGACCGAAGACAAGGAAGTTTCTACGGTCATAGAGAAAGAAGGACCAACGTGGATAACTCCAATTGTCGAGTACTTAACTTATGAAACACTCCTCGACGAAGAAAAGGAAGCACGACGTATTCGTAGGAAGTCATATCAGTTTGAGGTCCACGATGGAATCCTTTACAGGCGATCGTTCTTGCAGCCATGGTTGCGATGTGTAGGATCACGGCAAGCCAGTTACGTGATCAGAGAAATCCATAAGTGTCCTGTAGCATGCATGTGGGGCCTAGTTCTGTCGTAGCAAGAGCTTTGCGGTCAGGGTACTATTGGCCAACTATGCACAAGAATGCACGGGACTTAAGTCTTAAGTGCAATGACTGCCAAGTCCATAGGCCTGTACCACGTCATCGACAACAGGAGCTAACACCCATCACATCCCCATGGCCGTTCTACAAATGGGGAATTGACATAGCATGCCCTTTTCCCGTAGCAACCGGAGGTATTAAGTTCTTGATAATAGCTATTGACTAATTTACCAAGTGGATCAAAGCTAAAGAGGTGGCAACCATTATGGGCAAGCAGGTAAAGAAGTTTGTTTGGGAGAATATTGTATGATGTTTTTGCTTGCCATGTGAGATAATCTCAGACAACGGGAAGCAGTTTGCGGACTACCCATTTAAAGATTGGTGTGCAGCGCTGAACATTACACAATCATTTGCGTCAGTCAAGCATCCGCAGACTAATGGGTTGGTAGAACGAACTAATCAAGCCTGGGAGAGGGAATCAAGGCGCGCCTAGATGGGAAAAACGCTAAGTGGGTAGATGAACTACCTTACGTCCTATGGGCACATCAGACAATGATCAAAAGAGCCAATAAGGATACACCATTAGCATTTGCCTACAGTACAAAGGCGGTAATCCCAGCAGAGATTGGAATGCTGACGATTCGCACAACAAAGTGGAAATCATCACAAATGATGATGAGCTACGGGTTAATTTGGATCTATTAGAAGAAAAACGATAGTTGGCAGAAATCAAGGAAGCCAGGGCTAAGTAAAAAATGAAGGGATACTATGACGCTAGGGTTCAAGGATTTTCTTTCAAATCAGTTGACTTTGTTTATCGTGCTAATGAGGCAAGCCGCATGGAAAACACATGGAAGCTTGGACCGAAGTGGGAAGGACCTTACAGAGGTTACGAATGCTCTGGGAAAATGCGCGTACAAGTTACGTGACATTGACGGACTTGATTTAGGTCATACATAGAACATTAGCATCATTAAGAAGTGCTATCTTTAAGGCCCCGGCCTTTGCATGGATAACTTTTAGCTGTAGTCAGCCCTAATAAATATCCATGTATTTTTCTTTTTATGCATAAGGTCTTTTATGTTTCAAAACTTGTAAGTCTTAATAAAAAGTCGCGATCCCTAGCTAGTTCCGCGACACGTTCCCTTTTCCATAATTGTTGTCTTTCTATTAAATTATTTAGTTATTCATTATCAATTATCTCATCATTATGTTTTGCTTACGAGCATACATGTACAATTAGTTTTTATGAGAAATAATAGGATTGAGTGAACCTAATAATTCAACTTGTCGTATACGAGGAATGCAACCCTAGGGACCACGGATCATGTATCCTTGCTAGACCCCTTATTGTCAAGACCTTGTAATAAGTTAAACATACCCCACAACCTTGTGGGGGACTTGTAAAAGACACACAGTTCACGTCTAGCAACAGTTGTCAAAATTTTGATGGTGCTTATGGTAGTTGTGGTGCGCCGCACGTAATGACATACGTCACCCATAAGTTCGATGTACTATGTTATCAAATTATTATAAAACTAGCATGGACACCGTGGGCAGAAGTAATAACTTACATAATACTTGTTCAAAATAACATACCACAAGCGGTGCACAAAATATAAAACAAAAGTTTTACAAAAGGAAAGGTATTACGGTGGGACACGCTGCGACAAATTCTTACTTTGTTCCAGATCACTAATGGGGGGCGCGGCTGAGGTGTTGGCATCAAGGTCTTCTTCCGAGAGGGCTACAGCCAAACCAACCTAAGCAGGAGTCGATACTGCAACCCCATCGGGCTGTGGCAAATGGGCGGATCTAGCTATTGGGGTCCGACATACAATACAGTTCTCTTTCTTTGCCTTAGCTCGATCCTTGTTAGTAGCTATTGGCTTCCGCAATGACATCTCTCCGTTTAGGGCCTATGGATCAGTTAGGGGGGGAGGTCATCTGCATAGATAGGAATCCGTACCTGCTTGAAAATTGGTTTCATGTCAATCCACCATTGAGGAGCATCCTGGAAGCCAAGATCAACATTGAAGTGTACCTTTTCCATGATTAAATCCAGCGGCGCATCCTTAAGGGCTTTCAACTCATCAATGAAAGGGTATTTTGTATCCTTAATGTCGACCATGGACGCATTCAATACTTTCTCAGCATCTGGCTTAATGTACTCATGTACTTCCACCTGTTTCTTCTCTTGAGCGACCTTGATGCCAGCCAGTAAACCCTCGTGCCTTCCCGGTCTATGCCATCAGACACAACATTAGCGAATGGCATAATCATTTCTAGGATTCGGCCATCTTCATGACGGTAAGTCGCAGCCCGTGCCCAAGGATCCACCGACGACCTGCGATGACGGTCAATATATGAGGGTATAACTCCTTGTCAAAATCAATGGCCAACACGTCCAGCCGTAAGTCGTGTTCCTCAATCTTCTCATCCACCGGTCTTTCCTTCTCAGCTTTGAATTGAAGGAACTCCGCGACAATCTGCTCCTCACCTTTTACGAAGATTTGAAACTTGTCGCGCGCTAAGGTGAGAGCAGCCACTTCTTCGGTTAGTTACTGAATGGAAGATTCCTCGAAAGTTACCTATGTGATACGATAGCAATGTTATACAGGATAAGGATAGATGTATATGATTCTACTACTTTATGAAATTATGGGTACCTTCTCTTTAGATGGTTCAAGCTCGACTGAAAACTCTGCGACTTGGGTTTCAAATTTCATGGCATGGTGGGTTAGATCATTTATGGTAGCTTCTGTAGTAGCTAACTGGGTGCGGAGAGAGGCGGCTGTGTCCTCGGATGACCTTAAGGAAACAACAGCTATAGACAGTTGGCTCAACTTATGGTCCAGTTCCTCAATGACCTTGTCCCGTCCGCTTATTTTTCTCTCCGCTCTTTCAAGTCTGCGGATGGACTCTTGGAACCTCTTCCGTCGCGACGCACTCAGCGCAACCTGGTGAATGGCCGCTACGTTGAACTCTTCTAAAAGCTCATTATGCGATAGCTCGTCCAGGGCGGCCGCATAGGCAGCGAGATTAACATGATCCATGAATTCTTTGGATGAATGGGGAGTATCCAGCATGTACTCGGTTGTGATGCTTCATTGAGAACGAAAGGCATTCTGAGATGATTCTAAAATAATGGGCTCTTGAGTGCTGAGAGATGGGGAAGGATACTTGGGTATATCTTCAAAGTCGGGGAACGTCTCTCGGTGGTGTGTTTCTAATACGGGAGGCTTCTCCCTGACCTCTTCTTCTTGTGTTGCCGCGACTCAGCCTGGTCATCCCTAACCATTTGTAACATAATGGTTTGGGTTAGTACGACATGCGTATTTAATATAAAGTAAGGTAAAAGGTTACTTACATAGTGCATGTGGCGAGCTCAGATGATGTGGGTGGTACAACGGTCACTGGGTCTGGATTTAGGACAACGGTAGACCATTTCTTTCCCATCTTCGCAACCATCATCGTATCGGCGCTGCTCCCTGCTTGATATTGTGGGTGGTCTTTTCTTAATATTTTAAGTGGAGCATTAGATTGGTCGTACTGCACGGTAGGGACATTCCTTTTGACGGGCTTATGCTTCTTCGGATGGTGTACTGCTGGTATATCTTCTGTTTCCTTATCCTTAGCTGCCTCTTCCATGATTTCTTCTGATGGTTCTGCAGCTGCATGTGACAACCGTGGTTTTGAGGTTCGTCACTTGGTCTTATTTTAAGGTTAATTTATGTGTGACTATGTGATTTGCGTGTTTACATGTTATTTTGCGTGAACGAGGTTGGTGTGGATATCGTTTATGGGTATAAAGTACTCATAAGTAAATCGAGGAACGGTTATTTCATGTTCATGAGCTCACATGGTAGTGACTATGAAATGAGATGGTGTTATTTAGTGGTTTTACGTATATGTATATGTATTATAGAAAATCGTATTTTTACGGTTTAGGGTTTTGCATTTAGGGGTCTCAAAAGAGGTATTTAGTCACGGGAGTATTTTTCAGGATGGTTTTAAGTCATTTAGGACTTAGTTAATTTGTTTATTTCATATTTCAAGAGTTTTTATAAAACTGTATATTTTTACGTCTTTACGGTATACGCGTAAATTTGACTAGTTTTACGGTTTTGAGGTTTTGGAGGCTTTAGGAGCTGAAATAAATTAAGGAAAATTAAGGTAATATTATTGTTACAATTATTAATAATTTAAATAAAAAAAACGAAATTTATGGGCTAGGGGTCGGTTGTATACAATTAAAACAAAAGGAAGGGAAAAAAGGGAAAAAAGGAAAGTGGGCTTGTGTACTTGGGATAGGACTTGTTAGGAATAAGTATATAATGTTTTTATTAATAAAAACACTTCATAATCCCCTGGAAATCAAAAATAAGTCGGCATCAATGGAGTCTTTTAGGGTTTCTTCATAATTTTCATCTTCCATTAATTTTAAGGTATAACATTTAATCCTCTTTTTAATTAAATTATTTATAAAGAATTATTAATCAATACATGATGGATTTATGGTTAGGTTAATTATGAAATCTGTAAATTAATGATATGAACATGATTAGAATAATTAGGGTTAATAAATATATATGGTGATGGTAATTAATTAGGTTAATTGTGTTAAATTCGTTTTAAAAAACTGGGAAAAATTTTGGTTCATTGTTTTGATCATATCTAGAGTTTTACAAACTTTTAAATTACAATCTTGGTACCCCTGGAAAAGTAATTGAGTTTTCTTTCAAATACAAGAAACTAGAATTAAATTGGAGGTCGGAAAGTGGGTCAAAAACAGGTTACATCAGTCGGGTGTCAAAACAGTTTTTGGATCAGCTTGTTTTCTTTTTATATTTTGAATTGTTTGGGGTACTTAGGGTTATAGTGGGACCTTCAAACGAACATGGGAGTTGGTTTATATATTATAGGAAGTATATGCATTGGGGCTAAGAATATGGAATAGGTTAAGACCCCTAATCATAACAAACGTTTTGTATGTTCAAAATCGGTAATATGCGGATAGGCAGAAGTATATATTTATATATCGGGGCTTTAACAGTAGCTTTAAGGTTGGGGAAAAAAGGAGGAGTTAGCTGACATATGTAAGGGCATAGGATTTCCTTTACAGAGATCATGGTTATGGTTAGGTGGGCGTTTGGCTTATAGTTTGGAGACCTAAAAACTGGGACCGTTTTGGGTAAAATGTTAACGAGACAAGTTTTAAACTAAGTTTTGGGCTTTATAGAGGGGTGTAATGAGATTCTTAAAGAATATAAATGAGGTATATATATGGGAGAAGGTTAGATGTCCATCATGGGTTGATGAGCCATCTTAGTGTTTGGTTCATGTTTTGATTGTGTGCTTTTGTTTGTTAGCTTTTTGCTAGTGCGCGGATTTTTGGAGAAGCTCAATAAGGTGAGTTTCATAGTCCCATATCTTTTAATGATTTTCATTTCCAGATGGGATGGAAGAGACACTGTCTGGTTTTGTAACTAATGCTGTGAATGTTTTTATGATTTGTGATGTACTTGTGTGTGCACTTATGTGATTAACTGATATGTTATTCTTGATTGTGTTTATGATTTGGATCGGGGGACATGTATCATCTCAGTTATTGTGGTTTGACTTGGTACCAAGGGTATGTTGACAAGGCGGGGCCTTGGGGATGTACATAGATGTGTGAGAATCTATGGGACTAATGGATAATGACAAGGCGGGGCCTTGGGATTGGTACATAGGTGTATGGGCGCCTATGGTACCATGGTGTTTGGTAAGGCTGGGAGCCTTTGATTTGGTTTGGAATGATTGATCTTGAATGTTAGTTGTTAATGCATACTTGTAGCACATTGTCCATATGTTTTGATGATGGTTATTATTCACAGCTTATAACTATTTTGGGGTTGGAGTCTAAACCTATGACTCTCACCAACATTATGTTTACGTGTTTTAGTGTCTCTTTCAGGTGATAAAGTGGTTAATCGTGAGAACATATGTGGCTAGGATTAGAGTCGCGTAGGAATGCATTTAGAAGGCGATCCCCATTCCTTATTAGTTTATTTTTCTGTTTGTTTCAATAAGTGATACTATGAACCTATATGTTGATTTGTTTGTGTTATTTGTTTGTCTTGGGTAAGAGGTAGGACTGTTACCTACTTACCTAGACTCCTGCATTGATGAGATATTGTCATGAAATTTGTGTCACCTTTTATGACATTTCTAATTCATATAGTTCTCTCTATGGACACGCTATTGTTGTGATGATATCCATGCGTCGCGTCCCATATTTTGCCATGGTAGGGTGTGACAGAATGGTATCAGAGCCAATGGTTATAGAGAATTAGGTTGCCTTAGTCTAGTAGCCTAGTCTATAGCTTAAGGATCCCTGCATATAGGCGTCATAAGAACATGTGTGTATGGTTTTGATTGTATTTTCTAAGTATTGTTGATTCGTTTTCTGTGAGTTTTGACTAGTATGGATTGAACAATAGTCGTCCATACTTAGTCACATGTTAATTTCTGTTTTGTTTTTGATATATGAATTACTTCCATAATAATTGATAAGTTATTTGTTGTACCTAATGTATAGTATTTTTCTTTTGATGTTTAAGTCATGTTCCCTAAGAATCATGTGGTGATTCGAGTTACTAGGAGTAGGTGGATAGAAAGGATTTTAAGTTATTTCCACTCTTAGGGGCGACGTGACTTATAACTGATTATGATGTTGTTTTGGAGCTTGTCTATGTTGTTTTAGCTAGACTATGGATTTATGTATTGCAAGAAGTTCGACTATGTTATTTTAATAGATGGAGTTTTGGACCTTATTGGTTATGTGGTTATGAACTTATGTGAGTAGATGGATTTATGTGTTATATGTTGTATTGATTCTTATAAGTGTCATCATAGGAGGGAGTGCATTGGGGAAAGGGTAATTGTATAAGTATGGTGGCCAACATAGTTATACAACTACCACAACTTCAATGGATTCTTAAGTATGATTGCATGAAAGAGGGTTAGTACATGCTTGTATAGTAGATGTTAGACGGATTTAAGTATATGTATCCCGATATTCCTATATATGTATGATCCCCTACAATTATCGATTGTATCCTTAAGAGGGTGGCTAGCTCGCTTTTTTTATATTAAACCTCTGTTGTAGCGTATTCTTTGAGTTTCGTATTTCACGTGTACGTTTTAAAATGGTGTTCTTGGTTTTAAGTCTATTGAAATAACTTGGGATTTCTTTTGAGATAATGAAATCTTTTGTGTTGGGTCTTACATTTCTTTTGGTCGGTATATATTGAAAAAAAGGGACTTGGAAATCTACTATAGAGTTAGATAGTTGGTTGTATTCGGTAAAATAAGGGTAAGGTGTTGGAGTCGTGTTTGAAACACGATGTAACATAAGATTTTTTTTTAATCAACACATATTTATTTCAAATTCTAAAAGACTTTCTTTAAAATAAAGCGAAATAAAATTTCTTTCTACTTAAATAGTTTATATAAGTGAGCTTAATCAATATACGTCATTTATAATTATTTATGCAAGACTAAACAAAGTTCATGAAAATTTCACATATATTTATTTCTTTTCATTTAAAAAGATTACGTTAATTACTAAGAGGATTCTTTAGTTTTTTTTAAAAAACAACTAGTATAAAACTGTTTTGGTCATAACTTGTTCGTTTTTAAAGCTTTTTGGGTTATTCAAAAGCCTAAAATTATGTACTCGGAATGTACTTTTCAAATATTTGGTATGTATAGTCATGGGGTATCAGTAGCTTGATCTAAATTTTGGTACGAGTGACGGGTTCAAGGTTGAGTTTTGAATAGTAGTTTTTTTATGATTTGGGATGCACGGGATACCTAGTCTTTGAGTTGAGTTTTGAGATCGTCTAGAAGGTTGTTTGTAGATTGTTTGAGTCACATAGATGTGGTGAGAAAGAAAAAAAAAATTCTTTTGGAAAAGTCGATCTTGTGCACGGTTTAAATAATATGTCGTGGGGCATAAGATGTTTTGGTTGCCATTAAGTGTTTCTTGGATCAATTTTCGTTGTCATGAGTCATTTGAATTGGTACTTGTTTGAGTTTTCCTTTTTAGTTTTTGTGGTTTTGGTCTGTTTTAACTCGTGCACGTGAAATGTCGTTAGTTATCCGTGGGTTTGATTCGTTGATCGTATCTAGTGGATTCAGGATGTAGTTTTGGGTTCGTATTGATTGGGAGTGTTGAGGTAGACATATGAAAGACTTGGTCACGCCTACACGATTAAGTAGGTGGCCCTAAGAGAATGGTCGGAATGCCCTTAGTGGGGATGAAAGAGTTAAAAGTTCGTAGACGAACTAATGTGGTCATGAGGTCTCTTAAGAGTGCCAAGGGAGATGAATAGACATTTTAATAATGTATGGATATTGGCACAAGTAACGCGCCATAGAGAGTGTTGGAAGGGGATATAATACCTCAAACGTATTTATGATTGTTCGTAAGGCATGTAAGTTTTCCGAAAATTTCCTGAGATTTAGTAGGTTTGCCTATTACTGTGAGGTAGAACCATAAATAGAGCAAGTAGGAGAAGTGAGAGGAGTTGTAGTTAGTGCCTTTCCAAGGAAATTGTTGATGGAATGATTTTAAGAGCAAGAGTTATTAGAAATTGCAACAGATGCAAGGTAAAATTTGAGTTGCTTAGTAGTAGATTGGCTGTGAAAATCGGTTGAGTGGTCTGATAAGAGGAAGTATTGGTCTTTTAGAATACGTGTATATTTTCGCGAGTAGAACGAGGTAGAAATTTATTCGTATGGCTTCTAAGAGAGGGTGCAAGGAGGACATAGTTGAAACTGCTGAGGATGTTGTATGAACGCTTTGGGTTTACGGTTATGATTTTGGCTTCGCCGAGGCGCTAGCAGTTTTCATGGAGTCAATGAACCGGGGGTGCATGACAATATATAAACGAGTTGTCATCGGGAGCATCGACGACATCTTTATCTACTCAGATCTAAGAAGGAGAGTGAGGCGAATTATGAGTTGTTTTGGAGATGTTAGGAAAGGGAATTATAAGTGAGATTTTCAAGTGTGAGTTTTAGGATTAAGTTGGCCGGGACGAGTAGTCAGAGATGATGGCATATCGTGGAACCAGCAAGGGGCAAAGTAAAGAAGGGTGAGGAAGCGTTTTGGAGGCTGAAGAGGTGGATTGGATAATGAGCAGATCTTGGAATTATCGGAAGGAATGGATGAATTCGCGAAGCATGACGATACGTGGAGCAAGGATTTGGATGTATACGAGAACGACAAAGAAAGGCGGTTGTTTATACCAAGGCTGTCAAGATCACGAGTTTACACGTAAGATCGTACGATCTTACGTTCCCACTTGATAGAATCGTGTAATATCGGTGTAGGATCGTAAGATCGGTGTAGGATCGCACGTAAGATCGTAAGATCGCGTGTCGATACGAGTTTACCAAATTACCAAGTTACTAACTTACTCACTTACATACTTACTAACAAATTACTTCTTAGGCCCAAAAATATAAATACAAGTCTGTCGATCTCAGTAACAAGTATTTACGTTTAAGTTCCTTATTCTTTAATCAATAAACATAATTATGTGCTTCTCTAAATCCAAATTACGTTAAACAAATTAAGGTTCTTCTCATGTTCTTGTTTCCTGAAGCAAAAAGTATCTTATAGGTAATTGTTGTTTTTTTAACCCTTTTCATAGTTTTAATTATTAACCTTTATGTATTAATTTAGATTATTCATAGTGATATTAGTGATGTATTTTGTTTTGAGATGTACATACACGTGTTATGCAATCATGAATGTGACGACTCAGACTTGACTTTTTTGTGTTTTACTTTTACTTAGGCATTCTAAATTTGAACTTTGACATTTTCAAGCGGATATTATTATATAAATTTATCTTTAATGATGAGTAGAAATAAAAAAATTGACTCGTTTATCGATTGCTTGCATAACATGATAAATTGGTAGGATCATACGATCTCGATCTCGATCCGATCTTACGATCTCGATCTTGAAAAGACAAAAACGATCTCAGGTGGGATCGCGATCTTGACAGCCTTGGTTTATACGTTGTGGGAACTAAAGATTTGGAAGAACTAGATAGACTTAGTTAGTCGAGCTGGATTGCTATATCTGCCTAGAATGCTAGAGGCATTTGGGGTACGAGACATAGAGAATGATCTATACAGATCATGAACGTCTCCAAAACATATTTAATCATCTTGATTGAACATTTGGAAAAGGTGATGGGTGGAGTTAAGTGATGAAAGAAAATTGCAAGGCCAAGTACCATCTGGGAAAGGCAAGCATGGTTGATGAGACATGGAATAAGAAGAATGAAGTGAAGCTGAGACGAACTTGAACTATATGGATGACGTATTAGGGTGGGTTGGATGAAGGATGTAGGTTGCGCGAGTTGAGTTGTCTAAAGCAGAGAACGCATAAACATGTATGTTGCGTGGCTTAGACAATCATATGGAGAAAAGGGACGTAGACTGTACTTCCTACATAGATAGGAGTAGCTTAGAAAGGGCGATGTAAGGACGAAGTTGGTGAAAGGGATACACAATGGGGTGGACGAATAAGTACGACGAGAGTTGGGTGATAGTCGATAGACTGACTAATTCATCTCATATTTCAAGAGGAATGAGAAGTCACGTAGTTGAGAAGTTGGAAGGATTGCGTAGGGATGTGATGGAATATAGGGTTTTGCGTAAAAGTTAGCCTAATATGTATGGAATGCCTTATGAAGGATTATGGCAAGGGAAGAAACGATGGGAAGCAAGCGTAGTATACCGTTGATAGACTAATGTTTGGTATGAGCATACTATAGGGGTAATTTGAGAAAGACGCCTAGAGCATTGGCGTGAGATTTGGAGATAGTTGGAGAACGCATTATATTAGGAAGAATTCACCTACAAAGAGAGAGTAACCGGTGAGAGGGGCATATTCCCCATTGATGAGGATGTAAGGAATAAAGGAGGAAACACCTAAATTATAGGCTGATGACGGGATACAAGATGGTATGGAAATTAAGATTGTGGAGAGACAAGCGAAAAGTAGTATGGAGGAAGAATGATTCGAGGGAGCAAGAGGTTGTGAAGATAGTGGGGTGATATTGAAGAGAACCGTTAGAGCAAGAGGTTAGTAGTCACGAACAATGGAACGTCCACCTAGAGAAAAGGTGTAACACATGTTAGTATGAAGGATGGTTAGTTACTTGGTGCCGAGCATGGGAAAGCAAGGATGAGGTGGTGGTTATGATATGTTTCTTGTGAATATTATGGGAAGCTTTTGGTTATGGAATCCTGCATATACCATTGGATGTGTTTAAGGTTGGGAGAACTTCTGAATGATGGAAAATACGTAGAGGATAGAAGCCGTTAGGTATGGTGATAGGAATTGTAGTAGACACTGCTGGAGTTAATTCATAGGAGATGAGGTGGATCACCGTTACAGTGGGATGAAGTTAGAAGCGGCCAACGTATTGGACCGGAGGTGGATCAGAAAACTATAGAGGTGGTGGCAGTGACTAAGTAGAGGTTGAAAATAGCAAAGAACTGACAAGAGAGCTATGCGGACAAGAGGCGTAATCCGTTGAGATTTGAGATAAAGTTATGCTAAAGGTTTCACCATGGAAAGGGGTGATGCGGTTTGGAAAGAAAAGGGAATTTAGCACCTAGATTTGTGGGTCCATTTGAAATCCTGGATTGGGCTAGTGGCGTATAGGTTGAGATTACCGGAGGAACTCAGTAGTGTGCATGACGTATTTCATGTATCAAACTTGAGGAAATGCTTAGCAAGAACTGACTTGCAAGTACTGTTAGATGATATTAGTATGGATACGAGTCTTCGTTTTATCGAAGAGCCGATAGAGATTTTGGGTCGTTAAGCTAGGACGTTGGATAAAAAGGGTAATATACCGTAGTTCTGGGTAGATGGAATTTGGAACGTGGACTAGAGTTCACGTGGGAACGGGAAGGATTTATAAGGAGAAAGTATCCTCAGCTAATTGATAATGACGATCCTAAGGAGTAAATATCGGGACGAGATTTCTATTAGGAGGGAGTGATGTGACAAACGTGGTTTTTGAGGTTCGTCACTTGGTCTTATTTTAAGGTTAATTTATGTGTGACTATGTGATTTGCGTGTTTACATGTTATTTTGCGTGAACGAGGTTGGTGTGGATATCGTTTATGGGTATAAAGTACTCATAAGTAAATCGAGGAACGGTTATTTCATGTTCATGAGCTTACATAGTAGTGACTATGAAATGAGATGGTGTTATTTAGTGGTTTTACGTATGCGTATATGTATTATAGAAAATCGTATTTTTACGGTTTAGAGTTTTGCATTTAGGGGTCTCAGAAGAGGTATTTAGTCACGGGAGTATTTTTCAGGATGGTTTTAAGTCATTTAGGACTTAGTTAATTTGTTTATTTCATATTTCAAGAGTTTTTATAAAACTGTATATTTTTACGTCTTTTACGGTATACGCGTAAATTTGACTAGTTTTACGGTTTTGAGGTTTTAGGGGCTTTAGGAGCTGAAATAAATTAAGGAAAATTAAGGTAATATTATTATTACAATTATTATTAATTTAAATAAAAAACGAAATTTATGGGCTAGGGGTCGGTTGTATACAGTTAAAACAAAAGGAAGGGAAAAAAAGGGAAAAAAGGAAAGTGGGCTTGTGTACTTAGGTTAGGACTTGTTAGGAATAATTATATAATGTTTTTATTAATAAAAACACTTCATAATCCCATGGAAATCAAAAATAAGTCGGCATCAATGGATTCTTGTAGGGTTTCTTCATAATTTTCATCTTCCATTAATTTTAAGGTATAACCTTTAATCTTGTTTTTAATTAAATTATTTTTTTAAAAAATTATTAACCAATACATGATGGATTTAGGGTTAGGTTAATTATGAAATCTGTAAATTAATGATATGAACATGATTAGAATAATTAGGGTTAATAAATATATATGGTGATGGTAATTAATTAGGTTAATTGTGTTAAATTCGTTTTTAAAAACTGGGCAGATTTTTGGGTCATTGTTTTGATCATATCTAGAGTTTTACAAACTTTTAAATTGCGATCTTGGTACCCCTGGAAAGGTAATTGAGTTTTCTTTCAAATGCAAGAAACTAGAATTAAACTGGAGTTCGGAAAGTGGGTCAAAAACAGGTTACATCAGTCGGGTGTCAAAACAGTTTTTTGATCAGCATGTTTTCTTTTTTATATTTTGAATTGTTTGGGGTACTTAGGTTTATAGTGAGACCTTCAAACGAACATGGGAGTTGGTTTATATATTATAGGAAGTATATGCATTGGTTCTAAGAATATGGAATAGGTTAAGACCCCCCTAATCATAACAAACTTTTTGTATGTTCAAAATCGGTAATATGCGGATAGGCAGAAGTATATATATATATATCGGGTCCTTAAAAGTAGCTTTAAGGTTGGGGCAAAAGGGAGGAGTTAGCTGACATATGTAAGGGCATAGGATTTCCTTTACAGAGATCATGGGTATGGTTAGGTGGGCGTTTGGCTTATAGTTTGAGACCTAAAAACCGGGACTGTTTTGGGTAAAATGTTGACTAGACGGGTTATGAAGTAAACTAAGTTAAGGGATTTATAGAGGGATGTAATGAGATGATTAGAGCATATAAATGAGGTATATATGTGGGAGAAGGTTAGATTTCCATCATGGGTTGATGAGCCATCTTAGTGTTTGGTTCATCTTTTGATTGTGTGCTTTTGTTTGTTAGCTTTTTGCTAGTGCGCGGATTTTTGGAGAAGCTCAATCAGGTGAGTTTCATAGTCCCATATATTTTAATGATTTTCACTTCCAGATGGGATGGAAGAGACACAATATGGTTTTGTAACTAATGCTGTGAATGTTTTTATGGTTTGTGATGGACTTATGTGTGCACTTATGTGATTAACTGCTATGTGATTCTTGATTGTGTTTATGATTTGGATCGGGGGATACGTACCGTCTCAGTTATTGTGGTTTGACTTGGTACCAAGGGTATGTTGACAAGGCGGGGCCTTGGGGAGGTACATAGATGTGTGAGCATCTATGGGACCAATGGATAATGACAAGGCGGGGCCTTGGGATTGGTACATAGGTGTATGGGCGCCTATGGTACCATGGTGTTTAGTAAGGCTGGGAGCCTTGGATTTGGTTTGGAATGATTGATCTTGAATGTTAGTTGTTAATGCATACTTGTAGCACATTGTCCATATGTTTAGTGGTTTATGGTTGTTCACAACTTATTATAATCTATTTTCGGTTGGAGTCTAAACCTATAACTCTCACCAACAGACGTGTTTTAGTGTCTCTTTCAGGTGATAAAGTGGTTAAGCGTGAGAACATATGTGGCTAGGATTGGAGTCGCGTAGGAATGCATTTAGAAGGAGATCCCCATTCCTTCTTAGTTTATTTTTCTGTATGTTTCAATAAGTGATACTGTGAACCTATATGTTGATTTGTTTGTGTTATTTTTTTGTCTTGGGTAAGAGGTAGGACCGTTACCTACTTACCTAGACTCCTGCATTGATGAGATATTGTCATGATATTTGTGTCACCTTTTATGACGTTTCTAATTCATATAGTTCTCTCTATGGACACGCTATTGTATTGATGATATCCATGCGTCGCGTCCCATATTTCGCCATGGTGGGGTGTGACACTTCACCAGCAACATCAGATGAATTTGCTTCATTTGTTTCTAAGAGGAGGTGGTCACCATCTGTGAGACCCCCGAAATTAGGCAAGACAACACGTAGGCAGCATGGGGGTGCCACGTCATGGTACACGAAACAATGGAATATAGTTAACACACATTTGATGTAATAAAACATTTACATTACATCATAATAGATCAAAGTTTTTAAATTATAGGTCCTAGAGTTTTGAAACATAATAAAGGACTGATACACATATTTTGACACATAATTACCAAAAGAACAAGATAAATATTCTTTGGCAGCTTTTAACAAAATAAATCTTTAAACTACACAAAAATATCCAAGCTGTGAAAATATCCTTCGGGCTCCCATCCAAGCAAAATTAAGCATTATTACCTGAGATTAAACACGTAAAACGTCAACAAAAAGTTGAGTGATATTCATAGGTTTAGTAATGTAGTTGTGGAACACAATCATTCATTTGTAAAACAAGTACTAGGGAAAATGGCTATGTACATTAACTATAGTCCGAAACAATTATTATTGCTATTTAGATCATGACACTGAAGCTTAACGAATAAAAGTGCCCCTAGTGAGTATACAGCCTAAATACTCAAGTAATAAACAAATGTATGTGTGTCAAAGTATTACGAGACGAGCATTGTCAATCCCGATTGATCTATCTACAACATTCGCGCTTGGTACTCAATAATTAACGGTTCACGATAGAGAGGGGACTTTATGGCTATTGGTAATAAAAGCAATAATAATAATAATGAAAACTGTTGGAAAGCATACAAGTTCTGGAAAGCATACAAGTTCTGTATAGCATATAGTTTTAAATGAATGGGTTCCACCATGTAAAATCTCACCCCGCGTTTAGAAACAATGTACAAGTAGTAAAAAGAGGCTATGAACTCACCTGATATAGCTATTACACGTAGATCAAGGAACAAACGTCCAATATTCAATACAAGAATTCACAAGATATCAATCGCTCATTGATCTAGAACGAGATGCCCAACTGTCGACATATAACCGAACGAGACTATAATGACGATACGCGTCTTATGCTCGTGACTATACATAAGTCAAACACAAATGTAAATAGTTCACTTTAGTAAGTTTGGACATTGTATAAGTTTTATAGAACTTTTTGTAAGACTTTCGATAACAATTTCATGTATTATCGCATTATGACCATTTCAAAGTCAGCATAGAACTACAAATTTATTACTAATCTCAGGCCTAATAATGGCCCAATATCCATTACAAGTGTATGTTGGGATTTTGTGTCCCAAATCCACTTTATAAGCTTTATGGGTTCTAAAACGCATCCAAACGTTGTTGACTTAATATCTTATGTTGGTCAGATCTCGGGTTTTCTAATTCTCAGTTTACAAAGAGTCTATAATTCCCGAAAAGTGGGTCCTACCACTTCGGTTTTTATAAAAATAATCACGTTCTACGTTAATTAAATATAGTTGAATTCTTATAATTTCCTGACATGCTTCGTAGATTAGATTATTTCTCCTAAATGGTAAATAATCTAGATGAGTTCTTTTTACCAAAATCATTATCAATTTGTGTAATTTACTGATTATAAGTCTAATTACCTTAATTTATTATTATCATAGCTTAATCACTCATTTTATCATTTAGAGACGTTGGCTGTTTTAGGCAGCCGGTCTCGTTTTTCACCATTTTGCTCACCATTTCCAAACCGTAAATAACTGGTGGACTATCTGATTGATTCTAGTTCTTCATAAATTTTTCGACAACCCATAGTTTTACCTTTTTCAACGTGTAGAAACTAGAATGGGGGTTGAATAGTTTCTAGTTACTTTTCAAAACATTTCGCATAAACCAACTGTGCACGGTTCTTTAAATATACCTACGATTCATTATCACTACAGAACTGCGTGTCCTATTAACGAACCACCGACAGTGGACGATGCCATTTATTACATGTTAAACTTTAACAATCCTTTGTATCAAATTCTCGATCAAGCTTGAATAAGTATGAGATGTGTAAGTGAAAGATATATACTACAAGAAAGTAAACACACAAGCACACCAAATCAAGAGTACATCAAGCAATAATCTAAACACTAAGCACACACGTAGTAAGCCTTAGCTTTTCTGCAACTAAGATGTTTAGACTAAGGAATGCACACTTGATCATAATCTGAACATGAAGCACACACGTACTAAGCCTTAGCTTTTCCACAACGTAGATGTTTAGATTATGTGACGCACACAACACACAACAATATATAAATGCATTAATAAGAGTAAAGACATAAATGTAAAGGAAAGTACCGATACGATGATTTATAGTGGTTAGGTCACGAAGCTCCTCTTCGCCCTACTCCACTCCTCTAGTACCCAACTCGAGAGTTACTTCACTAGTCAACAAAACTCCTTTCAAGGTGGAGAAAACCATACATGTCGCTTACATAATTTCCGACACTAAGCTAAATGTCGAGTCCTAATCTTAGGTAGGACCAATCTACACAACGTCACCTACTTCATCATTTTTCCAACACAAGGCTAGATGTCGAGTCCTAATCTTAGGTAGGACCAATTTACACCCATCTACACCAATCATCACACTAGTTATGTTTTTTGGCCCAACATAACAAACCTTGTGTTTTTATAGCCTCAACACATAAACCGTATAGATCTAAGTACACAACACTTAGATCTATGACTCTAACACTATATCCAAGTATTAACGAACTTGGATCTACACAACTAACACCTAATCCAAGGATACCCATCACTTGGATCTTCTACCCTTACAAACACATCCAAGTGAACCCAACACTTAGATCTTCTATGCATACATCAAGTCCAAGTATACACATCACTTGGATCTCCATGTTTACATTTTAGGAAAACAATGACTTGATCTAGAAGGAGAGATCTTCATCACGTTAGGAACCCAACACTTCATGGTAATGAAAGTGTTCTTCTCTTTACACTTGAGAGGATTGAAGGAGAGAATCACATCTTAAACAAGCTTAATCAAAACTAACTAATCAAGAAGTTTAAAGATGTTTTTAAAGAAACTGTACAAATAGGGTTAAAAGAAAAGCTGGAAATGATCCACTATTTATAGGGCAAAAGTGCAACGGTCAAAAACACCCGCGGTTCCTTAATTGTCTCCATGGATCCTTATCAATAAAGATCCGCGGGTCTATTTAAGGATCCTCAGGCTTGGAGTCCGTGCATTTTTGTCCTTTAGTGGGGAAATGCCATCTGGGGTAGTTTATACCCTCAAAGGATATTCTTAAAACATTTAGAATATCCTAAATTCAAATTAAGGAATATTCTTTGGAATATACCTTAGGGAATATTCTTTAGAATATGTGAAATCCAAATTTTCATTTTCTTTTTAATAAAATATTTTCTTAAATAAATAAAGTTAATTAAAAATTACTTTATCACTTTAATTAATAGTGAGTTTTAAGAAAATATTAATCCTTGATCACTTAGTAAGGTTAATGACTTGTTTGTACATACCTTGAGTGATTCATGCTGAATGATCTTGGAGGTGTCGAGAGAAGTATACAAATGTATTCTTGAGTGATTACGAGTACCTTAACATTTTACATAATGTATTGCGAATTATACATTTGTCATCAACAAAACACGAAGAGATTATATCGAGTAAACATCGTAATGTTTGCACTAACAATCTCCCCCTTTTTGATGATGACAAACAAGTAAACCGCAACGCATATTAAAATGTATAAGTTACTCGTTTACACTTACTTCTCCCCCTTTTGTTGAATCAAAAAGGTAGTCAACGTCTTTGAAGAAGAGAAGAAACAACGTCAAGAGAGCACACATCCAAAGTGGTAGTCATCGATTGCACGTCATTTGAGGAAGAGAAGAATTGACGTCAAGAGAGCTTGTATCCGAAAAGTAGTCTTCATTGGTAGAAGAGGAGGATCAACTTTGAAAGACCTTGCATCTAAAAAGCTAGTCGTCCCTTGGTAGAGAGGTGAGAATCCAAACCATAAACCCATCATCTAAAAATATTGAGCTTGCGTCATCCTAGTGAAGTCTTCAATCACCATAGGTTAACCAAATCCACGCATAATAATATGCTTATCTTCGAGATTCTAAAATTCATTGCTTGCAAGATGTTCGATGAATGAAATTTAAGTGAGTCAACAATCTCAAATGTAATGAGTTGAACTCCTAAAAATACTTCCTTATGATATGAGCTCCCCCTTGCTTGAGGCACCAACAAAGCAAGAAAAATGACGAGCTAAAAAGAAGGGTTAGAAAAGTCCTACAAAATAAAGTTAGTGGACAAGAGAATACATAACAATGGACACCCAATCGGAATTAGCTTTAAACAACTTGAGTACAAAGAGAGGGACTCAAGAGAAATCTAAAACAATCTTAACTTTTAGAAGTGTCAAAAATATGACAAGTTAAGAAAAATAAGAGGGCTATTAGATAGAAAAGAGAACCCAACATATTTTGGTGATACCAAAATATAAAAAGGACTAATGAGATAAAAGAAATGTCCAATTTATAAAAATAGAAAATATTGTCGATAGGACATACTCCGCTTTAATATCTTGGCAAAAATACCAAACTAAAGAGAGTATGACATGGACAATAAAAAAATTCCATATAGTCGAAAAGAGAGGAAGAATGACTATGATGAAAAGGAAAATGAGGATGATAAACAAGTCATTTGCACAAGCAATGACAAGCATTGAAGAAAGAAGTTTGCACGCGATGCTATCAATCTAAAAAAAAGGAGAGGATTTGGAGAAGATCAATTCAAATTTGTTGGAATAGAGGTAGAAAAGAAACATCCAACAATTTGAAGATATTATCTCAAGGGGTTAAAAACTTAGAATTGGTGGAATCACCCATACCAATTGTAAAGTTTAACCGCAATCAACTCTCAACAAAGAAGGACAAAAAAATCTCAAACCACAAACATTTTTTACCCAAAAAATAATTCCTTTAGAAAGCTCCAAAAGCTTTAAGTCGGGAATCAAGGTACAAAAATAAAGGAAAACCAAAAGTGGATAAATCGACGCTTTAAGAAAAATACTAGATATAAACATTATAGGCAATGATGCTTATGAATGTCAGCACCAAAAAGATGACTCAATGATATAGAGAAAGAGATCAAAGAAGTCAAAGAAGAGAAAAGCCAAGATGGATTGTGTTTAGCATATGATAAACTACATGCTCAAAGTTTCGTAGCTCTTCTCAATCATTGTGAATGTTCAAAGAACAATTACCTGACGAGGAAAGGGTGAGGCCCGACTCAACTTAGTTTAGAAAGGATATAAGAGAGAGACTCGACTTAGATAGGCATGATTCAAAGAAATCAAAAGAGACTCAACAAAGAAGTTAAGGATAACTTCACAAAATAATTCAAGAATACTATACCCTCATAGGTGATAGTGAAATCTTGAAAGAAAACAAGATAAGAAACTCAAAAGAGAAGAAAATAAAGAATATTTAAGAAAACTCATCAAAGAGAGAGATAGACAAAAAACAAACAAAAGGACTCACTGGCCATGGTTCGTTAAATAGGTCCGCGGTTCATCATCAATAATGAGCCACTAGGTCATTTGAGGAACTGTGGATAGTGGGTGTCCAAAAGCGATTATCGACTCAAAAGAAAATACTTGGTCAAACAATTTAAAATAAGTTGCTAAATGGCTTGAAAGTGAATGCTTCAGATATAACTTTTAACAATTGCAATTGCAAGTTAAAATTACTTGAATATTTTAAAAGAAATATTTAAGTTGACAATCTTACTAGGATAAGAATTAGATTTAAATCTAACATTCCTTGACAACCGAGTGAGAAATTAAAGAAGAAAATAAATATCACAAGAACAACAAGATCCAAGACCCAAAGACAAATCATGTTGAAAAACATGAAAGGAAATACAAGAAAATAAAGATCATACAAAGATGTATGAAACACAAGCCTAAAACTTAAGCATAATTTTAATCTTAGTTACACTAGATCCCAAGATTTGCTTAAATTGAATGTCTTAATAATAAGCAACACACATGCTTAATTAGAAGACAAAGAGGTAGGGGAATTTGGTGGAGAATGCTTGGTGGTTATCTTGTAATTCAACTCATCATAGATATAAGACATGACAAGATGTTGATATTGACAACAATGATAATATGTTCCATGTTGCATGACATTATCATGTGATGGAGGAAGAACACAAAAGGTAATTGATGAAAAGGAGAGTTTCAAAAATCATTTTCCTTATAAAGAGAAGAGATTTGATTAGGTGAGTTCTTTGGTGAATCTGGGTTGAAAGAGATTTGAGAAAATAGTGGATAATCAAGGCTTTCATTTGGTGAAAAAGACATTTTGCTTTGGTGTAAAAGAGATGCAAAAATGCTTAGGGTCAAGAAGAGAAAGCACAAGATATTTTGGGAGTGATCAAAAGTTTAAAACAAAGATTCCAAAAGGTGTTGGAACAATTGGTAAGTTTTAGAAAACTCATTTTTGAATTTGTCTGTCCACGGTTCAATAATTGTACCCGCGGTTCCATATATATATGGATCCGTCGGACAATTAAGGATCCGCCCACAGAGGTTGTGTTTTGATGGACAAGGGAATTTTCCAATTCAGCAAATCCTAATGTTCTAGTTTAACTTATCATAAAGTTATGCTAAAGAGTAATAAAAACTAGAACACACACAAAGGAAAACACATAGGTTCAATTAGCACGTAGGAAGAAAACTAAGAAAAACCTAATGGCTACAAAAAAAAGACTCCTAATGACATAAAAAGTTCATCGATGTAAACTATCATTAGTCATACTTAGGAAGATCCATTTAATCAATTTAGAGAATGAGTATGAGACTATCACTAGATGTGCTCAATTAAGGCTAAACACGATCGTTTTTACGGGTTATACACGAACCAGCTTCTTCTCGAAGCAATCCAACCGTTAGGTCGAATTGAATTTCTAGTGCAATAAATTCTCTAGTAGTCATTCTCAAGTTAGAAAAAATGTAATTCCTACATTTGCCTAATAAAGTGTAGCAAGGATGAAAAATTATATGACGACACAATGCACAACCTAATGAGGGTTAAGAATGCACCATTGCAAATCTTGTCAAACAAGTCTAGTTAAGTTTATTTACCTTAATAGAACTTGAGGCCAACAACACTGAAGTGTATAAACAAAGTTTACACAAAACAAAGTAACACTCTTGATTGGTCTTTCGGAAATGACATATTTACAAATTGCATTGCAATGTAAATTACTTTAGTATTTCGGATGAAGCATCCTAGTTGTCAAACCGACTCCATTGTGTATTATAAGCAATTATTAAACAAATTTGTCTAATAATTTTGAACAAGTAGATTCAATATAGCATCATCAACAGTGTGAGTTATGATCCGGTGTATATTATTATGAATCCACAATCATGTCTACACTCAAAACATGTCAATTAGATTCGATAATGATATCAATCATAATTTGAATAATGAATTGATATATATTCAAAATCTTTCTTGATTCTCACTAACACTCATTTAAGAGAAACTAGCTAAGATTTTCAAAGAGTGTTTCATGTTTTATAGTGAGACATTAATCTACTTGAACTAACAACACAATGATCGAGTAAGACGACTGTCATCAATAGATTTGACAAGCTCACAAAGCCTTCAAACCTAAGAGTGTTAATAAACATAACAAGGTATACAAGATGTTTATGTAACATTTGTAAACCTAGGGATGTTGATCCTATATGCAATGCACAAAGAATAGACAAGCAAGTAACATTACTACCAATAGTAATGATCACTTAACAATATCTGAAACACATAAGAAAACACATAAGAAAACACACAAAAGCATTTGTCTTTGTTTTGAGTGTTAGATACAACAAAGTATACATAGCTTGATATATTTTGAAATAGTTTTCCACCCATTTCACAGTTTTAAATAAGTTTAACACTTTATAAATATATCAATTTTCAAAGATATATCAACAAGAGATATCCAACTTAATATAAAAAAGTAAAACATAAGTTTTACAACAAACCGAGACTCAATTCTTTGGATGAAGACTGAAACTTATAAAACATCTAAATTTTAAATTTTGAATAAAGGTTTGGAAGTAGTCTTAAAAGAAAGAGGACTCCATTACGTTTGAAATGACGGGTGGCACGACTTCTACGGACTTACTGCTGATTTTTTATGATTTTTCAAAGATGGCAAAAATCTGAGTCGGACTGACCGCGGTTCCTTATTGATAACGAACATCGGGGAACAATTAAGGAACCGTGGACAGTGAACAGAAAATGGGTTTTTGACCAAAATCATTTGGTAACTTTTTGGAAGGACTTAGGACTCTAAAAAATCATTTTAGACACATAGAACTCGTATTTTAGAGTTAATTATGACACAAAAGATTTTTATACTTCCAAACATGAAAAGATTTAATATCAAACTATTATACAAGGTTATTTAACACCAAAACTTGTATGAATGAAACAACAAAACACATTTCATAAGTAATCACTCTTCATGAACAACTTTATATAAAGATCGTCTCTATTTTTAAAAACCGTTTTCTTTTTTAAAAACCATTTGTTTTGAAAAAGAGAGCAAAGATCGATCCAAGATTTAAAGTAAAATATACTTCAAAGATCTTGAATAACCAGGCTCTGACACCAATTTTAGAAACTAGAAGGGGGTTGAATAGTTTCTAGTTACTTTTCAAAACATTTCGCATAAACCCACTGTGCGCGGTTCTTTAAATATACCCGCGGTTCATTATCACTAATGAACCGCGTGTCCCATTAAGGAACCGCTGACGGTGGACGATGCCATTTGTTATATGTTAAACTTTAACAATCCTTTGTATCAAATTCTCGATCAAGCTTGACTAAGTATGAGATGTGTAAGTGAAAGATATATACTACAAGAAAGTAAACACAAAAGCACACCAAATTAAGAGTACATCAAGCAATAGTCTAAACACTAAGCACACACGTACTAAGCCTTAGCTTTTCTGCAACTAAGATGTTTCGGCTAAGGAATGCACACTTGACTATAATCTAAACATGAAGCACACACGTACTGAACCTTAGCCTTTCCGCAACTTAGATGTTTAGATTATGTGATGAACACAACACACAAAAACATATAAATGCATCAATAAGAGTAAAGACATAAATGTAAAGGAAAGTACCGACACGATGATTTATAGTGGTTCGGTCACGAAGCTCCTCTTCGCTCTACTCCCCTCCTCGAATACCCAACTCGAGAGTTACTTCACTAGTAAAAAAAACTCCTTTCAAGGCGGAGAAAACCATACACCTCGCTTACACAATTTCTAACACTAAGCTAAATGTCGAGTCCTAATCTTAGGTAGGACCAATCTACACAACGTCGCCTACTTCACAATTTTCCGACACAAGGCTAGATGTCGAGTCCTAATCTTAGGTAGGACCAATCTACACCCATCTATACCAATCTTCACACTAGTTATGTTTTATGTCCCAACATAACAAACCTTGTGTTTTTATGGCCTAAACATATAAACTATATAGATCTAAGTACACAACACTTAGATCTATGACTCTAACACTATATCTAAGTATTAACAAACTTGGATCTATACAACTAACACCTAATCCAAGGATACCCATCACTTGGATCTTCTACCCTTACAAACACATCCAAGTGAACCCAACACTTGGATATACATCAAGTCCAAGTATACACATCACTTGGATCTCCATGTTTACATTGTAGGAAAACAATGACTTGATCTAGAAGGAGATATCTTCATCATGTTATGAACCCAAAAATTCATGGTAATGAAAGTGTTCTTCTCTTTGCACTTGAGAGGATAGAAAGATAGAATCACATCTTAAACAAGCTTAATCAAAACTAACTAATCAATGAGTTTAAAGATGTTTTTAAAGAAACTGTGCAAAAAGAGTTGAAAGAAAAGCTGGAAATGATTCACTTATTTATAGGGCAAAAGTGAAACGGTCAAAAACACCCGCGGTTCCTTAATTGTCTCCACGAATCCTTATAAATTAAGATCCGCGGTTCTATTTAAGGATCCTCGGGCTTTGAGTCCGTGCATTTTTGTCCTTTAGTGGGAAAATGCCATCTGGGGTAGCTTATACCCTCAAAGGATATTCTTAAACCATTTGGAATATCCTAAATTCAAATTAAGGAATATTCTTTAGAATATACCATTGGGAATATTCTTTGGAATATGCTAAATTCAAATTTCCATTTTCTTTTTAATAAAACATTTTCTTAAAAATAAAGTTAATGAAAAATTACTTTGTCACTTTAATTAAAAGTGAGTTTTAAGAAAATATTAATCCTTGATCACTTAGTAAGGTTAATGACTTGTTTGTACATACCTTGAGTGATTCATGCCGAATGCGATCTTGGAGGTGTTGAGAGAAGTATACAAATGTATTCTTGAGTGATACGAGTATCTTAACATTTTACATAATGTATTACGAATTATACTTTTGTCATCAACAAAACACGAAGAGATTATATCGACTAAACATCGTAATTTTCGCACTAACACAATGGTTCTGAGTTCTTGTAGGAGTTTTATGTCAGTTTATATAGCATGTTCAGAATCGACACTTTTTATCGTTTCGACTATATCTAATTTATCGAGTATCGTCACGAGAGTTACCCGGCAAAATCACCACAAAACGTAGGCCTATCAACCCATGACTTTCAACCAACCTTAAAACCTACTGATTTTCCACAAGGGTCACGTTTTTGCTACTGGCCTAAAGGTTTACTATCACTACTTCTAATCTAGGCTTGTTTAACTTGCCTCTTTAGTGTCCCAAATCATATACAATATCCACGACCCCAAAATCAACTATTACATATTTAAAAATCAGTAGTAAAACCATAAATACATATTTATAAAAATAGATTAGAACAATGAAAATTAAATAAAAGTCTTTTAAGAGAAAGAAGAAATATTCAACAAGTATCAACCAATTCAAAAAAAATCTTCAACTTTTGCTACTAACACATGACTCTCCTTCTTTACAAAAAATTAGTAGTATGATAACCAACTGATGTTATTTGTTTTTGGTCTTTAACTATGTTCGATGGAGAGATCTGAACAAGAAAACAAATGAGATCAATATTGTATGTAATGGGAGTATGACACAAAACACTTGTACAGATGTTGGTTTATAAAACACAAGTGTGTGTATTAGTCCTTTAAATGTGACACGCCATAAGTAAGCTGAAGTTTTATTATATAAAACTTTGTCCCAAAATTTAAAAGAGCGGGTATTACCGCAATCTAATATTTTTAAAAGTTATGCGTTTTAAAAGATACGTGTGAAACACAAAAATAAACGCTCAATATGAAATAAAAACGTTGAGATTCAGAGAACGTTGATATTTCGATAAATGAATGAGGGTTTATAATTTAATAAATGTTAACACGTTATATAAACGAATGACGCCTAAAGGCTTAACGTAAATTATGAAGAATGCTCGTAAAACGAGAAATTAAAACGACAACAATAGAAAATAATTCTATGTCATAATGAAGATCTTGGTTTAAAAATGTGCGCATCATTGCGTAAATTGCGCGCCTCATTGCATTGCCTTTAGGATTTTGCATCATGACACCCAATGCGAGGCTATCTCAAATTGCACTCGCAATTGACCGCAACTCGTCGCATTTATTTAATGCTAGCAATAGTCGCTAGTTGCGCAATTTCAATTTTAGGCTAATTTCTAAAAAATAAATTATTTTTAGAAGACCAACGAAGTTAATGGGCTTCAAAAATGGACCCTAGTGAATTACGTCCCTATAAACACACTTATAATCTCTGTTTTTACCCTACCTCCAAATATCCACCATTTTTATTTCATTCAAGCTTTCAAGTTGCTGCTGATTAAAAGTGGCTCAGAAATTGGGGCGTCTTTCAACATGTAGGTTCTTGTTTATATAATAATGATGGTATGTTTTAATTAAAAATATTATATAACATATATTTTTATTTTCTACAGTCACATACTAAAAAAAGAAATAGATTGGCGCAAGGTAGATTGAATGACATGGTTTATGTGAAATTTAATCGTGCACTAGAACATCGATAGCTGATCCTATTATATTGAACGAAATTGATGATAGCAACGAGTGGTTGATGGGGCGAATGGAAGATGACAGTGAAGGTGGTGATTATTTAGAGTATGTGTACGAAGAGCCTAGTTGTGTTACTAGAGAAACAAGACAACATGATGCTGGATCATCACGAGCTCATAAAAGAATAGTTCCTGCTCAAGCTCCCGCATGCAGTAGCAAATCTAAACCCCTTGTGCTTCAAGATGAGGAAGATATTGGAGTGTCTTGTGATGAGGTTGATGAGCCTGTGTTGGGGTTTGATGATGATGATTTTGGTGACTATTAGTTGATCATTGCTTAGCGAGATAAATTAGTAGAAAATAAACTACGTATTTTACTTTTGTTTTTGTTTATCTTAAACTTTCACTATCTTGTAATTTGTGTCATACTTTGCTTTTTAGTTGTTGGTTTATAAATGGATAATTGGCGTAATTTCAATGTGTTAGAGTGTTAGTGACTTATTTATTAGTTTATTAATGTACTTAAATACTTGGTGAAATGTACTATTATAAATAATTTTTGTTTTGAAATACTAAACGCATTACGTCTAAATTGCGCTTGCATTTGCATCACGCATCTGCTTTTGGGACCTTTAGCGCATTAGATCGTAAAACGCAATTTTAAACCAAAATGAGGATGTTTGGAAACATAATAATTTTGACTTTTTATAGTTGAAATAGCCATCGATTCTCGTTCCATCGAATCGGATAAATTTTTTATAAAACACGTGCGAGTGATTTTAAATCAAAATTTTTGATTTAAATAAATATGGAAAGAATTAAAAATAAAATTTTTATAATTCCGAATAAAATATTATGAATGATTAAAAAAATAATTAAATATAATTTAATTAAAATTCTCGAGATCTCAGGATTTACGTATGAAAAAGTAAAGAGGAACAAGGAAAAGATTGTAAAAATCGAGAAGTACGAATAAATGAATAATGTAATTACCAGAAAAATTACGAGTTCTCACATTCGACCCTCTAAAGGAACTCTGGTCCCTCAGAGTTCAACTGGAGACGAAAAGAGACGGGAACAAATAGGGATACTTTGCTTGAAACTGGTCTTTAAATGCGAGAGGGTATTTATAGATAGAATAAACATGATAAACGCTTAAAAAGACAAGATGCACTAAACGAATTAAGATTAATGATTGACGAGGAATCTCAAATCGAATAAACCGTAAAACACAATAATACACTTTACTAAGAAAAATGAGGGTTTTAACTATGTTATATAGAGATTAAGATGAAAATGTATATTTAATGGGTAAATAATCGCTAAGTCTTTTCTTGATCAAGATAGTGTTTAAAATAGAAGTAAACTAGGTTCAAGTTTTATTTTGGTCGTCTTGAGAAATCTTGGGATGATTGTACGAAACTATTGTTAAAACTCGGGTTTATAGTTACGATTAGAGAGAATCTATTTTTCAAATTATTTAGAATCCTTAATAGAAATATAGATTAATTTGGTAATTTCATTAAATTAGAATTAAAATATGATGAAAAATCAAAATGGTTCAAATGGTAATGCATGATGTCATCTTAAACATAAGTTAAATTTTTTACAAAGAAAATTTATAGATCCAACATTTTAGTTGAGACAGTTATTTTGGTAATTTAAATGTTTGGTAAAATATGTAAAATTTTCTTAAAAATTTATAATGATATATAAAAATCCATAAAGTTATTTAATGCATCAAATGATAAACATGGGACATATTCGGTTTTCAAAAGATGACAAGATAGCAAACGAATATGAAGCAGATAATAGTCAACAATTAGTATGTAAGCAAAGGTGCAACGGGATGAAGTGAAAGTCATACGAATTCCTCAAAGGATGTGACGAAATATAGCTGTCGACGATGAGACAATAAGAAACAAAAGATTTAGCAAGTTATTAATTTTTTGAGAATGGTTAGTGTCACAAACCTCGTCTCATTAAGTTCTTGGTGGTCGATACATGATCGGAAAGAAAATCCACCCTAACAAATTTTCAATTCAAAGAAAAATTCTTAAATAGTCACTTGTGTATAATTCAAGTAAAATGAACATTGGCAATTAGAGAGCCAAATCAACACATGGTTTACACGAGCAAATTTCAAGGAAATAGAGTCTCACACACATCATGACGAATATACAATATTACTATTCATGTACAGTCATAAATCGTTATTCTCGTCCAGAGACATTTTGAAGGTATAACAAAATTTACCCTAAGAAATTTGGTCGAGGAGAAAGTATAAAAACACTAGAACTTCCAAGTATGATATCAATAGTCAGTAACTAGACGAGCGGTAAATCAAATTGTACCATGAGAGAAAATGAGGTAACAAGTAGAGCAAAGCTCGTTGAGTAAAGAAAAATAGATTGTACTCGCAGGCATGTAATTCGTTCGAGAAAAAATATGGAAACATATGCATTTGTCATGAACTTGTACTACTTGCATAACATATAAAAGTTTTCATGATTTTATTCTAACAAGATTTTAAGGTAACTACTATTCAGCCTCGCGTGGCTCCTTCTATATTATGCATAGGTGATCACGCCATGCATAATTTAGGACTAACAATGCAATGCTCAGTTTCGTCAAGCTAGTGTTACATTTCTTATATTTATATATAAAAACAATATGCCATTTAAAAAACAGAATTTAATATGATTTATGAAATTTTTCACAAGTAAGTAATTCGCTTGATATTTAAATCAACAACTTTAATGTTACAAGAATTCTTTTATAAGACCAAAGTAAAACAATTTGTGAAAATACATCGTTAAATAATGTCAATTAACTTTATAAGGTATTTTTCAAGTATTTTATAAGGCCCAGTAGTACAAATTGGTAAAATTATTCATAAAAACAATAACAATTTTATATATATGGTGACATGATGATATATTTTAAAATAGCGAGTGGGTTACATGGGAGTAGTAAAGAGAAATTAATTAGAAAATCGATGAAATGCTTACATGATGTTAGAGTTTCAATAGGTTTAGCCAGAATCGTCATGAGACACGTGTTAAAAATAATGACGAAATATGTGAGAATAAGAACTTCAAGTCTCGATCTAAATCGTTGGTACCATAGAGGAAAACAAAGATAATATATAATGACAAATAAGTGACATATAGAATAAAGGATAAAGGAATCCATATTCGTGTACATAAAAAATTATTCAACATAAGTATGCATTTAAGAAAGTAGAATATCAGTTTCAATACTAGTTCCTTCGCGGTAGACATAAAATGACATTCCAGAAAACTTTCGTGGTTGTATCATACCAGAGAATGACAATTTTACCCCCTGCAGTTCTACATCAGCACCAAGTTTTCATATATGCAGAAAAATAATTCTAAAATTTTACAAACTTCATATGAGCGTAACTTGCTCGTTTCTAAGAGTTACAGGTAGAATTTTATCTCCAAACGACCGTCTTGACAAGTAGAAACATATTTTTTTAATTCTAAACTTTATAATAATATTTTCTCGACACCGTTAATTTACCTGTAAATTTTCTGCAAACAATGTATTTTTCGACATACCTCGAAATTTAATCAAACTTCATAACGATCCGGAATTTTATTCACACACATGACTTGTAGATCTTATAAAAACGAAAAATAGATTGTATAATTGAGCATATAAAGAAAAAATATAGCATAGAAAATGGTTTAAGAATGTCAACGAGAATCTAAGAAACCAAAACTGCGCATGACATCCATGTCTTAAATTTTAAGATGCAAGGTAGGAAAGTCTGTTTGGCGACATGATTTTCCAAAACACAAGATATATAGGGATAAAAATGAACCTTTAATGAGTTGCGTTCCCAAAGCGGAAGGGTATTATGAAAAAATATGATAGAAGTTTACACAAGTAAAATATATTCCAAGCAACCGCCACATAATAGAAGATGAATTACAAGATGACGATGGTGTTTAGATAATTTAGTAGCATGGGTATATTCCCTATTATTGGCGAATCGCGTACTAGGTAAGAGTAAACACAGGGGGAACGACTTGATCGAAGACACGCGAAGGATAAGATCAATGACCCAAGCGTTTGGCCAGTTTACAATACGAGAGGTCTCAGGAGAACATAATGAATTGGCGTAAGCCAAAAATCGCATTGCGACTATCAGTAGCGCAGCCACCGAAACACATGTTGGTGGACTTCATTCAACATAAATCAACAACAGCAGGGGCTCTCACCTCAAGGGGAGCGTAAAACGGACATACATGGATGACCCCAATGATCAACTACTTAAACAGTCTATATGTAACACCCCACTTGGATAAGTGGACCATTACGTGTATTTATGGCGTGTCATCAAAGAATAAGTTAAATGTCCTAAAACATTAACTGAACATAACGGAAATATCGGAATCAAACATCGGTAATCCAAACATAAGCTCAAAACATGAAAAGTAAAATACTGAAGAAAAAGGACTAAACAATGTCCAAATAAGAAGAATAATGTAAGGAGTGCATAAAGTAAGAAGTCTGGATAGCTTCCATCCAATGCACATGCTCTCAGAATCCTAAGAGCGTCCTGGTGTACCTACCGTTAGAACATGAAAGGAACTACAGCCGAGCATAACGCTCAGTGAACGGATACAAGCATGATAAGAAGTAATGAAATGAAGCAGACGATAAAATACTGAAGCTGTAAGACTGATAAGTAAAGTTGCAGCGGAAATCTGTGTATAATCTGAAAAGTCTGGTTTATAAATAATAAAGCTGAACTGTTATCTGTTAAATCTGAAAACATGCATTTACTGTATTTTAATTGTCAAGAGCTTATATAGATCATTTGCTATAACAACTGCTGCATGAATAAATAGAGGGGTGACCTTGTCATGCTGTAGAGGGGTGACCTCTAAATAATGTGCTGGGTGGAGGGATCAGCTCCAATGTGAAGGATGTAGAGCACACACCACATTCACTTGATAACTGTAAACTGATAGTCTAGGATGCACCCATACGTCCCGCTGATAATACTGATAAAATTACCAAGCTGAATAAATGGGACGCTGCGAGAAATCACTCCCTCGCAGAGGAGTCATGACACCGGTGCCTCTAGTGTCATGGTTACGGTACCTCCGTAACTAGTGCATACTGGTCATGCTTGTATATAAAGCTCAGGCAATTTATTTAGTTATTAAAATGATTACTGATAAGCTTAAAACATATACTGGGGAAAATATTTGGCTGCAGTCGGGAAATCCTAATCATGCATAAAAGGACGTCCTTACTGAAGGACGGGAAATCCGTACCTCGTGTCCAGTAATGAAATAAGAATGAAAGCTGAAAGATCTACTCCGACTGCACGGTTACTACATACATAAAGGACGTTAATGAGTTGTCTGATTACTGTTTACTGTTACTGATTCTAACTGTTCTTAGTTTGATTTATTTTATACTTGTATTACTGTTTGTATATAATTTAATAAGTTCTTACTCTTCGTTAACATTACAGATTAATATATATACTGTATTCCTGATCATTGTGTAATGTATATTCTGGTATTAATATAAAGAATAACTTGCTCTAAATAGAAAGTTTCCAAATTTAGAAAGGTTTCCAATTTAGTTTCTATGAAAATAAAACATTAATTAAATCTTACGTTTTCAAATAGTGAGAAAAATAAAGCTAGAACCAATTTAATTTTATTAATTAAATTAATAAAATGAAAGAAGAAATTAACTTGACTTATAAAACTTATAAATAAAATGATTAAATCAAATTAACTAAATCCGTGTATTTATTCATTACTCGTGACCCTGAACCTGAGTCAAATCCAAGCCACACGACGACGAAGGTACCAAGCCTCACCAACAGCTGGCGGCTGTTGGTTTTGGCCGGCGGCCAGCAGTCCCTACTGCTGTCTGGTCGCCACTGGTCGGTCAGGGTTCCTACTGCTATACCCAGCGTTCCCCCTGTTGTGCACCCAGTTCCCCCCGCTTATGTTGTAGTTCTCACTGCATGTACTCCCAAACACCCCTTTAATGCCTATTATCCCCAAACACCCCCTGTTGTGTTTATTTACCCACTGAATCCTAAGACAACCACCCCTGATGTGACAAAAGTACCCACCGAGAGCCCCTTGGCTCTCGGTTCCCCCTGATAGCCAAACGCTCCCACTGTGGGGGTTGTTTGGGCTTGCGGCTGACCAAAAGAACCCCCACCGCATGATGGTTAAAGCCAAAACCATGTATATCCGAATCAAACTCCACACGAACTGATGAATAACGTGATCTACATATTTTTTATTATTGATTTCGTGGTTAAAAACAATAGCCTGATTAATAGAACGAAATCAACAAGGAGTTAGGTTTAGACAATTACCAGATTGTGAGTGATTAATAGATAAAAACACGAACAAGAATCTAAACCCGCAATAATCAACAACATGTTTTCTTCTCCCTTTTTCTCAATAAATCCGGCGGCTAATAGGGCAGAAACCCTAATTTTATGTTGTTTGTTTTCTTGAAAATGAAAGAACACAAAATGGTTTTCTTGATGTTCACTTTTTTCTAAAATGGGTCGGGCTATAAAGCCCTTTGTTTTTCTTTTCTTGTTGCCGCCACACATCCCACACATATACTCATCCATTTCTCGTTTTCGTGTCGTTTTATAAAACATATGTGTTCATATCACATTCTCGTGTTTATTCTGAAATGTATTTATTTATATTATTGACCGAATAATAATAACTGTAATACTTACGTAACACTGAATAGCTAGTATTTAATTGTTAACAAGTAATAAATAATTTCTGATTAATTAATTATGTCACGATTTTAATTAAAGCTGAGACTGCGTGAAATTTATATTTGTGGGTTTAAAACATTACGTACGTGTTCGTGTATTAATTCTCGTGATATTTTATGACATGGATTATGTATAATAATTTCGTAATACTTGAATAAATTCTGTTATTTATTATCTGAATAAATGGTTACGCAACGTTTTATTTAAAGCTGAGACTGTACGTAATTAATGTTCGTGGACTTTTAAAGCGGATTTTACAAATCTTCCCCTCTAAAAAAATAATTCTTCCTCTAATTAAGGATATGATTATGCTGAGGTTTTACAATTCTTCCCCTCTAAAAAGGAGAAATTCGTCCTCGAATTAAAGGTAATAAGCTGGTTAAGTTATAAAAGCTGGGGAAAGACTCATAGGCTGAAAGAGTATGAAAGCTGAAAGGACTTATAAGCTGAAAGATAATTCGTCCTTGAATTATGACATAATGCTGCTGAAAGAGTATACCGTGACCTGACTGAAAGAACCTGGAACATAACATGACTGAAGGAACTTAACTGAATTATTGAAGGAAAAAGATGAAAGATCCGGATGGACTCCTCTGTTTCAAGTGGCCACCCGCTCGAAATGATTCCTTCAAAGGTCTAAACAGCATGAAAAATCTTGGTCTTGATGACCCTGTCCTAATGAATGCTGGATAGTTTTTGGTTCCATACTTAAGATGAATTTCCTGAATTTAATAGAATGAATAAGCTATAACATGTAGTATACGTGAAACGGTACATACAATTATCCTGAAAAAATAAAATTTATATCTCTTAGCAAGTTGCTGAAAATCTAAAGAGACGAACTGCGTGAACAATTGTGAACGTGCTACATGAGCAATTGTGAATGTGGTTCACGATTATATGAGGAACGCTGGCATGGAATATATCGTGAACGTGATACATGAAATACTATGAACGTGAAACTAGGACATATCATGAACGTATGCTGACTGGGGGAGGAATGCTAAACGATACTGCCTGAGATGTGAAACGTCTGCCTGAGTATGGAAACGTTGTACTAAACTTGAGTCTAGTTTCTTAAGCTTTCTGTAACCGTATTTGGTAACAAGCTTTGAAACGTGTATTGCGCAATGGAAGACTAACCTGAACATGAACAATGTCATGAATGCGAGCATGGACTTAAATCATGAGATAGCACAAACTATGGAGTGAAACAACATCATAATGTGAACGTGAGATGCAACCGTGAAGGTGAACGGAAACGTGAACATGAACATAACGTGACTCGTGAACACGAACGTGACTGTGATTCGTGAACGTGAAATTTTCTATCTGATATGATGCTTGATGGAATACTATGAAATCATACGATTTATTGTTGAATTTCATTAAGGTCTGCTACTACGTAATCCTTTCGGATAAGAGAAAATGTGTAGGCTGGTTTAAATGGTTGTCAATGACTTAGATATGATCAAACTTTTCTGAGTTTTGTGCAGTTGATAGCAACCTTTATGGAAACCTTGTCCCATTTATGTTCAAAATTTCTAATGGTTGTATCCACTAACTGGCATGAAGGTGTTCTATCTTGAACCTCCGGTGTGTCAGACATTTAGATATGAACATAGTTGCATCCATGTGTTATACTGTTTCTTCCAAAATTTTGTCTGAGATTTTTGGTACATTCTGGTGGAATCTGAATGAACAGTCATGGAAGGATTTTAGTGAGAATTGACAGTAATTTTTGCAGTAGCAGTTAACTGAGTTCTAGAAAATTTTGTACTCTAGTTACAGACGTCGGTCTTGACCATCTGGTGATGCCCTTCACCTTCGCAGAATTGTCTGAAGTTTCTTTCTGCTGAAATAACGTGGCCCAGAAATGCCACCTTGTTCAACTGGAAATCACATTCGGAAAGTTGCGTTTATAATTTTCTCCTATCGGAGAATCTGCATGATCGTGAGAAGATGATTCTCGTGTTCTTCTCTAGAGTTTAGCAATTCAGGATGTTATAAATGAGTATACTGACGATTTTATCTGAGAACTCATGGAAAAATTTATTCATAAACCTCATACTATAGCTGGAGTATTTGGGAGCTTAGAAGTATAAATCAGAATTTTGAGTGATCACAGCGTGTGCAAAAGCAGTCTTGCAAACATCATGTTCTTACTCTCACCACTGATGGTTGCCTGATCATGAATTGTTCTATAGAAATGTTTAAGACATCATAGCAGATCAAATAAAATTTCTATACTTGGAATGAATGTCTAAAAAATGGTGATCCGGTAAGTTTTTCGGTGGTCGATATATGATCTCATGTTACCAGCCTTCTTGTCTGATAGATAGGAACAGTACACCTTCTGGTGGTGCGCTAGGGCGAATAAAGCCTTGTTCCGATAACTCTTGCAGCAAATGTTGCAACTCTTTTTACTCATATGAAACCCTGCAATAAAGAGTTCTGAAAATAGGTTTTGTTCTTGAGACAAGCTTGATGTTAAATTATGTCTCGTGGTTAGGAAGGAATTTCTGGAAAACCATCTGGAATGACATCTGGAAATTTTAGGATAATCTGCTGATGAATTTAAGGAATTTCAGAAGTCGCATCATGAATGGTGACCAGAAGTCTTCGCAGCTAAAAGATAATAATTCACGTGGTTGTAAAGCTGAAACAATTATACTGATTTTTCTGGCAAAATAAAATGAACAAATCAGGATTTAGTAAGACGAATCTCGTCTTCAACTGGCAGAAAAAGCCTTTGTAAATATGGTGATACTGTGGAGTCTTTTCTGGCTGGGAGGTAGGTCATACATGATTTAAGATAAATCTGACATAGGAATACATGAAGTAAACGTGACAACTTTCACTGATTGTGTTCATCTGTAACCTCACAGAATGAACACTGCGTGTCTAACCTGAATAATACTCCGGTGGTGGTAACTGAATTATAATGGTCTGATTTATGCGTGGCATAACAAAACGGGTATACCCCTTTGGAGGGTACCCTGAATTTCTGAGGACCTGGTTTAGGAGGCATACTGGTGTTATGAATTTGACTCGTACTTTGAGAAGATATTCGTATGACGTGTACTATGACTGGTGTCCTGGCATGTGTCTTCCGAAATGATACTTGAGACCTGTGTCTTGACTGTTGTCTGGACATGTATTTTAATAGGTGAGTCTGAATAAGTTTAATAATTTCTGGTAACTGCTAGGGTTGACGGACCGGTTAGACTGCTGACCTCTGCATTTCTGGTCACGTCCGTTCTAGAGTTCCGATGGTTATTGATTGATTAATTATAAGCACGGTGATTTTCATTACCGCCTTGCATGTCAGTTTCCTGACGGTCGTTATCATGACCGTGATTCATGTAACTATTTCTGCTGAGTGGCCGGCTGGTTACCGGTTCCCACTCTTCTGACTGAAAGATTAGCTGAGTGAAGTGTGACATCTAACTGGGGAAGTAAAAACATGGAATAGAATGGTATTGTCTGATGGTTGAAATTTATTCGTGTCAAAAATTTCAAATTTATAGTTTTTGTCCTTGTTCTGTAGAGTCTTCATAGTATAAACAACATCAACATCTTGAGAAATCTCCAAAGCATCAACATCATCAGCATTTGTGAGGTCTTCAAAGTGTTATCAACATCAGTATCTGGTAATATCTTCAACTCACGAGCAGCATCAGCATCTGGTAGAATATCGATAAGTGGAAACGCCTGAGATGATTGAGGATCGATTAGCAATATTCATGGAGTAGGGTACCTGGAGTACACCTGGACTACTGTACATGAAGTACAAATGAATACTACACATGGAGCATATCTGAGACACTGTACGTGGAGTACACATGAAATACTGTACATGGAGTATAACTGAGACACTATACATGGGGTACATATGAAATATTGTACATGGCACTGGTGGAAATTTTATGGAATGATTGATACTGGTGTCGCTTATCTGACATGATCAAAGAAATAAATTGATTTAAACGGTAGTAAACTATACTAAAATGAGTAACATGATAGGCTGACAATTCCTGCGTCGACTTACTGCTGGTTGTATCGAGGCTGAAAAGTACGACTTAATCGAATTCCCGCCAATGGTCAGCATGAAGCATGATTAATGAATGCCAATCATGATTTATCATGAAAATGGATTTTACTGTAATTCTTGTGTATCTTAACATGATAACATCATTACTTTGCTGAAAACATAATCCTCGTAAGGAGACATGAAACTTAATCATCATGAAGACGACATTCACGTGAGAGCATGAAACTTGATTTGTTAATAGGACAAAAGTATAACCATCTAAGGTTTAACATCAACTGGTGTGGATGGCTATGTTTCAATCCATAAAATTCTAACAAGAAAACATGTGACTAAGTATGGGCGATTCTGGTTCGATCCATACTTGTCAAAAAAAATTATGAGAACTATCATGTATAGAAATTTACAATTTGGGACTATATATGGTTGGTTGTAGTCCAATCCATACTTGTCAAAATTTATGAGATGTCATGATATGAGCAAGGTGAACGCTTTTGGTTCGGTTCACAAAACAACTATCGACTAAAAACATGAAATTTTACATGAGCAATGGTGAACGCCTATGGTCGGTTCACCAATTAATATCTGAATGAAAACATGAATCTGACATGAGTAAGGATGAACGCCTATGGGTCGGTTCACCAATACAAAATCTGAACGGGCAAGGGTGAACGCCTATGGGTCGGTTCACCAAAACAAAATTCGCAGAAAAGCACATGCGACTAAATATAGCGAGTCATGTACCAACCTTTTACTTAGTCAAAATAATTTAAGAAAACTGACTGATAATGCATGAGAAATATGAAAGATAACCAACACTAAAATCTGGGAAGTTCCTGGTGACTACCCACTAGTCACATGTCAAGTTTTAGAGCCTACAGGTCGAACCAGGCTCTGATACCATAATTGTAACATCTCACTTGGATAAGTGGACCGTTACGTGTATTTATGGCGTGTCATCAAAGCATAAGGTAAATGTCCTAAAACATTAACTGACCATAACGGAAATACCGGAATCAAACATCGGTAATCCAAACATAAGCTCAAAACATGAAAAGTAAAATACTGAAGAAAAAGGACTAAACAATGTCCAAATAAGCAGAATAATGTAAGGAGTGCATAAAGTAAGAAGTATGGATAGCTTCCATCCAATGCACATGCTCTTAGAATCCTAAGAGCATCCTGGTATACCTGCCGTTAGAACATGAAAGGAACTACGGCTGAGTATAACACTCAGTGAACGGATATAAGCATGATAAGAAGTAATGAAATGAAGCAGACGATAAAATACTGAAGCTGTAAGACTGATAAGTAAAGTTGCAGCGGAAATTTGTGTATAATCTGAAAAGTCTGGTTTATAAATAATAAAGCGGAACTGTTATCTGTTAAATCTGAAAACATGCATTTACTGTATTTTAATTGCCAAGAGCTTATAAAGGTCATGTGTTGTAACCACTGCTGCATGAATAAATGGAGGGGTGACCTCGTCATGCTGTAGAGGGTGACCTCTAAATAATGTGTTGGGTGGAGGGATCAGCTCCAATGTGAAGGATGTAGAGCACACACCACATTCACCTAATAACTGTAAACTGATAGCCTAGGATGCATCCATACGCCCCGCTCATAATACTGATAAAATGGCCAAGCTGAATAAATGGGACGCTGCGAGAAATCACTCCCTCGCAGAGGAGTCATGGCACTGGTGCCTCTAGTGTCATGGTTACGGTACCTATGTAACTAGTACATAAACTGGTCATGCTTGTATATAAAGCTCAGGCAATTTATTTAGTTATTAAAATGATTACTGATAAGCTTAAAACATATACTAGGGAAAACGTTTGGCTGTAGACGGGAAATCCTAATCATGCATAGAAGGAACTCTTTACTAAAGGACGGGAAATCCGTACCTCGTGTCCAGTAATGAAATAAGAATCAAAGCTGAAAGATCTACTCCGACTGCACGGTTACTACATACATAAAGGACGTAAATGAGTTGTCTGATTACTGTTTACTGTTACTGATTCTTACTGTTCTTAGTTTGATTTATTTATACTTGTATTACTGTTTGTATATAATTTGATAAGTTCTTACTCTTCGATAACATAAATAATAACTTGCTCTAAATAGAAAAATTCCAAATTTAGAAAGGTTTCCAATTTAGTTTCTATGAAAATAAAACATTAATTAAATCCTACGTTTTCAAATAGTGAGAAAAATAAAGCTAGAACCAATTTAATTTTATTAATTAAATTAATAAAATGAAACAAGAAATTTACTTGACTTATAAAACTTATAAATAAGATGATTAAATCAAATTAACTAAATCCGTGTATTTATTCATTACTCGTGACCCCAAACCCGAGTCAAAGCCAAGCCACACGACCACGAAGGTACCAAGCCTCACCTACAGCCGGCAGATGTTGGTTTTTGCCGGCGGCCAACAGTCCCTACTGCTGCATGGTCGCCACTGGTAGGCCAGGGTTCCCACTGCTATACCAATCCTTCCCCCTGTTGTGCACCCAGTTCCCCTCGCTTATGTTGTTGTTCCCACTGCATGTACTCCCAAACACCCCTTTAATGTCTGTTAACCCCAAACAGCCCCTGTTGTGTTTATTTACCCACTGAATTCTAAAACAACCACCCCTGCTGTGACCAAGGTACCCACCGAGAGCCCCTTGGCTCTCGGTTCCCCCTGATAGCCAAACGCTCCCACTGTGGGGGTTGTTTTGGCTTGAGGCTGACCAAAAGACCCCCCACCGCGTGATGGTTAAAGACAAAATCCTGTATATCCGAATCAAACTCCACACGAACTGATGAATAACGTGATCTACATATTTTTTATTACTGATTTCGTGGTTCAAAACAATAGCCTGATTAATAGAACGAAATCAACAAGGAGTTAGGTTTAGACAATTACCAGATTGTGAGTGATTAATAGATATGAACACGAACAAGAATCTAAACTCGCGATAATCAACAACATGTTTTCTTCTCCCTTTTTCTCAAAAAATCCGGCGGCTAATAGGGGGCAGAAACCCTAATTTTATGTTGTTTGTTTTCTTGAAAATGAAAGAAGACAAAATGTTTTTCTTGATGTTCACTTTTTACTAAAATGGGTCGGGCTATAAAGCCCTTTGTTTTTCTTTTCTGTTGCCGCCAAACATCCCACACATATACTCATCCATTTTTTGTTTTCGTGTCGTTTTTTAAAACATACGTGTTCGTATCACATTTTCGTGTTTATTCTGAAATATATTTATTTATATTACTGACTGAATAATAATAACTGTAATACTTACGTAACACTGAATAGCTAGTATTTTTAGTAATAATTAATTTCTGATTAATTAATTACCTCACTATTTTAATTAAAGCTGAGACTGCGTGAAATTGATATTTGTGGGTTTAAAACATTACGTACGTGTTCGTGTATTAATTCCCGTGATATATTCTGACATAGATTATGTATAATAATTTCGTAATACTTGAATAAATTCTGTTATTTATTATCTAAATAAATGGTTACGCAACGTTTTATTTAAAGCTGAGACTGTACATAATTAATGTTCCTGGACTTTTAAAGCAGGTTTTACACTAATAATACCATATGATGCTAAAGGATCTAGATGGATTCGGAGAAACGCAAGGCAATTCAGGATCCAGGACAAAATGTTGTATAAGCAATCTGACTGATAGAAACCACTGGAGTGTGTCGAACAACGCCAAGCGCGAAGCATTCTTGAAGGCGTGCATAAGAAATTGTGCCAGACAGGGCCTGTCCATATGATCAAGGAGATCGTACTTCTAGGGTATTACTGGCAAACAATGCACAAAGATGCACGCGAGGTGTCACTAAAATGCCAGCGCTGCCAGATTCGTAAGGCTCAGCCAAGACGTCAATATAGGGGCGCCCTATATAGCGCATATCGTAGGGGGACAACTGATAATAGTATCCCTATGCCAGGGAGTGGGTACCCTTGCGGCAGCGGAGATGTCTCGCCCAGCGAGCAAAAACTGCATTACTACACTTAACCATGGGTAAAAAAGTGAACGAGCCTCTGAAAATAGTGTCCGAAATATCCGAGGAGGAACGACCACTGCCTATGACGATGAGTCATGGGGCAGAAGCACGAAATTCTAACCTGTGTACGGAATCAATAGAGGAGCCAAGTGTAGTATCCCAGCACGCCCTATTTAGGAAGGGAGAACTAGTATACCACGTTGGGGAATCAGGTGGCGTGTATAACACATTATCAAACGACCCAAGATGGGTAGGGCCCTACACTGTCACAGAGGCAACAAGACAGGGCACATACAGGATATGCGACCAAGATGGTGCAGACTCAAGGCGCTTGTGGAAGGAACGCGAGCTTCAAAAGTGCAGTCCTTTCAGGAGATAATATATGCATGGATACTTCTTAAAAGTTGTAGTTAGCTCTCAATAAACATCCATGTATTTTTCTTTTTAATATCACATTAGGTTTTGTTTCAAGATATTTCAAAAGCTTATGAGCATTAGTAAAACACCGCGGTTCCTAGCTAGTTCCACGATCATTTACTTTTTCTTTCATTTTTTATCATTACTATTGTCTATATATACATATATGATATTGTACACTCAATGCTCGTATCTGGCCCTTCGCGCGTACATGTACATACCGTTTCCACGAGAAATAAGAGGATCAAAGTAACCTAATAATTATACTTGTCACGTAAGAGGGATACAACTCCAGTGGCCACGGATCAGGTATCCTTGTTAGACACTGATGAGACTGCTTTTATACATGGTCTCATCGTCCAAAACGGGCTTAAAATGCATAAAATATCATTGAATATACCAAATATATGCTCGTGTTTGTTACTTGTGTATTTTTAGGTACGGATATTGAGGAAATGGCAAAAGATCACAAGAATCAATCAAAAACGAACACGGGAAACGAAGCCGCACAATGAACCGGGCCCAAGATTTGAATTTCCAAAAATACCCTTGAAGAATTGAAGATTGGCAACTTTAGTCCCTCAAATTTTGAATATTTACACTTTATACCCCTCAAATATTCAAAATTATGAATAGGGTCCCTAAAGTTTGAAAATATTACAAGATCAGTCCTTGAAGAACCCAAGAATTGCATTTGAAGCCCTTGGAAAAAGTTTGGAAGTATTTGTGCCAATTTTGACAAGTCCTCCAAAGTTGTTAAGTGTTATATGGGCGTTGATGGCTTTTATTACAACTTGAAAGAAAGAGGAAACCTTGGGGGGCAATTCTGCCAGACAACCAAAATAATACCATCCATCCACAAGCTGCCACCTCAGCAAACCCACCCATATACCCATTGCCCTACCCAAACCCCTAAACCCGTAACCAAACCCACCCACCAGGTTTATTTAATAAACCTGGTCAAGACCAGTCAAACCTTCACACTTATTTCCCACCAAAACACTTCATTTAAAAACATTTTTTACCCAAAATGGATTAAACCCCCATCCTAATCACCCCTAGAACCCTAATTACCCCAGGTTCAATTAAAATCAAATCAAAGGGTTTTATGTTGATTAACTCCAGATTCCTAATTACCCACTTTCTCACCCAAACCCACCTCTCAAACCACCACAAGACACACCCATGTGTCTTGTGGGACCCTCCCCTGCACCCGTCACTCTCACCCAAACCCCAAAACCCGACCAAACCAACGACCCACATGAACTCCTTGGTCCCCAAGTCCATTCAAATGGCCAAGATCATAAGACAAGAGCTGGCATCCAACAAAGCAATCACATGGGCACGAATTTGACCAATTTTCAGTCAAAGAATCAAGGGCAATTTAGGCAGTTCATGCACTAGGGTTTATGGCATTCTAGATAGTTCTTCTAGCTCTATTTAAGCACCTCTCAACATGTGAGTAGGGCTGTTCCAGTTTTTCTAGCAACTTTGTAATTCCTTTTTTAAATTAATATAAAGTTGGTAATTTAAAAAAAAGTGTAATTCCTTTTATCATTATTTAAAAAGTTGGTATCTGATTTAGCTAGAATACTGAGTTCCAAAAGTTGATTATTGAAGTAATTTTTGAATTTTCAAAATTATTTTAAAGTTTCTGAAATTGGTAGATTTCTTGGTGAAATCTTGTTTCAAGTTGGATTTCTAGTTTTATTTAGTGATTGTGTAAGTGTTTTGAAAGGAAGATTATTTGAGAAAGTTTTGGAAAAGATTTTTAAGAAAGAAAAAAAAAACAGATTGCATATTTGGTGTATTTTTCATTTTTTTTCTTAGCAGGGTTGTAAGTTTCTTGCTGTTCAAGGTCCAGCATAGGCCCCAGCCTATTGGAAGTGACAAAGCAGTCAGTGAGGGACTTGGATGTAAGTCCCTCAAGGTAAATCCTTGACCTTGTTTTCAATATTCAGTTATTGGTGATTTGGTATGAATTTTGTGCTAAGTTGTTTGATTGCTTGCTTATTGGTTTGATTTTACTGATTTATGTGTGTTATGCATGTTTAGGACTGTTAGAAATCAGTTTGGGTGAATTTGAAACCATTTGCTTTGTTAAAAATGATTTTCAATTTATAAGGGAGTGTTTGGATATGCATGTTAGCTAAGTTTATTGAAAGATTTTTGGGTTAAAAACCTGTTTGAAACATTCCATAAGGTAGAAATAGGTTGTAGGTTGCTTAGGTTTTCAGTTTAGAGAAGTCTAAGTCAAAATTGCATGATAAAAGTTTGAGAAAATTAGCAAAAATCAGTCACTTCATTTTTCTGCTCATTTGTGTGAAATTGTGCATAAAAGTTTGTTAAGCTGTTAGATTATAGGCCATCTAAGATTTGTGTATCAATTTCTTGCTAGCTGATTAGTTTGTGTGCATGATTTAAGCTTTTGAAACTCATTTTTGTGCATATAACTTGGTCAAATTTTCATCAGTTAGCATATAGATATATCAGAGACATTCAGTGTGCATTCTTGCTTGATTTTTGCTTTGTGCTTGTGTTTTTTGTGCATTCCAGTGACTCCTTGTACTCAACAGAGTACAAGGGTGCCTTTTGTCCAATCAAAACACCACCCAATCCCAAAGATCAAGTCCTCTTGGTCTAAAGTTCACAAGTGAAGAAACTTAATTTCTTTGAGTTTTCTAAAAACATACTGGGCACGTTTTTCACTGAATTAGCTTTAATCTTGGTTAAAATTGGTTTGTGTTTGTGTTTTTGTGAGTTAAGAGTAACAGGGTTTCAGTTTTAAAAAAAGTTAAAAAGAAAAAAAAAATAAAAATAAAAACTCACCTGGCCTGGGCTCGAACACGCGACCTCCCTTTCGGAGGAGTAACGTGTTTACCAGTGATCCGGATGGTTTTTTACGTTATACCTCTCCAACAAAATAGACTTAAGAAGTATTGAGTTGGGCTATTTAAATATAAGCCGTAGCTATTTTGGGCTTTTCCAGCTTATTCAATAAGCTTATTTGTGCAAGCTTATTTTTCCTAGGATTAGATATTCACTAGGGATTTTTCTAGCTAGGTTTTGTATTTTTCTCTTTATTCATTTATTTTCTATCATTTTTTAATTAGCCGATTTTCATTAATTAGATAAAAAATAGGAAAAAGTGTTTTTAATTTTTAGAAAAATAGTTTTTAGGTTTTAATTTATATTTTTGAGGTTTACAGCCCAAAAAGTTTTCAAAAAGTCTTATTTTTAATTTTATTTGATTTTAGGGTTTTTCAACAACTTTAAAATTTAATATAAAATTATTAAAAAGGTTTTAGGAACTTTAATTTGCATTTTTATCTTAGTTATATTATTCTAGGTTTTTGGTAATTTTTTAGAATTTATTCATAAACTTTTTATTTTTTTGATTATTTTAATATTATTTTATTACTAAAAATTGAAAGTTTGTTTTTTTAACTTTTTTCATTTTTCCTAGATTGAATACACATAATTAGGAATTTCGTAACTTTCCAAATCTTTTTAGGACTTTTTATTTATTTTCTAGAATTAATTTAAGTTTTAATAGATTTTAATAGTTTTTAAGTGTTTAAAAATAGTTTAATTTGGTTTTAAAGTTTTAAAAAATAGCTTTTTAGCTTAATTAGGTTATTTTTGAGGTTTACAAACTATAAAATCTTGTTTAGGGCTTTTTAATAATTAATTGTGATTTTTAGGGCTTTAATTAGCATTAAAAAGTCATTATCTAATTAATTAAAAGGTTTTAACAGTTTGGGTTTTTTGTAAACTCTTAGAATATTATTGTGGATTTTTAGTAATTTTTAGGAATTTTTAGGTTAAAATTTTAATTTTTGTACTATTTACGGTTTTACGTGTTCGCCTTTTTCGTCGTAGTTTAATTCGTTTTCGTAACCGTCATTTCTTTCCTTTCTCATTTCTATTCTCTTTTCTTCTTCTTAATAATCACAAACATTAATCATCATTCATTACACAACACACGTGCCTCCTCGTGAACGAACTTATTTGGGTCATTAGTGCTTGGTTTTCCTAAACCGACACTTAACGCTTACCACTATTTTGTCATCCTTTTCCTAAAGGGTACAAAAACACTACAATCATTTTTGGCGCCGCTGCCGGGGAGGCGTGTTGTGTTTTGGTTGAACAATTGTTGTTTTTATATAGCCATAAATAGCTAATTGTATTAGTAGCACTCTACTAATACGTATTATCGGTTTTTCGTTTTTTGTGATTACTATTACTATATTGTATACGTAGAACAATAAATTTACAAGTACTCCAAATACGTGAGAAATCACAACCTTGACTTGGGAGGTCATTACCCAATCATTGTATTCGAATCTCAAACCAAAGAAAAAAGGCAAAAATAGATAAATACTTTCGTGAATCTTAATCTTGATAATACAAACTATAAGGTGGGTATAAGGCGGTTGTATTTCACGACCTAAAGGAAAAAGGCTCTTAAGTGCTTCGCGCCGCCTCGTTTCCTCCGCTTGCTTGTGCGTATTTGATTTTGAGAGTGAATCGAGGGTTTTGCCGCCCAAAGTATTATTACATATCATATATATTTTCTTGGTTTCTATTGATTAAACCCTCTTGAACGATTTGGTGTTCCACCATCGTTCTAAAGTCATCGAAGGCGTTCACTCCACGTGATCGTTTTCATTCCTTGAGGCTTCTTTAATCGAGAGATTTGATTAAGGAGGAGATTTGTAGATTTTTGTCTACTTAATACATTTACCAATTTCCAAAAAAGGTTAATACAATCAAAAACCACAAAAAAATTGAAAAATACAAAATACCAAAAAGAATCTTCTTTGCTCGTCTCCACGTTGTACGTGACGTTTATGCTAACTTGTAATCAAGCAAAACGTGCACGTAGACGAAAGAACAAAACTCCCACTCCAACTCATTCTAGTGAGGAGTCTCCTATTGACGAACCCATTGTACGAGATGCACCTACCATGGCGAATCGAACTATGATGGAGTTACTTCAAGCACCCACCGAGGGTTATGGAGAAGCGATTGTGATTCCCGCTATCCTTGCGGAGAATTTTGAGGTGAAAACGGGTTTGTTGTCGATGATCCAAAACAACAAATTCCGTGGTGATGAGAAGGACAATCCTCACAACCATATCCGCCAATTTGATCGTCTTACCGCCACGTGCAAATTCAAGGATGTCTCGAATGACTCGATTAAGATGATGCTTTTTCCGTATTCCTTAGCGGGGCCCGCTAAAATTTGGTTAGAGAAAGAGCCACCCAATTCTATATTGACGTGGAAGGATCTCGTTTCAAAATTTGTGAACCAATTTTTTCCGCCCTCTAAGACTACGCATTTGAAAAATGAGATTTCTAAATTTTCACAAGAATCAAATGAAAGTTTTTCAACGGCTTGGAATAGGTTTAAGGAGATGTTACACGAATGTCCTCATCACAGTTTTTCCGATTTGAACCAAATCGACACATTTTACAATGGACTGAACGATCATGAAAGAGATTATTTGAATGCCGCCGTGGGTGGTAATTTTTTATGTAAAACGGTTGAAGAAGCTTTGGTCATAATTGAGAATAGGTCTAAGGTTTATAGCCCTCGTAACACACCGAGTGTTGCCAAAATGGGCTCATCATCGTCTCGTAGTATCAATGCCTTACAAGATGAAGCAAATGAGGAGAATCGGTTTTTCGATAGGTTTTCGACTCTTATGTCCCATTGGAAAGCTCAAGAAGCTTCGAATTCCGCTTCGGTTAAAGCGGTTTCTAAGAGTTGTTTGTCGTGTGGTGGAGCTCATGATCTTTCCGAGTGCATTACCGCGGATGGTAACACTTCGAGTGCTTATGTAGCCACGGGAACTTATAACCAAATCGGTCAAGGTTCCCGCCAATATCAAGCTCCACCAAATCAAAATGCTAATAACTATCGCAACAACAACCAAGGTAGAAATTACCAAGGAAATCAAAGGAATTATAACAAGGGTAATTATCAAAGTGGAAATGGGCAAATTTCTAATCAAAACCAAAACCGTGATTTTCAAACTTCTACACAAGGTTTTCAAACTGATCACAACAAAAATCTTCAAGGAGAATTTTTTAATTATGCTAAGGCTAATGATGCTAAGTTTGACAATATGCAACGTGAAATGGTTAGCTTAAGATCCGAGTTGAAAAACGAGCTAAAAACGAACTTGCTAATGAACTTAAAACTCATGCTAATAAAATGGAAGGAAATGTCACACGTCTCCAACAAAATCAACAAAAAATTGAGCAAGGTCAACATGAGATTAAGCAAGAATTGTTAAAAGCGGATGCTAGGCAATCAAAGTTTGAAGACCGAATGGCTAAAATGTTTGAAGCTATCATGTGTAAGCCCTCTTCTTCGGGTGGTCTTCCTAGTGATACCATCGTAAACCCGAAAGGAGAATTGAAGGTTATTACTACTCGTAGTGGTAAAACTTTCAAAGAACCCAATTCTCGTCCAAGTACTTCTATGGAGAAGGAAAAAGAGAAAGAACCTGAGGTTGTGGTAGAAAAGGAGCAAATTACAATCCCACGAAGTACCGCTCAAACCACACCTACGGTTGAACCCACACCAATCATGGAACCCGAGATTCCAAGGCCGATGCCTTTGCCTACTATGCCCCAACCCACACCACCTTTACCCTACCCTTCAAGACGAGACAAGGAAAAGGCACAAGAACGAAATAATTATCAATTTGAACTCTTTATGAAAATGTTTCGTGACTTGCATTTCAATATAAGTTTTGTCGACGCCTTAGTCATGATGCCTCGATTTGTCGCGAACTTCAAAAGTATGTTGAATAACAAAGAGAAATTGCAAAAATCGTCTAGTTGTTCTTCGGTTTTTCTAAGCCGCATACCTCAAAAAGTCGGTGATCCCGGCAAGTTTTTAATCCCATGTGCTATACAAGACATGGAAGAATGCTACGCCTTGGCCGATCTTGGTGCTAGTATTAATTTGATGCCTCTTGAGATTTTTAAATCACTCAATCTTCCCAATCTCACTCCTTCAAGAATGTCAATCGAGATGGCCGATCATTCCACGATTCTAGCTTGTGGAGTTGCCGAGGACGTCTTTGTAAAAGTTGGAAAGTTCTACTATCCTGTAGACTTTATTGTTGTTGACATTCCTATCGATCCTAAAGTTCCATTAATTTTAGGTCGATCTTTTTTGGATACCTCGAGAGCACTCATCGATGTGCATGCAAGGAAAATCATTCTTCGTTTCAATGAGGAAGAACTCGTCATTAATGCAACCCAAAACTCCACACTTTCTCATGTGTATTCGACCACATCTTTGTACAATGTCAATCCCATCAAAAACATTTGCAAAAGAATTTCAAATAGAGTTTTAGGAGTTGTTGAGAAAAATGAAGTTCCGTCCCCTCCGCCGGTGGAGGTTAAGAGTGTTAAGCCTACGATTCCAATCTCGAGTGATTCTTCGGATGATGAATACGTTGATCCCGATGGGGGAGTTTTCTTTGTTGACAAAAGATTTGAAAACTTACCACCACCTAAACCAAAAAGATTTCAAAATGTGAGAATTTTTAGTGTGACTAACATTGCTTTAGATACGCCAAATATTTTTGACATAATTAAATCGGGTTTTCACAAGGAGAGTTTAAAAGATGAAAAAGGAAAAGATTTTGAATTTAATTTAAAAGATTTTTTGTTGGGTCTACTTGATGTAGATCTTGCAGCCTGTCAAGACCGGTGAATGACTTCTGTAATCACAAGTCAAATCACAAAGAGACTCTATACACAATATGAATGTAGAATATAAATATAATTATGAAGAACAGAATAACTATAAAGACTTGATCCTTTCTAAGGATTTCTAATATTGATAATCACTAGAACTACGTTTTGTGAAGGTGTGTCTAACCCTTCTGCCTAAGGTTCCTTTTATACTACAAGGAAACCCTAATACATCATTAAAGAAAACGTGTAAAACTGATATGCATATCCTTTCCTAACATATCTCATGCATATCCTACCAGAATATTAAGTAAATAATAAAGTTTGACTTCGACTAGAACCAGGAGCAGGACTTGCTCCTACTACGACTAGGACCAGGAGGAACTACATACCTCCTAGTCTACCTATTACAAATAACTATTACAATGGTCCTAACAATCCTCCCCTAAACTTGAATTTGACCTGTTGAGTTCAAGTTTCCTGGAAAACGTGCAAAGAAAGCCCGAGGATTGTATCAGCAAAACAAATAGCAGCATCAACAAGATAAGAATCAGAATAACCGCCGCAACATAAAACACTAGAAGCTTCTCCAAAGCTTGTAACAAATCAGCATCGTGTGGAATCTTTTCAGCAACATGAGCAGATTTGATGAGCCTTTACCAAGTAGCTGCTCGCTCTTGGGCTAGCCAGTCTTTTGGTGGAATCATGACATCACCCTGGGAAACATGAATCAATGGTGAGTGGGGTACCCTGATGATTTTAGGCAAACCATCACAGCCGTCAACGGATTTGATGCGTCTTTACCAGAATCCGTACCCCTCTGGACTCGCCAACTCTTAGAAATGAAGCATCGGTGAGTTGAACACCCTATAGCTTTAAGCAAGCTATTACAGCTATCAACGGATTTGATAAGATCTTTACCAAGAGCCGTACCCCCTTGGATTAGCCACTTTTCAGTCCAAGACTATGGCAAGTGAAAACCATCCAGTTTTGGGTAACCTGGCAACCATCAACGGATTTGAGAATCGCACCAGGAGCCGTACCCTCAAGGTGAATCAACTTTTTCTTGTCGATTAGACATGGTAAGTTGAGAACCATTTGTTGTGTGGACCACTTCCAACACCGAGTGAAACCAAGTACCAGGACAATCTCAAATTAGTAATCAGAAACCACATTGTGAAGCAGCCAAGGGATATTATGTACAAGTATAAAATCTAAACGGTGTTTAAAGTATAAGCAGACATTATATAAAAAGTATATATTTTTTTTATTTTTATTTTTTATGAAAGTTTTTTTTTTTTTAACTATAAAGAATGAAGTTCACCAATTACTGTACATATTGGTGAAAAGAATGAAAATAAGAACAAATGAAAAAAAATACAAAGTATAAATACTTACAACCCAATCACCTTACATACCAGAAGCAGCCTTCTTATCTGCTAGCAACCTTGCCTGAATACCTTCTACCAATGCCGTGGCCATAGATGACTCATTTCCAGATGGAGCAGTAGAAATTTGCAAGTGACTCGCTAACATCGCCTCCATCGAAGAAATAGTCAAAGGATACTCCACATCCGTCAGCATAAACACCATATGACCAGATTCTAATTCCAACATATGAACTCCACATCCAGCATAAAGCTTCCAGCGCAAAATCTCCTATTGCATTTGATCCTTCCATATGCCCGAAACAGGAGCATTAGGAGGATCCAACATCAGCTTGAGATCAGCCCAGATTCGCATACCAGGCCATGAAGACACAGCCATTGGGTCAAACGGCATACTAGAATCAACAAGTCCATACAACGCCATAAGATCCATACGGTCAGCCCAAGACAACACACCCTGCAAACCCGTTGCCAAGCGCACATACCCATCACTCAAAGTAATCCGATGGGATACGCCACCAGGAAGTGTTGCAGAACGCTCAACCATATAACCAATAATGTTCCCATTGCCCAAGGGTAAGTCAGAATCGCTGTCAGAAGCTGCATCAATTAAATTCTCAGGATCACGCTTCTCAAAAGGAACTGTCTTACCACGGCGAATACGACGAGCCTGTTTCTGGCGAAGGGAACGTCTAGGTGTGGGATCAGAAGGTGTTGATTCAACCTTTACCTTAACCTCAGCAGCAGCAGGGGAAGCAGTAGAAGAAGACTCATGAATGTGTCTACCCAATGGACCACTAGGAGCTGCATCAGAAGTAAGATTAGGTTGAGTTCCAGGAACTGGTGGTGATGGAGATGGCACATCAGATGTAGTAGCAGTAGGTATGGTGGTATCAACAAAGGTGCTTGCAGGAACATGTGTGGTGGTGGTAGTAACAGGTGTGGTGGTGGAAGCATGAGTGGTGGTGGTAGTAACAAAGATGGTAGTAGCAGGACCAGCAGTAGAACCCATAGGAGCAACTAAAGGTGTAGTAGAAGGACCAACAGAAGTAGCAACAAAACCAGAAGGACTAGCAGCAGAAGCAGGAGTGGGTGCAGACGAAGGACCAGTAGAAGCAGCAGGCATAGAAGCAGTCACACCACGAGGATGGTAAATAAATCTCTCCGGAATAGGTTGACTCTGACGCTTAACCATCTTTTCATAAAGGGCCTTTAGCTCATCAAAAGTCAAAGCCCGCACCCGAGCCCAAGTCCAAGGAGCATTGAAATGAGCAGCAGATTGATATTTCACATAACGTTGCATCTGCTGGCGCTCCTCAGCCCGAGATAAAGGTCTGTTCCTTCGCTGTTTCTTAAGTTCTGCAGCACGAGCAAACTGGTGCTTACGCATCATTACCATAGCACGCGGAATACAATTGTGTTCATCAACATCATCACCCAAAAGATCTTTAAACTGAGCATAATCCCGAGTGAGAACAGTCAACACTTGCATCCATTCACTATCACTCCAATGCATGGCATCATGCTGAATTTGTGCACGCCTGCGCTCTCGAAGTGCTTCGTCAGCAGCCCTATCAGCTTCATCAATCTCAGCCTGAACCCGACGAGCAGCCTCTTCACCAAGCCTTTCCTCTTCAATCTGTCGACGAGTACGCTTGCGAGATGGAGATGGAGCATCAGTCATTGGGGCTTTTCCCTTCGGATCATGAGAGGGACCAGCATGAGAACCATCAGCAGGATCAGAATCACCACCCATAGAAGGGGGAATAGCACCAGGAGAAGGAACATTTGAGGACATTGGAGGAACCGGCAAATCATCATAAACTTTATCAGCAAAGGCAGCCTTTGCCAACAATGTCAAGCCATCCTCAACATTCTCCGCACCTTCATCCTCAGAATCTGAATGGACCACATGTTTCTTCCAACGACGTTGTTGAGTTTCCAACGCCTTGATGCGATCAGCCAGAGGAAGAACAAACTCCCTTGTAAGCTTCCGATGTTGGTTTAAATCAGCTTCCAAACAAACCATCCGCTCATGGTACCTGCACATAAGATCAAGCAAAGATATCAGCGTAGTAGGCTCCTCCGCCTGCCCACCAAGAGAACTTGGATCAGGGAAAGCATCACTGGAGCCCGAAGCAACATGTGGGTCAACCTATGGAGTACTAGCATCAAACGGGATATCAGTCGAGTGTGGGGCAGGACTAGGAGGTGGAGTCTCCACAAATGGAGACCTTTGTGGAACTGAGGAAGGACCAGCCTTGGTAGGAGATGGTTTTTCAACCACCACCTCCTCAACTAGCTCCTCCTCTACCACAGGAGTGGCACCAACAGTAGGAGCCTCCTCCTCCATGGGGTCATCATCTATCACAACAAACTCAGGAGCCTCCTCCTCCTCACCCATAGGACCCTGAGCCAACCCTAACATGGCTTCAGTCAGGGGCCTCCAATCCCCAATAAACCCATTCATCATATTGTAATACACTTTAGCTATAAGTTTAGACGGCACATGCTCAGTCCTATCACGTGGAATGCAAACAAGGATTTGTTGAAGAAACCTAGGGTACATAAGAAACTTCTTCCTCGATCCAGCATTAGACAAATTACTAACCATCCCCTCAAATATATAATGTGAAAAGTTAAAGACTCTACCCTGGGCTAAGAAAATAAGACCAGTAGCCAAAGGAGTAGGGAAAGCATCCCAACTCCCAGACTTGGGACTCATACAATGGATCAGAAAATGGACCAGAAGCTTCCACTGGGGGGAAAACCTATTTTTCTGGAAGTTAAACTTCCCCCCATGTTCATAACCTATAGCAGCCATCCCCTCCAATACTTCCGAATTGGGGATTGATTCAACACCCCCCCACATCCTGAAGATGAAGAGAAGAGCGAATAGAAGCCTCATTCACCACATATGCACATCCATCTATGGTAGCATGGAGTGCACGTGGACGACCCGCCACATTCACAAGTTGAGCAGACGCCCAAAATTAACGAATCACACTATCATATATGGTGGGACAGACAGTAAATGCAAACCTTAAGTTAGAAGCTTCAATGAAATCCAAGATGTCAGCAAAATGTTCACGATTTGGACCATCACCCAGATAAGCAACACGGTTGTGAGCAGGTTGGTAAGCAAGAGCAGCCATGGATCTTGATGAATTGATGGAAGAAGGATTGGGAGTAGGGTGTAGAGAGTAGAAGCGGTTTTGTGTGTTTGTTAATTGTAATGAGTGAGTCAAGGGTGTATGTTGACCATATATAAAGAAAGTGGTAATTGTTCATTGACCCCTTTTAATAGGGGGGTTGCCCTTTCAAATTAAACCATAATTGCATAGTAACCACTTGCCCTTTTTAACATAATAACCAACTCCCAATTAACATGCTTAATTCAAACTTGTAAATACCAGGATTGGGAGCGTTGACCAAAAGTCAAAGCACACAATGGTCAAACTAGGAGCAAAACGTGATTAACAAAGAACAAAAAGAATGAACAGTATGCCAGACCAGTACCAGGAGCCAAACACCACTTGATATGGAAGGATTTTAAACCACCAGAATCCAACCAAGTAGAACTAGAAGCTGACCAAGGAGGACCAGAAGCTAGTCATGTAAGGCCATTTCCACCAGTAGAGAGCAAAATCCTCCATCAGAAGCACCACACACCATTAGAACCACTAGAATATGTTGTTAAGATCTATGAATATGTTAGTCTGTCCTAATATGTACACAAAGCCTCCCCTTAGGCTTTGCCTCCCCTCAATCCTAGACTTCAAGGATTGACCATCCCAATATGAACCACCAAGTGGTTAAACCGAGGACCATCAAAAGCTTTAGTCAGCAAATCAGCAACATTGTCATCCGTATGAACTTTAAGAACCTGTATCAGCTTCTTCTCATTGGCATCCCGTATAAAATGATGCCGAATTTCAACATGCTTCGTCCGCTAATGAAAAACAGGATTCTTCACAATGCAAATAGTGCTTTGATTGTCAATAAAAATTTTGGTATTCATAAAATTGAAACCATAATCCAACATCTGATTTTGGATCCACAAAACCTGTCCACAACAACTAGCAGCCGCAACGTATTCAACTTCTGTTGAAGAAGTAGCTACGATTGCCTGTTTCTTGCATTGCCATGAAATAAGTCGACAACCCAAAAATTGACAACCACCAGTAGTAGACTTCCTATCATTATTAGCACCAGCATAGTCACTATCACTATAGGCTTCTAGAACAAAAGGAGATTCTCTAGGATACCATAGACCCAATTTAGGTTGAGCCTTGATATACTTGAAAATCTTCTTCACTGCATTTAAGTTCGAAACCGTTGGAGTCACCTGGTGTCTAGAACAAGCACTTACTGTAAACATAATGTCCGGACGTGATGCAGTCAAATACATGAGAGAGCCAATCATAGACCGGTACATGTGAACATTTACCGGGGGGTCTGGCTCATTCTTAAGTTTGATTTTAGCAACTTCATAAGGAGTTGCTGCTGGTCTAAGAGGATCCATGTCAAACTTCTGAAGAATCTCATGGACATATTTATCTTGACTGATGAAAATCCCATCCGATTGTTGCTTGACCTAAAGACCAAGGAAGAATGACAGTTCTCCCATTGCACTCATCTGAAATTCGCCTTTCATCAAGTGTTCAAACTCATCACACCACTCCTTCCTTGTAGAACCAAAGATAATGTCGTCCACATAAACCTGAACAAGGATAATATCCTTGGAATTCCGCCGAAGAAATAGTGTTTTGTCAATAGTACCTCTTCTATAGCCATTCTTTAACAAGAAAGTTGAAAGACGCTCATACCAAGCTCTAGGAGCCTGATGTAACCGATAAAGAGCCTTGACCACCTTGTAGACTTTCTTGGGATGAAGTGGATCTACAAACCCCTTAGGTTGAGTAACATACACTTCCTCGTCAATTTTGCCATAGAGAAATGCACTCTTGACATCCATCTGGAACACCGTAAAGCCAACATAAGAAGCAAAGGCCAAAAACAGACGAATGGCCTCGATCCTTTCAACCGGTGCAAAGACTTCAGTATAGTCAATGCCCTCAATTTGAGTGTGTCCTTGTGCAACAAGCCTAGCTTTATTCCTGACGACAATTCCCCGTGCATCCTTCTTGTTTTTGAGAATCCATTTGGTATTGATAGCTGTCTTTCCATCTGGTAAGTCAACCAGAACCCAAACATTCTGAAACAAGAATTGCTGCATTTCCTCCTGCATAGCCTCCACCCAACTTTGATCCTCAAGAGCATGATAAACAGACCTAGGTTCCACCTGTGAAAGAAAACAAGCAAACAAACAGTGTTGAAAGTCCGTATGATTATTACGCTTTTGATCCTCAATATAGCCCACAAGAGCATGATGATCAGACGAGGCCTTCTGCTGCATTCTGCGTGTCTTGACGGTAGAACCAGGATCTCCAATAATTTGAGTGGTAGGATGATCTTTATGTGATTGCAAGACTGGATTGGAAGAAACCTCCACTTCTGGTGCCAAGTTATTGAGATCACCAACAAAGTCAGCATCATATGAAGCATTTTGGAAAATCCCATCTACCGGTTGTTTATGTATATCATCCAGCTTGGTAGAAGACTTCTTTTCATGGTTCCCCAAATCAGAAGGACTGGAGAAACGTGTATTGGAAGCAGTCTCACTAGCCGGAGTACCAGTAGTTGATAAGCTAGCACTAGGAGTAGAAGCTGGAGTACCAGGAGCAACTTTGTCAGTAGGCTCAACCAAGGGAAATTCAAAACTACCTTGAGCAGCTGCTTTAGTAGCTTCTTGTTGCTGTTTGAGAAGAGTGTCAAGAGCTGCTTGGGAATCCTGTACATCCAATGGAGATGCATCACTAGGAGGAGTGGGAGAAACCGTGGTGGAATAGGATGGAACCACAAAAATGTCATCCTCATCATCTGAATCAGAAAGACTAGAAGGTACACCAGTACTAGAAGTTGCAAACACTTATGGTCCTGCATCATGGTTAGTTTTGAAACGAAAATATCCTAACGAATCACTAAGATAATCAAGATCAAAATACCATTCTGGACCTTTGCCTTGGATGTTTGACTTCTCCTCAAAATACCTGAGATTAATAGTTTCAATGATCCGTTTGGCTTGAAGATTGTAGACACGATACGCCCGAGAATGAGCTGAATATCCCACAATGTATCCTTCATCTGCCTTGCCATCAAACTTCCCCAAATAGTCACTAGTATTCAGAATGGTGACTGGACACCCAAAAGGCTTCAAATGAGAAATATTTGGAACTTTGCCCGTGAGCAGCTCATAAGGAGTCTTCTTGTGAGGATTGGTAATAGAAACCCTATTCAAAACATAACTTGCAGTATTAACAGCTTCTGTCTAGAACATGGTTGGAAGCTTGGAATCTGCAAGCATAGTTCTTGCTGCTTCTATTAGTGTCCTGTTCTTTCTTTCTGCCACACCATTCTGTTGAGGAGTCCTAGCAGCACTATAATCTCTTTTGATGCCCTTAGCATTGCAAAGTGCGATGAGGTCTTTATTTTTAAACTCGGTTCCATTGTCGCAACGAATACCTTTAACTTTCTTGGACAACTGATTCTCTATCAAGGTAAGAAAATCTCTAAGAATTGAGTAGGTCTCACTTTTGGCAGCCATGAAGAACACCCACGTAAACCTGCTATAACCATCAGTGACCACCAAACAGAATTGCTTGTGGTCAATGCTCCTGATGGAAGTAGGACCAAATAAGTCCATATGTAGAAGCTGCAATGGTTCAGTAATAAGACTTAGAGCAGTAATGGCTTTGAATGATGCTTTGTGCTGTTTGCCTTTGCTGCAGGCAAGACAATTTATATCATTTCTAAACGTCTTGCAAGGTAAACCAGAGACCAGATTCAGATTAGCAAGTTTGTGAATGGTCTTGAAGTTCACATGCCCCATCCTTCGGTGCCATTTAGTGGCTTCATCTTCAGAGGCTTTTGCAACCAGACATGCTAGTTGACTAGTAGGGTTGACTTCATTCAACTTGATGCTATAGAGATTGTGTCTTCTAGGGATTCTGAGCAAAATATGTGAGTCATCTGGAAGCTGAAAATCTTTGGAAAGCACAAGTGCATCAGTATCGGTGAAGAGTACAAACTGCTTCTTGTCACAAATCTGAGAAACCGATATCAAGTTGAAGTGTTGAAGTGCTTCCACATAGTAGACCTGCTCAAAATTTAGATTTGGAGTCTTTATCGTTCCTTTGCCAGTGATTCTGCCTTCACCCCCACCAAAATAGACCTTGCCACCATGAAATGGTACAAAGTTAGAGAGAAGACTTTTATTGCCAGTCATGCTCCTGGAGCAACCACTATCAACAATACCTAGACTAGGATCCTGGTATGGAGTAACCTACAACAACAAGATAATAAAAATGCAAAAGTTAGTGTCTTAAGGGGACCCAAACCTTTTCAGGTTTGAGCCTGCCTTGTGGATCATTAGAAGAGTGCCAAGAAGATTGATGAGATCCACCGTTGTTCCTTGGTTGCCTATGCATCATATGGGTATTATTATTTGACCAAGAACAACCTGCTGAGGGCTTAACAGCAGTTCCCAAATTTCCCAAACCAAAATACGTGTGGTCTAAATTATGTGGATAGATTGGATTAAAATTTTTAAAATAATTACTGGTTGATTGGAATCCACTATCTCTCCAATAATCAGACGCGAAAGGAGAGGATACTCTAGAAGTATTAAACGTTGGAGCACTAGGATTAAGTCTTCTAGTAGCATATGAAGCAGCTCCTGGTGGACCAGGAGCAGGAAAAGCATGATTAACAGATGCCCGTGTGTCATAATAATCACAATCTTTAATTAAATGAAAGGCACTGCCACAAACAAAACATGTTTTGAAAGACCTTTTATTAGAATGAGATTGTTTCATACTGCCTACTTTATTACACACATTTCTAGGAAAAACATTCTTCCTAGGACTCAATAAACAAGGACCAGACACACTTGACTTGACAGCAACTTTTTCTTCACACTTCCTAGCACCAGTAGCAGCATGTTCATTCGACTTGGAACTTGTAGGTCTTGACTCGTCACTTGAACCATTAGATGCAGAGTCACCGGCTTTGTCACTGAAAGTACATGAGACAAAGTCATTAGTATTAGTAGAACTTGTTGGGGACTCAAGCATCTGTGATCCATCCGAGTCATTATGCCATGAAGTGGGCATAAAAGTTCCAGTAAGAGGAGGAGGGACAGCATGCATTTCTGCTGCTGGTTTAAACCTATTGTAGCTAGGTTTGCCCTCATCCTCTTTGTCGGCATCAAAGACACTTGAGAAAGATAAATCAAATACATCTTCTGAATCAATATATTTTTCAAATCCTAAGCCTCTTTTAGTTCTGCCAGACATGCTACTATCAATTAATTTTGAAAGATTTTTAGGTGCCTTTTGCCATTTGTCAAATCTTAGCATTGTAGCATCTAATTTAGCTTGCATCTCCTCTTTTTCTTTGATACTAGCATCTCTTTCAGTTTCTGTATATTTAAGCATATTTGTTGTGTTTTCTAAATCAATGCTTAGTATCCTAATTTTATCCTCATACGCATGTTGTGTATCTTGTAACCACCTCTTTTGTTGTTCCAAAGTGTTTAATGAAGCCTTATAGGCTTGAACCTCTAAAAAATACTTATCATTTTGATCATTTACTTCATTAAATTGGGACAACAATTCTGTGTATTTATCATGACAACCAAGAGGACAATGTTGTACCTGAGGTGAGATGCCCATAAGAGCAAACTCGTCTGCTTCTTCTGCATCAGAGAGATTCCCAGCAATCATTGCAAACACGTCAGTCGAGGACTCAGCTGATTCCAGGGTAGAAGCCTGATGATCATTCCAGTTGACCATAGAGTCAACAGATACCAATGCCTTCTTGTCATCTTTTATCTCCTGGACCTTGAAAGCGGAGTACCTGCTCTTCTCCTGATCATTCTTGCTGGGGCACTCTCTTGCAAAGTGACCCTGTTGCTGGCAGTTATAGCATCGCACCTTGCTTCTATCGAATCTTGCTGGCTCCCGAGGGTTGTAATTAAATTTCCTTCCTGCTTTCTTCTCAAACTTGTGAACCCTAAGAGTAAGCATGGCCATCTGCCATTTAAGATCCATCTCATCCAGGTCAAGTTTATCGACCTGTTTGAAGTCATCAAAAGCAAGTTGTTGTTCAGCATTAACATCAGCAACAAATGAATGAAGAACAGCTTCTACCATACTACCAGACTTGGCAGTAGGTTCAGGAGCAGAAGTATGCTGGAAAGTGTGCTGAGAGGACACAATGTTGCTTGGGCTACTTGCATATGACATAGGACTGGATGCCATAAAACTCACAAAGGCCGAGTTGGCAGGAGTAGGAAAAGAGTCGCTTGAAAAGCCTCTCACATGAGGTTCAAAAGTTCTGAGCTTATGAAACAAATCATCAAAGCTGAGATAGTCAAGCCCACCTTTGGCTTTGAGAGAGATCACCACCTGATTCCATGAGTAGGATAAGGCTTTAAGAAACCTTGCATTAATATCACCATCATCAGGCTTAGACCTAAGTTGATTCAACTGGCTCAATATCTTCTGGAACCTATCATACCCTTGATTCAGACCTTCAGTTTCTGAGATTTTGAATTCTGTGAATTCATCTCTCAGCATGGACCTTCGCATTTTCTTTGACTCCTCATTCCCGCCGAACCTTGCTTTTATGCCATTCCAGATTTCTCTGGCATCATCCAAATGGTAGAAGTCACCCATGTGATCTTCAGGAAGAGATTGAAGCAAGATCGTTTTTGCTTTTACCTCCTTCTGAATAGCTATGATTTCCTCATGAGATTTAGGGTCAAGAAGAGTAATATTACCATTCTTGTCTCGTCCAGTAAGCTTCCTGCTGTTCCCATTCAGAATGATCTTTCAAAGATCTTGATCAGTGTTGGTGATCCACCATTCCATCTTCATTGCCCAGTTATCATATTCACCCTTCTTTAGAAGAGGGAATTTACCATTTGTGTTAGAGACCGTAGCCAGGATCTGCTGAGGTTGCACAATTTTAGGAGTGCCTTCTTCTCCTGTTTGAGTGAAGATGAGGCAGACATGATAAAAAAAATGTCAGAAATAAGAAAACTTGATTCTTCTTGTATAGAGACCCTCCCAGGCTCTGATACCACTTGTTAGGTCTACTTGATGTAGATCTTGCAGCCTGTCAGGACCGGTGAATGACTTCTGTAATCACAAGTCAAATCACAAAGAGACTCTATACACAATATGAATGTAGAATATAAATATAATTAAGAAGAACAGAATAACTATAAAGACTTGATCCTTTCTAAGGATTTCTAATATTGATAATCACTAGAACTACGTTTTGTGAAGGTGTGTCTAACCCTTCTGCCTAAGGTTCCTTTTATACTACAAGGAAACCCTAATACATCATTAAAGAAAACGTGTAAAACTGATATGCATATCCTTTCCTAACATATCTCATGCATATCCTAACAGAATATTAAGTAAATAATAAAGTTTGACTTTGACTAGAACTAGGAGCAGGACTTGCTCCTACTACGACTAGGACCAGGAGGAACTACATACCTCCTAGTCTACCTATTACAAATAACTATTACAATGGTCCTAACATTTTTCTACAACTCTAACTCCGTCATCACCACGTGTATTGAGTACTACAAGCTCGTCTTCTCCTTTTGACGATGCTTTGTGTGGACTTAGTGTGGGGGAATCCCCTTATGTTCCCTCCCCTTTCTCCACCGAGGACGAGATATTTGATCCTGGAATTGCTTATATAGGGAAATCTCGGTCTTCCACCGATGCAATAAATGGAAAATCTTTTCATTTGATTGGTGCGAGTCTACCTCGAGTAGCTCAATGTTTTGACTTACCCATTGTCCCACCCTTCTATTTCTTCTCTCCTATTTTATTGAAACTCTTTGAGTTTTTGTTGACACACGACAAAGTGGCGTTGATTTGTTTTTCCAAAGAAAACGAGAACGCCATCTTCGATCCCGGTATTTTGCACCATTAAAGGACTTAGTCCTTTATACCGGTTGTTTTTGGGCCTTGTTTATCATGTAAGCCCCACCAAAAATTGACCATACCATGAATATCCCTAAATGATCACATTTATGGGGATTCGAGTCGAGCTTTTGACTCGGTTATCAAAAACAAGGTGCCTCGTGGGGGAGACCCATGCTTATCCATGTACATATTATTGCTTTCTAATGTAGTTTAATGTGAGGAGATTTGTGCCCTTCCAACCTTTGTTCCGTGGTTGTTTGTGAATTGTGGTTTTTAGATCATGATCTTCACGATTGGAGCCTCTCGTGTTTGTTTTATGGGAGCACTCGATCGTTTGCTTTGGAGACATTTCTCAATATCCAAATGATATATCCTTTGATGTTCTAACCTTAGGTTTATAGCACACTTCATAAACGGCTATTAATTTATTGGTTACACCCTTTCCATGCTAGATTAGGCATTCGACTACGTCTCTAGTATGGGGGTGTTTTTCACCCCTAGACTCGAAACATTGAGGACAATGTTTAACTTTAGTATGGGGGGGTGAATAGATACTTTCCTTGCCAAACCTTCACGCTTTCCAAAGTTAATCTTTTTGTTTATCGTTTTGTTGCAAAATAAGGCTAAAAATGGCCAAATTTTAAAATTTTTCTCATATTTTATAAGTGTTTGAAGACACGAATGTAGATTTTCCGATGGCGAGAATAAGAGTAATTTTTGACTCGACCGTGCGTGTTGAGCACTTAGCTTTGATTCCTTAACTACACATTAGGCTAAGTCTCTTAAATGAGGACGAGAAATGATAGAGTTAATTATAAGTTACTATGCTAAACGTAGAGTACTCGTATTCTTTCAAAAACTCATGTGTTCTCGTTGTTTTCTTATTCTCCCTTCGCTTGTAAATATTTTTTGCTTAATAAATATTGACTTAGCGGTTTAGTTAGGATTGTTGGGTTTCTAGTCTTTTCTAGTAGCTTCCGTGTAATTAAATTGGGAAGACATTAAGATATCGCCAGCGTCACAGTTTTGAAGTATTGGCACCCGAATAATCGAAAGCTTCACCCAGTAATAAGATTTCAAGTGCTCACCTAAATCTAGCAAACAATTTGAAGCCCCACAAGGCCTAAAATCTATGCAAAATTGAAAGTGAATCAAGCCTTAATCTTCGAAGCTTTAAAGATCCAAAATTCGCCTTAGCGTGAGGATATACGTCTTTGGCTAATAAAACCACCAATGAGGCGGATAATAAAAGGCAAGGCAAGACCGAAGTCATAATAAAAGCTTCATGGCGAAGTTGAATAAAAGATGGAGGTAAACCAAAGATAATAAGGCCCTTCCGTTAGGGGGCGTATAAAAGTCTTGGTAATAAGTCTCATGTTCAAAACCGTTATAAAACTGTGTTTATCGATTCTTCTTGTCGGCTTAATTTTTTAACATCATCGTCTATTAGGAGGGGTTATTGATTTGATGGTCTTAGTTACACCGTTAGGACTCTATTTTTAGACCTAAATCTCTATTATCGCATAAGTCAAATGTATCCTCGTGAAACATTCAAGACAAAATAAAATATAAGAGATACAACTTAGGAATAATGGGAGAATAAGTACGTGATTAGGGCATATGAGTAGTGTTAGCATTACTAACTTATTATGACAATGATCTCGTTACACGCTTGGCATGGAATTAAGGTGAAAATCGAGGACGCCGAAATTATTTCTAACGAAGCATTCACGTGTTCTTATTCTATGAACCTAAACGTCCCATTTTGGGATGAAAATCATACATTATGTCTAAAACATAAGTAGTAGCAATAGTAGTAGTGTAGCTAGTTTATCATTCCAATAAAATGAATAAAAATTGAATTTTGGAGGTGCTACGATACTTTATTCTAGCATTACGTGAGGGCACGACAATGGTTTAGTATGGGGAGTGATGAGACTGCTTTTATACATGGTCTCATCGTCCAAAACGGGCTTAAAATGCATAAAATATCATTGAATATACCAAATATATGCTCGTGTTTATTACTTGTGTATTTTTAGGTACGGATATTGAGGAAATGGCAAAAGATCACAAGAATCAATCAAAAACGAACACGGGAAACGAAGCCGCACAATGAACCGGGCCCAAGATTTGAATTTCCAAAAATACCCTTGAAGAATTAAAGATTGGCAACTTTAGTCCCTCAACTTTTGAAGATTTACACTTTATACCCCTCAAATATTCAAAATTATGAATAGGGTCCCTAAAGTTTGAAGATATTATAAGATCAGTCCTTGAAGAACCCAAGAATTGCATTTGAAGCCCTTGGAAAAAGTTTGGAAGTATTTGTGCCAATTTTGACAAGTCCTCCAAAGTTGTTAAGTGTTATATGGGCGTTGATGGCTTTTATTACAACTTGAAAGAAAGAGGAAACCTTGGGGGGCAATTCTGCCAGACAGCCAAAATAATACCATCCATTCACAAGCTGCCACCTCAGCAAACCCACCCATATACCCATTGCCCTACCCAAACCCGTAAACCCGTAACCAAACCCACCCACCAGGTTTATTTAATAAACCTGGTCAAGACCAGTCAAACCTTCTGATGAGATGGCATTTATACATGATCTCATCGTTCTTTTCGGGCTTTAAATGCATTAAAATGTCATAAAAATACCATATATATGCTTGTGTTTGTTTACTTGTGTGTTTTAGGTATGGATATCGTGAAAAAGACAAAAGATCACAAGATACAAGGAAAAACGAACACGAGAAACGAAGCCGTACAAAGAACCGGGCCCTAATCATGGAATTTTCATCAAATACCCTTGAAGACTTGAAGACAAAACAAGATTGATCCTCAATGAATGAAGAAATGACACTTAAAACCCTTGTATATTAATAATTACAAGTTTGGTCCCTTAAGTTTGTCAAAATTACAAAAAGGTCCTTCAACTTTGAAGAAATGGCAAGTTTAGTCCCTCAACATTTTCAAATTGCCAATAATGGTCCCTCAACAAGTGAAAGACTCATTGAAGACCTTTGAAGATCAAATGAAGTCCAAAACAGCCCTTGAAATATTCAAAAATGACAAAAATGGTCCTTGAAACCTTTTTCCAAAACTCTTGTGCCAAAATTGACAACATGGGAAAGTTAAATACAAAGGAGGAGCCGTTTTTAGGGCTGGAAGCTTTAAACACCAAAAAAACCAAACCACAGGGACTTAAAATGACAAGTATGAAAGATTTAAAAGAAAAAGGGCGGTTAACACCCAACCCTCCCCCAAATTAGGATCAAAGTCTTTTACTGTACATCTTCTTACCACCCAGATTTTTACCCGACCAAAACTTGGTTAAAAATCAATTAACTTCTCACACGAGTGATTCACACCACAACAAACCTTTCCCACGCATAATATCCCCAATCCCACTCACGTGGTCCCTACCCCCAAAACCCAATCCACCAATAGGAACCCTCCTTGGTCCCCAAGTATTTGACGTGGCATAAATCAACAGTGGGGATGCAATCCTTGCTCCCAAAGCAAAAATACACGGTGGAGATCAAAGTTTGGACAATTCACACTCAAGATCATCAAGGGCATTTTAGTGAATTTCTAGATTAGGGTTTAGTATTTTCTTCCTTCTAGTATGTTCATTAGGGTCTATATAAAGAGCTTCCAACCTGTGGAAAGCCTTTGTTCCAGTTTCTAGCATAGTTTTTATGTAATTTTTTTAATAAAATAAAAGTTGGTATTTGTCTTTGAGAAAGCAATTTAATTCCTTTTTAGTTTTTAAAAAGTTGGTGATAATCTATTGCTAGATTCTGAGTTCCATGCTAAAGTTGGTTCATTGATTTTGGGTTTCAAAAAGTTTCAAGTTTTTTGGAAATTTGGAGGATTTTGGTTTGAATTTGATTCAAGGTATTTTGGTGTTAAAAGTTTATGATTTTGGTGATTTAAGGTAATAGAAAACGTTTTTCATAGGTTGAAAAAGTTTTGGAAAGTTTAAAAAGAAAAAAAAGAAAAAAAAAAAAATCGGTAATAGAATACATATTGTGGTGTTCTTGTTTTTGATTTGTTTCAACAGGTGTCAAGGCTTGTTGATTTTGTTTCTGCACCAGCCCGAGCTGGTTTGGAGGAGGATTTGCATCCTCTAGGTTCTTGGATGTAAGAACCTAAGGTAAACTTCTTTTACCTTAAAAAGTTCAAAAAATAGCAAGTTGTTTGATTTTTGATATATTCTGTGCTAAAGTGTGTTTAATGTGTTTGGATTGTGTTTTTCTGAGTTGATATACATGTTAGAATAGCTTGGGAACAGTTTTGCTAAGTTTTGTAGTGTTTTGAAGTGTTAAAACGTTTTTCAGAAATTTTACATGGGTGTTTGGCAATAGGATTAAGCAGGGTAAGTTAGTTTGATTTATGTTTTAATTGGTTGTTAGAAGTTTGGAATATAGTTGAGTTAGGTTGCTAGTTAGGTATTAGTAAGATTTGAACAAGTTTAGAACAAATTTGTGTGCTTATAAGAGAAAAGGTAGTCTAAATCTGCATAGTTCACTTATTGCTTGATTTTTCCTATTTTTGAGCTTTGATCTTTTGATTCCTGCCTAGATTTAGGGTTTAACAGGATTGCTAGTTTGTTGTATGCTATTTGGTTGTTGTGTGTGCTGAATTTGAAGCCTTGAGTCTCAATAGAGTGCTAGTTATAAGCTATATAGCCCACTGTCCTAGCTTAATCATCACAGAAAACTGCATAGGTCTGAATGTGCTTTGGATTGCTTGATTTCGATTGCTAGGTGTTTTAACTTGTGTGTTTGTTGACTTCTTGTGCTCAAAGGAGCACAAGAGTGCCTATTCTCCAAAAATAAGCATCCACAATAAGCTCAACAAGCCATTCCTTTGGCTTTTCAATCTGTGAAGGAAAAAACACAAGGCTCAAGTCTGCTGTGTTCATAAAAACATCCAGTCTGTCATATAAGTTGCGGCGCAAGCCACAAGCGCTGCGGCGCAACTGAAGGAGCTAAAGATCAAGGAACTCTCGCAACACTAGTTGCGGCGCAACATACAAACGTTGCGGCGCAACAAAAGTAAAAAAAAAAAAAGGGTGCCAGGACTCGAACCCGTGACCACCCGTTCACAACACCAACACCTTAACCAACGCGCCCTGGGGACTTTGACTGGTTAATTTGGTTTTGTTTTCTACTTAACACCTTTTCTCTTTTGCTTTTTAATATAAAGCCGTAGGTCTTTGTGCTTATTACAGCTTATCTATTAAGCTTAATTGGTTTCTTTTATTTTTCTTAGGTCAGTTATAGTACTTAGGATTTTTAAAAATTGGTTTTATAATTTTCCTTTTATTAATTTATTTATTAGAATTTATTTAGTATACGTTTTTAGAAAATCCATAAAAAATATCAAAAATAGTTTTTATTTTTAGGAAAAATAATTTTAAGTTTTTAAAATATATTTTTGAGGTTTACAACTTATTTTGGTTTCAAAAACATTTATTTTTAATTTTATATTATTTTAAGGTTTTTTATAAACTTTAAAGATTTTTATAAAATTATTAAAAAAGGTTTAGAAGCTATAATTTGTGTTTTTCTCTTAATTATATTATTTAGGAATTTTAGAAACTTTTTATTTTTAATAATATTTTAATATTATTTTATTATTAAATTTTCAAAATTTTCTTTTTCTTTCTTTTTCATTTTTCTTAAATTCTAGAGCATTAATTAGGACCATTTCCATTTTTAGAATAATTTTTAAGCTTATAGATTTATTTTTATAATTATTTTAATTTTAATTAGGTTTTTATTATTTTAAATCATTTTTAGAATTTTAAAAATAGTTTTAATAGGTTTTAATTTTTAGATAATTACTTTTTAGTCTCATAATAATATAAGTTAAGTAATTTTTCAATAAAACCATATTTTGGAATATTTTATTAGTTGTAATTAATTTTAGGGCTTTAATTAGCATTTAAAATTAATTATTTAATTAATAAAAGTTTTTAAAATATCTTTGTTGGATTTTTTATCTTAGTTTATATTATTTTAGACTTGTTTTAATCTTTTCTTAATTTTGTTTTTGGTCTTAGTTTAAAAATTTTTTAATTTTTGTGATTTCTACGGCTTTACGTTTTACGTTTTTACGACATAGTGTAATTTTCACGAGACCGTCTTCCATCTTTCTCAATATTAATCTCAAATACATACAAGTTAATTCACAACACCATACCTCCTTGGGAAACGAACTTTTTACAATCATTTTATTTGATAGGGTCATTAATACACGGTTTTCCTAAACCGTCGTATTTGATACTTACCGCTCATATACGTTCTTTTTGTTTTCCTAAACAAGAGACGTGTTTTTACTACTATCATTTTGGCGCCGCTGCCGGGGAGGTGTGTCGTGATTTAATTTGGAAAATTTTGTTTTTGATATTATCCATAAATAGTATTTGTGTTAAGTGGAACTCCCTTAACACGTATTATCGGTTTTCTCGGTTTTTCTTTGTGAATATTATTAATATATTGTATTAAGTATCACAACCAAAATACAATATCTCCAAAAGTGTGAAAACACAACCTTGATTCGGGATTTCATCACTCGATCATTGTATTCGAATCTCAAACAAAAAGAAAAGGCAAAAATAGATAAATACTTTCGAGAAGCTCGATTTTGAAAGATACGAACTATAAGGTGGGTATAAGGCGGGTATTATAAAATATACCCTAAGGAAAAAGGCTTTTAAGTGCTTCGCGCCGCCTCGTTTCCCCGCTTGCTTGTGAGTATTTTGAGATTGAAAGCTAATCGAGGGTTTTGCCACCCAAAGTATTAATACGTATACTATATTTGCTTGGTTTTCTTTGTGATTAAACCCTCGTGAACAATTTGGTTTTCACCAAAGTTCTAAAGTCATTCGAAGGCGTTCACTCCACGTGATCGTTTTCATTCCTTTGAGGCTTCTTTAATCAAGAGTTTGATTCGAGGAGAGATTTTGTAGATTGTTGTCTACGAAGATACACCAAAAACCAAAAAAATTAAATATCATCAAAAACACAAAAAAATTGAAAATCCACAAAACGACCAAAAAGAATCTTCTTTGCTCACCTCCCATTCTTCGTGAAGTTTATGATCACTCGTAATCAAGCAAAACGAGCTCGTAAACGACTTCAAAAGCAAGCAAATCAAGGATCGTTGATTGTTGAAGAACCTCCAATTGTTGAACCTATTATAGAACAAGAAGTCGTAATGGCTAATCGTACTATGATGGAGTTGCTACAAGCACCCACCGAGGGTTTTGGAGAGGCCATTGTTATTCCCGCCATCCTTGCGGAGAATTTCGAAATTAAGACGGGTTTAATGTCAATGCTACAAGCAAACAAATTTCGAGGTCACGAGAAAGACAACCCGCATTACCATATTAGGAATTTCAACCGTCTCACCGCCACTAGCAAATTCAAAGATGTTCCGCATGACGCCATTAAGATGATGTTGTTTCCATATTCGTTGGATGGACCCGCTAAAATTTGGCTCGAGAAAGAACCGCCAAATTCGATTTTGACATGGGCCGATCTCGTTTCTAAGTTTGTGAACAAGTTTTTTCCACCATCAAAAACAACACACTTAAAAAATGAGATTTCACGATTTGTGCAACGTAACAATGAAAGTTTTTCTATGGCATGGGAACGATTTAAGGAGATGTTACATGAATGTCCTCATCATGATTTTTCGGAATTGCATCAAATTGATACATTTTATAATGGGCTTAATGATCATGAACGAGATTATTTGAATGCCGCCGCGGGTGGTAATTTTTTGTGCAAGACGACAAATGAGGCTTTACAAATCATTGAAAATCGATCTAAGGTTTATAGCCCTCGTAACACACCGAGTGTTGCCAATATGGGTTCGTCATCTTCGTCACAATCGTCTCGTAGCATTAACGCCTTACATGATGAAGCTAATGAGGAAAATCGTTTTTTTGATAGATTTGCTAATCTAATGTCCCATTGGAAGGCTCAAGAAGCTTCCAATTCCGCTTCGGTTAAAGCGGTTGCTAAGAGTTGTTTATCGTGTGGAGGAGCTCATGATTTATCCGAGTGCATTACCGCGGATGGTAACACTTCGAGTGCTTATGTAGCAACGGGAACTTACAACCAAAACGGCCAAGGTTCCCGCCAAAATCAAGCTCCACCAAACCAAAATGCTAACAATTATCGAAACAACAACCAAGGTAATTACCAAGGCAACACACGCAATTACAACAAAGGGAATTATCAAAGTGGGAATGGACAAATCTCTAATCAAAACCAAAACCGTGATTTTCAAAATACTACACAAGGTTTTCAAAATGCTCACACGAAAAATTTGCAAGGAGAATTTTTGGATTATGCAAAAGCAAATGATGCTAAATTTGATAATATGCAACGTGAGATGATTAGCTTAAGGTCCGAGTTGAAAAACGAGCTTAAAAATGAACTTGCTAATGAACTTAAAACTCATGCAAATAAAATGGAAGGAAATGTCCAACGTCTTCAACAAAACCAACAAAAGATGGAATTAGGACAACATGAGATTAAGCAAGAGTTATTGAAAGCGGATGCTAGGCAATCAAAATTTGAGGACCGTATGGCTAAGATGTTCGAAGCTATCATGTGTAAACCCTCTTCTTCGGGTGGTCTTCCTAGTGATACCATTGCAAACCCGAAGGGAGAAATGAAGGTTATTACTACACGAAGTGGTAAAACTTTCAAGGAACCAATCTCTCGTACAAGTACTTCTAAGGAGAAGGAAATCGAGAAAGAACCCGAGGTGATGGTCGAAAAGGAGCACATTACAATCCCACGAAGTACCGCTCATACCACACCTACGGTTACACCAATACCAATTGTGGAACCCGAGATTCCAAGGCCGTTGCCTAATGACTTACCCACACCACCTTTACCCTACCCTTCAAGACGAAACAAAGAGAAAATGCAAGAACGTAACAAACAACAAATCGAGCTTTTTATTAAGATGTTTCAACAAATGCATTTTGATGTGAGTTTAGCCGACGCGTTGTTATACATGCCTCGTTTCGCTTCCACTTTTAAAAGTATGATGAGCGATAAGGAAAAGCTTTCAAAACTTGCTAATTGTTCTTCGGTTTATCTTAACCGCATACCGGAAAAAGTTGGTGATCCCGGAAAGTTTCTCATTCCTTGTGACATACAAGAGATGAAAGAATGCCTCGCCTTGGCCGATCTTGGTGCGAGCATTAATTTGATGCCATTTTCCATTTGGAAATCGCTTTCGCTTCCGGCTCTTATTCCTTCGAACATGTCCATCGAGATGGCCGATCATTCTACGATTATGGCATGTGGAATAGCCGAAGACGTTTTCGTGAAAGTGGGGAAGTTCTACTATCCCGTTGATTTTATAGTAGTCGACATCCCCGCGGATCCTCAAGTTCCTCTAATTTTAGGACGATCATTTTTAGATACTTCGAGATCGCTTATCGATGTTCATGCAAGAACTATCACTTTGAGATTCAACGAAGAGGAACTTGTTATAAACGCTACTCAAAACTCGAAACCTTCTCATGTTTATGCAATCGCTACCATCAATCACATTGACATCGTTGATGTGGTTTGCGATGAGTTTTCACAAGAAGTGTTAGGTTTTTCCGATAGCTCGTCAAGTGGCAATCCCACTATTTTGGATCCGATTCTTGCTAATTCCACACCAAATCTCACTCCATTCCAAGGAGGCGATTTCACTTCAAATGAAATCGACAATGAAGATGAGGTGTTGATTAGTGATGATATTTCTATTCCACCATTTCTTCCGCCGATGGAAGTTATGAGTGTTGAACCAAAATCTTCAATCGAGGAACCGCCTATCCTTGAATTGAAAGATCTTCCTTCTCACCTTGAATATGCATTCTTGGAAGGTGATGACAAATTGCCGGTTATTATTGCAAAAGATCTTGCTAATGATGAAAAAACCGAGCTCTTGAAAGTTCTTAAGGCTCACAAAGGGGCAATTGCGTGGAAAATATCCGACATTAAGGGTATTGACCCAAAATTTTGTACTCACAAGATTTTAATGGAGGAGGACTACAAACCCGCAATTCAAAGTCAAAGAAGGGTAAATCCCAAAATTCACGATGTCATTAAAAAGGAGGTCCTTAAACTCCTTGACGCAGGAATGATTTATCCTATATCCGATAGCCCATGGGTGAGCCCAATCCATTGTGTCCCTAAAAAGGGAGGAATGACCGTTGTGCCTAATGAAAACAACGAGTTAATTCCCACTCGTGTTGTGACCGGTTGGAGGGTGTGTATTGACTACCGAAAGTTAAATGACGCCACTCGTAAAGACCACTTTCCTTTGCCCTTCATGGATCAAATGTTGGAGCGACTTGCGGGAAATGAATTCTATTGCTTTTTAGATGGTTTTTCCGGTTACTTTCAAATCCCTATCGACCCTCGTGATCAAGAGAAGACTACGTTTACGTGTCCTTATGGAACGTTCGCTTATCGTAGGATGCCTTTCGGACTTTGCAATGCACCCGGTACGTTTCAACGGTGTATGATGGCGATTTTTCACGACATGATCGAGAAGTCGATGGAAGTGTTTATGGATGACTTCTCGGTGTTTGGTAATTCGTTCACGTCATGTTTATCTAATCTCGAACAAATGTTAAAACGTTGTGAAGAAACCAATCTTGTGCTTAATTGGGAGAAATGTCATTTCATGTGTAAACAAGGAATCGTCTTAGGACATAAGGTGTCGAAGGCGGGGATTGAGGTCGATAAAGCTAAGGTAGACGTCATCGCCAAGTTACCTCATCCCAAAACCGTTAAGGGAGTTCGTAGTTTCCTAGGCCACGCGGGCTTTTATCGTCGTTTCATCAAGGACTTTTCGAAGATTTCTCGTCCTATGACACACCTTCTCGAGAAGGATGCTCCTTTTAACTTTAATGAGGATTGTGTTAAGGCTTTCGAGACTCTAAAAAGGAAACTTACCGAAGCTCCCATTCTTGTTGCTCCTAATTGGGAATTACCCTTTGAAATCATGTGCGATGCAAGTGATTATGCTATAGGGGCCGTCTTAGGGCAACGTTACGACAAGCATTTCCGTCCTATCCACTATGCTAGTAAGACGATGACCGAGGCTCAATTAAAGTACACCACAACGGAAAAGGAATTCCTTGCCGTGGTCTATGCTTTTGAGAAATTCCGACCTTATCTCGTCCTAACTAAAAGCATCGTGTATACCGACCATTCGGCTATCAAGTATCTCTTAGCTAAGCAAGATGCTAAGCCGAGATTACTTCGTTGGATGCTCCTCCTCCAAGAATTTGATGTCACCGTGCTTGACAAAAAAGGAGCCGAGAATCTAGCGGCCGATCATCTCTCTCGTCTAGAAGATCCTCACAAAGATGTTTTCGAGAACAAGGAAATTACCGAAACATTTCCTCTTGAGACTCTCGGTGTAGTGAATTCTAAAGACACCACCCCATGGTTTGCCGACATTGCAAATTACCATGCGGGCAATTTCATAATCAAGGGTATGACGACACAACAAAAACGAAAGTTCTTTCGTGACGTCAAGTTCTATTTTTGGGACGACCCTTATCTCTTTCGGATTTGTGCGGATCAACTCGTTCGACGTTGTGTGTTTGGTACCGAAGCTTCTAATATCCTTAGAGCTTGTCACGAGGGACCCACGGGTGGTCACCACGGTGCTAATCTCACGGCTAAGAAAGTGTTCGATGCCGGTTTCTTTTGGCCTTCTATCTATCGTGATGCACACGCACTTGTAAAGTCGTGTGATTCGTGCCAACGTCAAGGAAAATCGTCTCAACGTGATGAAATGCCGCAAAATATAATTCAAGTGTGTGAGATTTTCGACATATGGGGAATAGACTTTATGGGGCCGTTCCCATCGTCTCATGGCAACAAATATATCCTCGTCGCGGTGGACTACCTTTCTAAGTGGGTGGAAGCTAAGGCTCTGCCTACTAATGATGCTCGTGTGGTAGTGAAGTTTTTGAAGCAACTATTCTCTCGGTTCGGAACCCCTCGTGCTATTATAAGCGATCGTGGAACCCATTTTTGTAATGACCAATTCGAAAAGGTTCTAAAGAAATATGGGGTTACACATCGTCTTTCTACGGCTTATCACCCGCAAACGAGTGGGCAAGTCGAGGTTTCGAACCGAGCTTTGAAGAGGATTTTAGAAAGGTCGATTGGAGAAAACCGTGCTTCATGGTCCGACAAACTCGATGACGCTTTATGGGCCTTTAGGACCGCTTATAAGACACCTATCGGTTGCACTCCTTATAAGTTAGTCTATGGGAAGAATTGTCATTTGCCCATTGAATTGGAGCATAAGGCATATTGGGCCCTTAAGCATGCTAATTTTGACTTAAAGACCGCGGGAGATCACCGGAAAATACAATTGAATGAATTGGATGAATTAAGGGATAATGCTTATGAAAATTCATTAATTTTTAAAGAAAAGACTAAAAAGTTTCATGATTCAAAGATTAAAAACCGGGTTTTTAACGTTGGTGATCAAGTGTTGCTTTTTAACTCACGTCTTAAGATATTTTCCGGGAAATTGAAATCTCGTTGGTCGGGTCCGTTCACCATTACACAAGTGTTTCCATATGGGACCATTGAGCTAGCTCAAGATGATGGCCCCAATTTCAAGGTGAATGGACATAGGCTTAAGCACTACTTTGGTGGGGAAATTCCTTCAATGGTTGCCCCCGACCAAGACACCTTCCCCAATGATAATTAGCATTGAGGGGATCGAGTCGAGCTCATGACTCGGTAATCAAAAACGAGGTGCCTCGTGGGGGAGATCCCATGCTTATCTTTATGCTTATTATTCACTAATAAGGGGACTTGTACCCTTCCAACTCGTTGTCTCGTGGTTGTTTGTGATTGTGTTATCTAGATCATCATCATCGTCTACGATTGAAGACTCTCGTGTTCGTTTACGTGAGCCTCCATCGTTCGTTTGAAGAAGTTTTTCACGAATCCATGACATATCCTTTATTGTTCTAACAATTATCTTTTAGCATAATTAATAAACGGCTATAGATATATTGTTGATCACCCTTTCCATGCTAGATCCTAAGCATTCGACTCTTCGTCTCTAGTATGGGGGTGCTCCACCTTTAGACTCGAAACATTGAGGACAATGTTTACTTTTAGTATGGGGGGGTGAATAGGTACTTGCTTTGCTACGCCCTCACGTGTTCCAACCTTCAATGTTTTGTTTTGCTAATAAGGCTAAAAATGGCCAAATTTTAAAATTTTTCTTAGTTTTCATAAGTGTTTTTAAGACACGAATGTATATTTTCCGATGGGTAGAATAAGAGTTAATTTTTGACTTGATGGGCATTTGGAGCCATTTACATTCCTTAACCCGCTCAATTCAAGTTTTGCTAGACTTTTATATAGGGAGCTTTAAAACGCGAAAGTCTTAATTCATTCGGGTTAAGAACAAGAACTTTTCGCAAGTTCCTATAATTGATTCTAGAAAGTCACTTATCAAGGGAACTTTAAAATGCATTCTCTAAACTTGAAAAAGTCCAAGAAAGTGCAAGATCCTATAGGTGGCTTGGAAACCCAAAACTTTGATTTGATATAGTCTTAATGAAAGCTAATCCAAATTTGGCTTAATTTTGACTTGCACGGCTAAGTATTCACGAGTCTCTTTAATTAGAGGTCTTTAAATAGTGAAGAACGAGAAATGATAGAGTTAGACAAGTGATCATGCTAAACGTAGAACATGAAAGTGTTCTTTCAAAAACTCATATGTTTTTAATTGTGGCTTTTTCTTCCCATAAGATCAATGCATTAGGAATAAATCATAATTGCAATAAGTAAGGTCGTACGGTTTGAAAAGTTACTTAGCCTCTAGCGCAAGATCGTTTAAAAGTTGCTCGGGGTTGAATAGAGTTCATAGCCAAGGCATAACTTATTGAAACGGGACGCGAAGATTGGCGATCATCCAAAAAGGCCCTAACAAGGCATGAGGAGCTCTATTTTTGCTAAAGATCCAAAGATGATGTGAAGTATCATTGTTCCAAAATCAATATGAAGGATCAAGACACACGACGAGAAGCTATTACTCCCCTAAAGAATGGAGAAAGTCTATCCAAAAAGACCCTAACAAGGTATGAGGATAAATATATCCAAGTCCGAAAAGGAGGCGGATCGTTGTATATCAAAATCCAAAGTAAAGATTGAAGAAAAATGATGAAGTCGTGGTCCTATATGAAGAATCTCTCAAAAACGTCAAGTGAAGAAATTCCAATTATATGAAGAAAAGACCATAATTTCGAGAACGTCTTCCCAAGATTTGAAGTATGAAGTACATGCCAAATATCGGTCCGAGAAAGGTCTCAAATCGTGAAACGAGTTATGCCAAGATATGAACTTAAGGAGATACACGAGAAGCCGTTTTAAAAGATTTTGTCCTTCGGCTAACTATTGATCAAATCGTGCTACTTTGCTTTCGGACTAATAACTACTTAAATAAGTCAATATGAATCACTTGTGATCCATGACAATTAATGCTAGTAACCCATTTCCTTTTATAATAACTAGGATTGCGGGGAGAAAAAGTATTACACAATTTGGACGTATGAGTAGTGTTAGCATTGTGACTTGTACCAACAATGATCTTGTTTTTGCACTTAGCATGGAATGTATGACAATCAAGGATGACGAAATTTACTCTAAGGGACATTAACTTGTTTCTATTCTTTGACCCTAAAAGTCACATTTTGGTGATGAAAATCATACATTATGTCTTTACACATCATCGTAGTATGTTGCAAGTCTTTTACTCTTCGATAAAGGTTAATAAAATTGAACTTTGGTGATGCTTAGATACTTTATTCTAGCATTGCGTGAGGGCACGGCAATGGCTTAGTATGGGGGAGTGATGAGATGGCATTTATACATGATCTCATCGTTCTTTTCGGGCTTTAAATGCATTAAAATGTCATAAAAATACCATATATATGCTTGTGTTTGTTTACTTGTGTGTTTTAGGTATGGATATCGTGAAAAAGACAAAAGATCACAAGATACAAGGAAAAACGAACACGAGAAACGAAGCCGTACAAAGAACCGGGCCCTAATCATGGAATTTTCATCAAATACCCTTGAAGACTTGAAGACAAAACAAGATTGATCCTCAATGAATGAAGAAATGACACTTAAAACCCTTGTATATTAATAATTACAAGTTTGGTCCCTTAAGTTTGTCAAAATTACAAAAAGGTCCTTCAACTTTGAAGAAATGGCAAGTTTAGTCCCTCAACATTTTCAAATTGCCAATAATGGTCCCTCAACAAGTGAAAGACTCATTGAAGACCTTTGAAGATCAAATGAAGTCCAAAACAGCCCTTGAAATATTCAAAAATGACAAAAATGGTCCTTGAAACCTTTTTCCAAAACTCTTGTGCCAAAATTGACAACATGGGAAAGTTAAATACAAAGGAGGAGCCGTTTTTAGGGCTGGAAGCTTTAAACACCAAAAAAACCAAACCACAGGGACTTAAAATGACAAGTATGAAAGATTTAAAAGAAAAAGGGCGGTTAACACCCAACCCTCCCCCAAATTAGGATCAAAGTCTTTTACTGTACATCTTCTTACCACCCAGATTTTTACCCGACCAAAACTTGGTTAAAAATCAATTAACTTCTCACACGAGTGATTCACACCACAACAAACCTTTCCCACGCATAATATCCCCAATCCCACTCACGTGGTCCCTACCCCCAAAACCCAATCCACCAATAGGAACCCTCCTTGGTCCCCAAGTATTTGACGTGGCATAAATCAACAGTGGGGATGCAATCCTTGCTCCCAAAGCAAAAATACACGGTGGAGATCAAAGTTTGGACAATTCACACTCAAGATCATCAAGGGCATTTTAGTGAATTTCTAGATTAGGGTTTAGTATTTTCTTCCTTCTAGTATGTTCATTAGGGTCTATATAAAGAGCTTCCAACCTGTGGAAAGCCTTTGTTCCAGTTTCTAGCATAGTTTTTATGTAATTTTTTTAATAAAATAAAAGTTGGTATTTGTCTTTGAGAAAGCAATTTAATTCCTTTTTAGTTTTTAAAAAGTTGGTGATAATCTATTGCTAGATTCTGAGTTCCATGCTAAAGTTGGTTCATTGATTTTGGGTTTCAAAAAGTTTCAAGTTTTTTGGAAATTTGGAGGATTTTGGTTTGAATTTGATTCAAGGTATTTTGGTGTTAAAAGTTTATGATTTTGGTGATTTAAGGTAATAGAAAACGTTTTTCATAGGTTGAAAAAGTTTTGGAAAGTTTAAAAAGAAAAAAAAGAAAAAAAAAAAATCGGTAATAGAATACATATTGTGGTGTTCTTGTTTTTGATTTGTTTCAACAGGTGTCAAGGCTTGTTGATTTTGTTTCTGCACCAGCCCGAGCTGGTTTGGAGGAGGATTTGCATCCTCTAGGTTCTTGGATGTAAGAACCTAAGGTAAACTTCTTTTACCTTAAAAAGTTCAAAAAATAGCAAGTTGTTTGATTTTTGATATATTCTGTGCTAAAGTGTGTTTAATGTGTTTGGATTGTGTTTTTCTGAGTTGATATACATGTTAGAATAGCTTGGGAACAGTTTTGCTAAGTTTTGTAGTGTTTTGAAGTGTTAAAACGTTTTTCAGAAATTTTACATGGGTGTTTGGCAATAGGATTAAGCAGGGTAAGTTAGTTTGATTTATGTTTTAATTGGTTGTTAGAAGTTTGGAATATAGTTGAGTTAGGTTGCTAGTTAGGTATTAGTAAGATTTGAACAAGTTTAGAACAAATTTGTGTGCTTATAAGAGAAAAGGTAGTCTAAATCTGCATAGTTCACTTATTGCTTGATTTTTCCTATTTTTGAGCTTTGATCTTTTGATTCCTGCCTAGATTTAGGGTTTAACAGGATTGCTAGTTTGTTGTATGCTATTTGGTTGTTGTGTGTGCTGAATTTGAAGCCTTGAGTCCCAATAGAGTGCTAGTTATAAGCTATATAGCCCACTGTCCTAGCTTAATCATCACAGAAAACTGCATAGGTCTGAATGTGCTTTGGATTGCTTGATTTCGATTGCTAGGTGTTTTAACTTGTGTGTTTGTTGACTTCTTGTGCTCAAAGGAGCACAAGAGTGCCTATTCTCCAAAAATAAGCATCCACAATAAGCTCAACAAGCCATTCCTTTGGCTTTTCAATCTGTGAAGGAAAAAACACAAGGCTCAAGTCTGCTGTGTTCATAAAAACATCCAGTCTGTCATATAAGTTGCGGCGCAAGCCACAAGCGCTGCGGCGCAACTGAAGGAGCTAAAGATCAAGGAACTCTCGCAACACTAGTTGCGGCGCAACATACAAACGTTGCGGCGCAACAAAAGTAAAAAAAAAAAAAGGGTGCCAGGACTCGAACCCGTGACCACCCGTTCACAACACCAACACCTTAACCAACGCGCCCTGGGGACTTTGACTGGTTAATTTGGTTTTGTTTTCTACTTAACACCTTTTCTCTTTTGCTTTTTAATATAAAGCCGTAGGTCTTTGTGCTTATTACAGCTTATCTATTAAGCTTAATTGGTTTCTTTTATTTTTCTTAGGTCAGTTATAGTACTTAGGATTTTTAAAAATTGGTTTTATAATTTTCCTTTTATTAATTTATTTATTAGAATTTATTTAGTATACGTTTTTAGAAAATCCATAAAAAATATCAAAAATAGTTTTTATTTTTAGGAAAAATAATTTTAAGTTTTTAAAATATATTTTTGAGGTTTACAACTTATTTTGGTTTCAAAAACATTTATTTTTAATTTTATATTATTTTAAGGTTTTTTATAAACTTTAAAGATTTTTATAAAATTATTAAAAAAGGTTTAGAAGCTATAATTTGTGTTTTTCTCTTAATTATATTATTTAGGAATTTTAGAAACTTTTTATTTTTAATAATATTTTAATATTATTTTATTATTAAATTTTCAAAATTTTCTTTTTCTTTCTTTTTCATTTTTCTTAAATTCTAGAGCATTAATTAGGACCATTTCCATTTTTAGAATAATTTTTAAGCTTATAGATTTATTTTTATAATTATTTTAATTTTAATTAGGTTTTTATTATTTTAAATCATTTTTAGAATTTTAAAAATAGTTTTAATAGGTTTTAATTTTTAGATAATTACTTTTTAGTCTCATAATAATATAAGTTAAGTAATTTTTCAATAAAACCATATTTTGGAATATTTTATTAGTTGTAATTAATTTTAGGGCTTTAATTAGCATTTAAAATTAATTATTTAATTAATAAAAGTTTTTAAAATATCTTTGTTGGATTTTTTATCTTAGTTTATATTATTTTAGACTTGTTTTAATCTTTTCTTAATTTTGTTTTTGGTCTTAGTTTAAAATTTTTTTAATTTTTGTGATTTCTACGGCTTTACGTTTTACGTTTTTACGACATAGTGTAATTTTCACGAGACCGTCTTCCATCTTTCTCAATATTAATCTCAAATACATACAAGTTAATTCACAACACCATACCTCCTTGGGAAACGAACTTTTTACAATCATTTTATTTGATAGGGTCATTAATACACGGTTTTCCTAAACCGTCGTATTTGATACTTACCGCTCATATACGTTCTTTTTGTTTTCCTAAACAAGAGACGTGTTTTTACTACTATCACCTTCCCACTTATTTCCCACCAAAACACTTCATTTAAAAACATTTTTTTACCCAAAATGGATTAAACCCCCATCCTAATCACCCCTAGAACCCTAATTACCCCAAGTTCAATTAAAATCAAATCAAAGGGTTTTATGTTGATTAACTCCAGATTCCTAATTACCCACTTTCTCACCCAAACCCACCTCTCAAACCACCACAAGACACACCCATGTGTCTTGTGGGACCCTCCCCTGCACCCGTCACTCTCACCCAAACCCCAAAACCCGACCAAACCAACGACCCACATGAACTCCTTGGTCCCCAAGTCCATTCAAACGGCCAAGATCACAAGACAAGAGCTGGCATCCAACAAAGCAATCACATGGGCAAGAATTTGACCAATTTTCAGTCAAAGAATCAAGGGCAATTTAGGCAGTTCATGCACTAGGGTTTATGGCATTCTAGATAGTTCTTCTAGCTCTATTTAAGCACCTCTCAACATGTGAGTAGGGCTGTTCCATTTTTTCTAGCAACTTTGTAATTCCTTTTTTAAATTAATATAAAGTTGGTAATTTTAAAAAAAAAGTGTAATTCCTTTTATCATTATTTAAAAAGTTGGTATCTGATTTAGCTAGAATATTGAGTTCCAAAAGTTGATTATTGAAGTAATTTTTAAATTTTCAAAATTATTTTAAAGTTTCTGAAATTGGTAGATTTCTTGGTGAAATCTTGTTTCAAGTTGGATTTACAGTTTTATTTAGTGATTGTGTAAGTGTTTTGAAAGGAAGATTATTTGAGAAAGTTTTGGAAAAGATTTTTAAGAAAGAAAAAAAAAATAGATTGCATATTTGGTGTATTTTTCATTTTTTTTTCTTAGTAGGGTTGTAAGTTTCTTGCTGTTCAAGGTCCAGCATAGGCCCCAGCCTATTGGAAGTGACAAAGCAGTCACTGAGGGACTTGGATGTAAGTCCCTCAAGGTAAATCCTTGACCTTGTTTTCAATATTCAGTTATTGGTGATTTGGTATGAATTTTGTGCTAAGTTGTTTGATTGCTTGCTTATTGGTTTGATTTTACTGATTTATGTGTGTTATGCATGTTTATGACTGTTAGAAATCAGTTTGGGTGAATTTGAAACCATTTGCTTTGTTAAAAATGATTTTCAATTTATAAGGGAGTGTTTGGATATGCATGTTAGCTAAGTTTATTGAAAGATTTTTGGGTTAAAAACCTGTTTGAAACATTCCATAAGGTAGAAATAGGTTGTAGGTTGCTTAGGTTTTCAGTTTAGAGAAGTCTAAGTCAAAATTGCATGATAAAAGTTTGAGAAAATTAGCAAAAATCAGTCGCTTCATTTTTCTGCTCATTTGTGTGAAATTGTGCATAAAAGTTTGTTAAGCTGTTAGATTATAGGCCATCTAAGATTTGTGTATCAATTTCTTGCTAGCTGATTAGTTTGTGTGCATGATTTAAGCTTTTGAAACTCATTTTTGTGCATATAACTTGGTCAAATTTTCATCAGTTAGCATATAGATATATCAGAGACATTCAGTGTGCATTCTTGCTTGATTTTTGCTTTGTGCTTGTGTTTTTTGTGCATTCCAGTGACTCCTTGTACTCAACAGAGTACAAAGGTGCCTTTTGTCCAATCAAAACACCACCCAATCCCAAAGATCAAGTCCTCTTGGTCTAAAGTTCACAAGTGAAGAAACTTAATTTCTTCGAGTTTTCTAAAAACATACTGGGCACGTTTTTCACTGAATTAGCTTTAATCTTGGTTAAAATTGGTTTGTGTTTGTGTTTTTGTGAGTTAAGAGTAACAGGGTTTCAGTTTTAAAAAAAGTTAAAAAGAAAAAAAAATAAAAATAAAAACTCACCTGGCCTGGGCTCGAACACGCGACCTCCCTTTCGGAGGAGTAACGTGTTTACCAGTGATCCGGATGTTTTTTTACGTTATACCTCTCCAACACAATAGACTTAAGCAGTATTGAGTTGGGCTATTTAAATATAAGCCGTAGCTATTTTGGGCTTTTCCAGCTTATTCAATAAGCTTATTTGTGCAAGCTTATTTTTCCTAGGATTAGATATTCACTAGGGATTTTTCTAGCTAGGTTTTGTATTTTTCTCTTTATTTATTTATTTTCTATCATTTTTTAATTAGCCGATTTTCATTAATTAGATAAAAAATAGGAAAAAGTGTTTTTAATTTTTAGAAGAATAGTTTTTAGGTTTTAATTTATATTTTTGAGGTTTACAGCCCAAAAAGTTTTCAAAAAGTCTTATTTTTAATTTTATTTGATTTTAGGGGTTTTCAACAACTTTAAAATTTAATATAAAATTATTAAAAAGGTTTTAGGAACTTTAATTTGCATTTTTATCTTAGTTATATTATTCTAGGTTTTTGGTAATTTTTTAGAATTTATTCATAAACTTTTTATTTTTTTGATTATTTTAATATTATTTTATTACTAAAAATTGAAAGTTTATTTTTTTAACTTTTTTCATTTTTTCTATATTGAATACACATAATTAGGAATTTTGTAACTTTCCAAATCTTTTTAGGACTTTTCATTTATTTTCTAGAATTAATTTAAATTTTAATAGATTTTAATAGTTTTTAAGTGTTTAAAAATAGTTTAATTTGGTTTTAAAATTTTAAAAAATAGTTTTTTAGCTTAATTAGGTTATTTTTGAGGTTTACAAACTATAAAATCTTGTTTAGGGCTTTTTAACAATTAATTGTGATTTTTAGGGCTTTAATTAGCATTAAAAAGTCATTATCTAATTAATTAAAAGGTTTTAACAAGCTTGGGTTTTTTGTAAACTCTTAGAATATTATTGTGGATTTTTAGTAATTTTTAGGAATTTTTAGGTTAAAATTTTAATTTTTGTACTATTTACGGTTTTACGTGTTCGCCTTTTTCGTCGTATTTTAATTCGTTTTCGTAACCGTCATTTCTTTCCTTTCTCATTTCTATTCTCTTTTCTTCTTCTTAATAATCACAAAAATTAATCATCATTCATTACACAACACACGTGCCTCCTCGTGAACGAACTTATTTGGGTCATTAGTGCTTGGTTTTCCTAAACCGACACTTAACGCTTACCACTATTTTGTCATCCTTTTCCTAAAGGGTACAAAAACACTACAATCAGACACCTTACTATTCAAGACGCTGTAGTAAGTGGGACAGCCAACGCATTCCAAGCTGGGCTTGCAAAAGACACAGTGTGCACGTCTAACAATATGCCGCATTCAACGACATTGCTTATGGTAGTAGTGGTACGCCACACGTAATGAAATCTCATTCGCCCATAAGTTCAGAGATACATTTCACTGAATGTACTCATACTGGGCGCTTGTAATCACAAAACTTAAACGTGGATACAAAGACCTGGAACAATATATTAGGGCGCACGCCCAAGCAGAAGTTTGCAAGGTTAAAACAACAAAAGCACGAGCGCGTGCCCCATCATATACGGACATGCAGAAGTAATACAAAGGGGACATAAATTATATGTGTTTACAATTACGATACACTCTTACAAACAAAGGTTGGACAAAATTATGTCACTATAAATACATGTTCGTAATAAATCCCCAGTCGATCTAGACCGCTTCAGGCTACGAGGAAGAGGATTCGATGAAGAAATGGTGTGTTACCTCCACGCTTTCTGCATATCCTGTAGAACGCTCACATCTCGAGCAGCAAGGGAAGGAACACTGACGGGCACACCATTGGACCGACAGGGATGCGCCAACCCAACATCAATTGCGGCCCCTGGATACGGTCCATCTTTTCTTTGCAACACGCTTTGCATGGCGCTTCAATACTTTGTCTAAAGGAACCTCTCTAACTGCGACAACATGATCGGAAGAAAGAATGGGCACCTATAGCTAAGAAAATCAAGCTTAAGATGAAAATCATACTCTCCCTTTGCGCCTTCTTCAAGTGGCTAATAACGAATTTCAAAACCCACATTAACATACCTCGTACCAAATATTAGAAATTATAATTTTTAGAATCTCACTTACCTTATAAAACATTTAAAACCTTCTTAAAGTAGCAAGATTAAATTTTCAAATTTTTTTGTTAATCAAATAAAACGAATTATTAATATTTTTCTCACAATTATATATCATATTTTTTTAGCAAATTTTTATAATATTTTTTTAATAATTTATTAAAATAACATTTTTAATTCTAAATTAAACAATTTTTTATTTATTTATTATTTTTATAATCTAATTTCATAATATATTTTAAAAATTTGATGTTTTTTAATTTAACATTTATTTTATTATAATTTATTAACTTTATAACGAATTTATTTTAATTCAACTTTTTATGATTTTAACAATAATGTAATTACAATTTTAATGGATAAAAGAGTAACATTTGTTCGTTTTAAAAAATTATAATCGATTATTGGTCGTTATATTACGCGAGTATAATACAAAATAATAGAAAATCAATAAAATAGAACAATAAAACACGGATGAGTTGGCAAAACCATAAATGTGATCTAACAAATGTCATTTTACTAACGTCACTGAAAAGGATAATCAATTGTAACATGCAATTGCATGAAAGAGTCTAGTCAAAGCAAGGCACCGCTAGCTTATAAATAGTGTCGTCCCTTTCTCATTTCGAAAGCAAATCGAACTATAAAACACAACAACAACCTACTTTTCTCAGTTAGGAATCGTTTCATCATCATTCGGTTCAATTCCGGTTGTTACTGGTAGCAACACCGGAATTGAGTTAATGGGAAAATACGTGGAGATGTTGGATTTAGGGGTGAGGGTGGTGGCTAGATTTCATTCTCATTGTCCACAAACTGCTCGTGTGTATTATCATCCTCCTTCCAACAATGTCGATGGTAAATGTGGCTCTCACGCGTTAAAGGTGGTTGAAAACTCGGGCAAAAATGCGCGGTCTCAGGCTAATAACATGAGTTTTAATACTAGAGATATTGTTTTCTCTTCAGCTGTGTAATTTGTAGTTACTTGTAAACAAGAAATGTTGATGACATGAGATAATATTAGCGTTATATATAAAGAAATCTCATTAAAAAAAAAATTTGCAATCGGCGTACGCCGATTATTTGACTTGAGAAATGGCGCATGGGGGGCGGTACATGGCACCGAGATGGCTCAAGCCATATGGTGTCGACATAAAACTGGCGCCAATGTGGCGGATGATGCCTAAGCATCTTCTAATACGATAAACTTTTCCTTAATGCAAATCTACACGCAATTACAAGAATATTATTTACATCGAACCGACAACCTAACCATCTCGCGAATATCACTGGGCCAAATTAAGAGCCCACTGGTTTGATAGAAAGTTGTGGTATCTGATTTTGATGAGATTTACTAGTTCACTTTAGTAAGATGTCAATTAAAATGTTGTCAATCTTTACTAATCTTTTAGTGAAAAATATTTTATTTTTCTCAAAAAAATTCGTATGAAGATAGAAGAACATAAAACCTGCTTAACTGCTCATTTTTTTTAATACATTTAAAAAAAAGAAACGTTTTTATTCTTCACTTTTATATAAAAAAGTTAAAAATCATTATTTTACCTTTTCTTTTTCATTTAAGCAATTTTTACATTTTTAAAAAATGCAAATTCTATCTTTACTACATTATAAAGGAAAAATCTAAATGATTGAAAATTGCTATATTTAGAAATGTTGAACATTATGATGGCTGAAAATGGCTATATTTAAAATTGTTGAAAAATTAAATGCCACAACCGTATCCAATATCTCTCGGTCGCCTCTCTCACTAAAACAAAAACCCTACCCCTCTTTTGATAATGCAGCCGCCTCTCTCTCTAAACAAAAAACCTCCCCCCTTCTCTCTAAACAAAAAACCTCCCCCCCTTTAATATTACAGCCACCACCAAATACCACTCTCTACCAAAATGCTCCACCAAAACCCACACCTTTGTCGAAAGAGAGAGATTTGTATAATGAGATTATTTATGTTGTTAGGAATAACTATTTTTAATAGATTCGTAGATATTATAAATAGATCTAGATTTGCATAATGAGATTTTCATGTTTGGAAGTTTTCAGATCTACACATATAAATTTGTTATTTTACTTAAAATGTTTTTTTTCTTTTGTTATTTGAGCAACCGCTTGTCGTCAGATGCCGATGCCCATCTTTGTCGATCTATTGTCGGAACTAGCTGCTTGCCGCCGCCTGCCACCACTAGCTGCTTGCTGCCGCCTGCCACCACTAGCCGAACAGAGAACCATAAATGGTTTTGGAGCTTTTTATAACCTTTTAACTAGATTTATTTGATTGTCAAGTTTTGAGAACTTTTTTTTAGCATTTGTGTTGAAATAATTTGGTTTAAACGTTTATTCTTGTAGTTATAACTAATGAGGCTTTATTTTTTTAATAAATTGCAAATCTTGGTTTTGAGAGTTATATCACCACCATTGATCTTGCCAGAACTACTGCCACCATTGGCATTTTAACGCCTTTCTACCGCCACCACCATCAACAATACTAGATCGCATCCACCAATTTACAACAGCCGCTTACAACAAGCACATCAAAGCCATCATCACCACGTTAATGTCCAATATTGGAACCTTCTATTATTAATCAGTAAGTATACCATCTTTTTACCTATTGACTTTGCTTTTGAGTAATTTTTTGGATCTATATATCGAACAACTCTTTTAGCCTTAGGTTTTATATCTTTATTATTTTTTTAGATCTGACTTTTACAAAGTTTTTTTTTTGTCATTTTTCAGCATCCGTCGCCGCCGCCACTAATGACGAAATTTTTAGTTGCTGCTGAACTTTGCTATGTCGACACTGAAAATATCGGTAAACTCTGCTGCCACCTTTTGTAATGTTTTGGAATAAATTCTCAAAGAAATTGGTGACGTTTTGATATTTTTTAAAATTCTTGAGTATCGAAAATTCTTTTTTGACACTACACTTACTATGAAAAGGTTGAAGCTTTCATGTTTTTAGAGAATAATAATTCAAAATTTGTTGTAAATACCATCTTGGAAAGACCGAAAACAATGACCCCGGAGAATAAAAGTAAAAAAAGATGAAAGTTGGTCTCAAGGTTGTAGGTTTGACCCAATTCAAAGTTGATATTTTAGAATCTTCATTTAAAAAATAACCCCCTTTCATACGAGTATTATTTATTAGATAACGAAAATATGTTTTGTTAATAGTTAAATGGTGTGTTAATATAATAAGCATATTATTTGTTAATCTTTTTAGGTGAAAATTCTGTTAACTAAAATTTTGGTAATAATAATTGATGTATGTCTTAAAGAATCTGAGCATTTCGCTACTTCAGATAAATGGTAGTAGTCATCTGTTTCTGATTTTGATATTCTGATCTTGTGATAGATCATTCAGTTCAAGTTGATGTTGCTAGGATTGAAAACACAGTAAAGGCGAATATGGAGCTTGAATCTTAGAGAAACCAAGAGAGATTTGATTTTCTTAAGTGGGGTCTAAAGCTTTCAAAAATATGCTTGTGGTTCCACCAGGATGGTATGGTATTGTGCATCAGGTATAGTGTTTATCTGAGTGACTATCATTGGTGCTAAATAGAGATGCTCGATTTGACCTATTTATGTGTTTTTACTTTTAAACGCGCATTTGAAATATTTTTCTTATACCTAACTGTTGTTTTCGTTTGCCAAATCTATATGATGCAGACATGTGTATATGCAGGTGTGTATTGCTGGACTTAGTGACCCGGTGCTCGAGACGAGTGACAGGAAGACATAATTGGGTAAAAGCTTATTTCATAGTTTTAGGAACATAATAGTTTTTATGTTCTTTGATTACAGTTTAAAAGAAATTGGTGGTGAATTATAAAAATAAAATAAAATTAAATTTGGTGGTGTTGGATTAGATTATTGAGCACGATTGTTAAATCTTTAACACAAGGCTTCTAACAGATTGTGTGTATCTCTGTAGACTGTATCTTGCATTCGTGCTGTTGAGAAGTACAAGGAATCAGCTAAATATAATTTGAGGCAGGAGGGGCGCATTTGTGCAAAGGTTTCTTAGAGTATGATACCTTTCATGCTTGTATCGATCTCAAAGATGATCAGGTACTTAAATACCTTTTATAAACGACTATATCCAAGCTCATATTCCTATCATTTATCATGAAGTGCATTATGTATTCTTTTTGATAATTTAAATGACAATTTTATAATTCTATGAATTTTAGTAGTTTCTGTTTAATTGTTTGTTTTCTTTTATTTAAAGCTTATTGATTCAGTTTTATAATTCTAGGGTTTTGTTTACTGTCAGCTGAATATTAGTAGTATTTTCTGTAATGTTATGCAATTCTAGGGTTGGTTCCCTTTTACATGGCTGATTAGATACCATTGCAAAGATTGCGATGCAGATTGTCACTGATAGTTGGTTATTAAAGCAAATGAAGATCAATTGTGATATGCGGCAAATAGATATGGCAAATTTCATTTGACTAGGGACCAATTGGTGTGCATCATAGTATAGCAGTATGCAGGATATGCGGCAAATTTTAATGGGACCAATTGGTGTGCTGCCTTCAGCAATCAGGATATGCTGCAATTGTGATGTTATTAGGTACTGGCATATATATAAACTAAGCCTGGTATGAGTTTGTTTATTTAGGGGTAAAATAAGCAGTTTTTTTATTAGCATCGTGTGAACTTTGTTTCTCTGCTATTTGGGGTTAGAATTGGTTTTTGCCCTTGTATATAGCTTAAAAATACATATGCAGACAACTAGCTAATCTAACAGCCCTTAATAACATGTTTATGACGTTGAAAGGTCTGCTATTTGGGGTCAGAATTGGCTGATTAGATACTTAATTTGTTAAATTATTTATAATCTAAATACAAAAAGTGTATTAGTGAGCTTTACGATTTTACAGATATATTTTCAATTATAATGGATAAATGTAACAGGAAGTCATATTTGACTCGAGAGTGAGTATGAGTTATCATGAATGAGAAGAGTAGTCCCACCCTACGGTTCAGTTGGTCTCCACAAGACCCGACCAAACCCTCCATTACCTAGACCAAAGACACTCGACCATTTCATTTGTTTAGGCTACTCTTTCACCGAACAAATTGAAAGTAAATAAGGCAAAATCTGAGTTATGTACCTTATATATCATACCCTGCAAGTAATAGTCGGTAATCAATCACTTAACAACATTATGTACCTTGCTTCCATTTCTGGCTCTCAACCTTGCGCAGGTTCTGCTCATTTTCAGGTCTAAGTCATCACTTTTATTTTCATTGAACCAACTCACTCAAAACATGCAACAAAGTGGGTTTAGTACTGCATAGCATACCTTATGTTAGACTGCTCATATGTCTATCCTTAATAGTAGAGCTTTGTTGCCGTTAAACTGACACGATTAAACTTACACTTATGTTAGATATAGATTATCAGGTATAAGGGAATAAATATGCCCTTATAAACTTATAATGTATTATTGCATTAGCAAACTTAGGATGCGAGAGATTCCGAATGTATATGTGTCCGTGATTCGCGGGGTTCAAAAGCGTTGTTACATGTCTGAAATTACATTTGCATCAGAAACTTGAGCTAAGGTTTGTTTCTATTTCTTTTTTTATACAACTTAAGTCATACAGTTTCTATTGTTTCATACAGTTTGTTGTCACAGCAGGAGGAAATTGCAGGAAATAATGCCTGCTATAAAAAGGATAAGCTGAGAAATAATGTGACGATAGAGGGCATGTCTGCAAGATGGCAGCTACAAAGATGACGACCTGGAATCCCATCCCCCCCAATACAACTAAAAAAAGTAGTTCTGAAATCAAATGGATTTACAGTGGCGAACTTCGCAGCACAAGAAGAAAAGTGCGCGCTTCAAAGGAGCAACAAAAGGCTATTGAAGAGTGGGCGAGGGCGGCCGGCTCTATTGCAGATGTGACAATCCAAAAATGGTGGACACCCAATTCGATTTCCGCTCATGAAAATCAGGTAAGCGTTTTGCCTGTTGTATATTTGAATCTAGAATGAGGATGCAACAGATGTTTGTGGTTAACCTATAATCAACACATTTTTGTAACCAATAATTACTATAGTAAGAAATGAGACTTAGTACATAAATCACTGACCCAGAAGTTCTGAACTTTTCTCTTGATCATGTACTTCCTATACGGCAGACGAAGCACGATGCATAATGTAAATGGTAACTGACTTGAAAGTGTATCAATATTGAACAACCGCATTATGTCTTCTTTGAACTAATAACTAATGGCTAACTGATTATTGGACATTATTCCATGACAATTAAAAACAAAGTGTCTCAAGTAATAATATGTTGAATACATGCTTATTAAATTAATTTATTCTGCCTGATTCAGTTTGACAAACAGAATGATCAAATGGAAAAGGAGCTGAGAAAGTCAAAGGGCAGAAAGGGGAGTGAGGTTATCATAACGCGGGGACCTATTGCTAGACCACAACTACTATTGCTAGGCGGGATCGGACCAGTGGCTGTTCTCAATAATAATGGTTGGAAAAAATGTGCAAGGTAATCCCATCAAATGAAAGTAAACAACATTTGCAGTCCTTTTCAATGTTTCTATAGTGTACTTATCAGGTTCGCCATGTTATTAATGTATAGCTCAGCTACTTTTAGTACTAGCAAAGGTTGTAATCCGACTTTCATGTGTTTGGCTTTTCGAATTCGTTAACAAATACTAGAAACTATGGTAACATGCTCGGGCACTCTGTCTTTTATAGTACTTAATTTGTTAAATTATTTATAATCTAAATACAAAAAGTGTGTTAAAGGTGACTTTTACGATTGTGCAGAGATACTTTGAAATATAATGGCTAAATGTTACCGCACATCATATTTGTCTAGAGGGATATCACGATCAACAACCAAAGTTTTAGTGAAGCCAGTTAAGCAGTTTGCCGAAGAAGGAGTGTACACCTCAAATGTTGTATACCAAGAAGTTTTGCGCGATGATTAACAGTCGTTACATTTGATCATTTGTTGTTTGACGTTTAATTTTAATAACTGCTTTTTAATATGTTGTTTTGTATTAGATATTTTATTTAAAACTGAATTATCACATGCTAGCACATTTTGCAATTATACTTGAATCTTAACACGATGTAATGTTTCGTTAGTTATCTGCCGCTAGGCAATTCCGCCGCTATGAGCGGGTACTCGCCTAATCTAAACAAAAATAAAAATCATTATTTTACTTTTTTTTAATTTAAGCATTTTTACATTTTTAAAAAATGCAAATTCTATCTAAACAAGCTTTTAAAATTTTTTAACTCTTATCTAAAGAAGGAAATCTTTCCATTCTTTAGAAATTTAAAAACAAAAAAATATAAAATTTTCACAATTAAACAACCATTAAAGTTTTTACAATTTGGTTTTCTTTATGCTAGATTGATAGTGTTTAAAAATGGGTTGTGAGGAGCCAAAGTTCTAATCCGAATATTAGACAGAGCCCGAGAGCTTCAAGTTTTACAGATTTCTAATTGTAGTTGATGATGCACGCCATTCCAATTTATGAAACATGCAAATACTAGTAGCATTTATGTGCATAGATGGATATGCTTGAAATATGCTATATATAGTTTGTTGAAGATTGCACGTCTTTCGTCTTCTTGATAGAGTATATGGAAGTTCTCTTTTCGTTCTCTTCTTTCTTTTTTCTTTTTACTTGGTTGGCAGGGTCAGGGCTTTTCTCGATGGGTGAGCGCATCCGATTCTAAAGTCCTTTCCTAAACCACTTCCCGTTCAGTTGCTGAAAGATAGAGAGAAGGCTTTCTAAATGAGATTGAGTTCCACGAATATGCAGGCTAGAACGATGCTATTTGCTGCTATTCTATCTATTTGTGCAAGGGGGAGGGAGTCGACTGAACATCTCAGCCATTGGCGGGAATTTCGCCCGCATCCGATCCCCAATTCTTTTTCACCCCGAATGATCGTTTTGGGTGAATTGTGACCTCGTACAATCGTGTCGGGTGAGCAACAGCCGCTTCATCACAGCTGAGTTTGCTATTAAGGAAGAACCAAGCCAACTAGTAGCACCTCCCCTATCGCTGACCTCTTTGCGACTTGCTTGATTGCGCTACGAACCAAAGCAACCTTGTGCTCTCCGTTTTGGAATAAAAGTTCAATCCGATTAGAGCAGACGTGGTATAATAGGGCTTTTGGTTTGGGTCTACGCACCTTGGTTCTAGCAGCACCATCTCCATACCTTCCTTCCGTATCCGAGGTGGGCTCTTTCATCGGCCTCTCTTGGAGTTGCCCGAGTGAAATGGAACGCTCTTCATTCGCAGGCAGTTACGGGGACTTTGCTTTTAGCTTTTAGCCTTCCTAGCTAGCCGACAAAGGTCTAACTTTCTTACTTCTTTATTGAAAGCGAAAGAGAAAACTGACTTACTCAACTTTTTGATTGAAAGGGTATAACTAACTGGCTGGCACCTTATGAAGTAGTATACTTATTTTGTTTAGTAGTAGGAGGCTTCACATACTCTTACTACTCGAGAGATAGGGTAACACCCCCCATCCCACGAAGTGACGAAGATGAAAAGTGCTTTTGCTAACTCTTTCTCGTCTTCAAAAAAGTATCAAAATGCAGTTATATAAGCTATCACTTTTTCAATTCATGATCTGCTCTACGAAGGGAAAAGTGAGAGTATCAAAATACAGTTATATGAGCATCGACTTGATAATTTGCCTAGTGAGAAAGCCAGGAAAAGACATACAAACTCACTCTCCCAGAGGAAGGGAAGATTGATTAGGAGGTGGGCTGCCCGGGGGCAGCATGGGCCATGGCGGGGGGGGGGGGGGGGGGGGGGGGGGAGACTCCTTCGACGTGGGGGTGTTCGGGGCGAACGAGAATGGGGACCCAGCGGATATGGGCGCCGCGGAGCCTCATCAAACTCGGGCAAGAAGGGAATGGGACGAGCTCCGTTCATCTCGAGAATGGCGGGCGGTGGAAAAGCATTTTCAAATGTGCGATAGTAGAATTGGTGCCATTTTTGAAAAGGCCCGCTCTATGTATCGCGGAGGTAGCCTTCCACTTGAGATCGAGGAGGAGTCCGACATTAAAAGGGGGCTCGATGCCTACTTTTCTGATCTTCACGACTTCCCATCTAATGAACATAGGCTTCGGCGGCTTAAGCGGTTCGAACGTTGCCTCGGGAACGCGCGTAGCCCGATTTGGGCGGAGATCAAGCGCTTGATTGAATTTTAGGCGTGCCGATCCAGTTATAAATCAGAATAGGTCCGGGAGACAAATCAACAGGAAATGCCATTGGAAGTGATCGTAAGAGGAGTATGACAAGTGAGTATGATACCAAGAATTGACAAGCTAACTTTCTTTCAAATAAGATCTGTCCCCGCGGGCATTATTATTCAAACCTCCTTCTCCTTTTTATTTTAGGGTAATACAGAATTAGCTCTATCTTATCCAATGGGAGACTTTTGAGTTCATTGATACAAGGCTTTTGACACCCCGTATAAAAATTAAAGTTCGAAGTAGTGGTCTAATCGAATTGATTTGGTTTAACTATGCGACTCAGTCGTTCTTTGGTGGAAACAAAAGTTGTGTCGTTGTAGTATTAAAAATGCAAAGACGTAAAGTAAAATGACGGTAATGTAAAACTAAACTTAATTAAAACTTAAATGTGCAATATTAAAACTTTTTAAAAGTAAAGTTAATTAAATGACTTAAAATTAAAGCGTGACGAAAATTAAATTTAACGAAGTATTAAAAATGTAACTTAAAAACAAAACTAAGCAAAATATAATCCAAAACCAACAACCATCGGAATGTCTGATCGGAATGCTGTCACCATACCCATCGGAACCCAGATCGCAATGTGTCCATCGGAATGCATTAAAGCTAGGTCTATCGGAATAATGGAAGATGCAGTCTATCGGAATGTCACTTTCATCAGAATACCCCCATCGGAATAACTTCAGATCGGAATATTGCTAAGGAAAATTGGGCAGCACTTCGTTTCAATAAACCTCAAGACCCGTCGGAATGTGCGATCGCAATGTGCGATCGCAACCCCAGATCGGAATGAGGGTAATGATACTCTAGATCGCAATCCCGGATCGGAATGCAAAACCCTTGTCCTATGCTGTCACCATCGGAATGTGGAGAAAGCAAACCGTCGCAATGTGCCAAATCCCTTACTTTCCGATGGAGTTACAAATTCGTAATAAGCTCAAATCTAAATAAGCTAGAACTAATAAGCAATAACAAAAACTACAATGTAATGAAAAAGGACGAGATAATAAGCTAAAAAGTTAAAACCTTTTCGGAATTAAAAAGACGACACTTAAGGAAATGGAATTTAAAGATAAAACTTTTAAGAAAAACTTGAAAACACTTAAGCTAAATACCAAATAAGCACATAAGATTGTCAAGCTTATGGCTTATCTCATATGAAAATTTAAAGGGAAAAGTAAGGACGAAACTTTTAATCAAATAAGCAAAGGAAAAGCAATTACTTGCTTAATCCGAATTTTAAAACACACAAAAACAAGAGAAAGGTAGAAAGAGAATGATAAAAGAAACTTGATCAAAGGTAAATGAAGATTAAAGCAACAAAATTAAAGAACACTTACTTGGAATTAAAAAGTATTAAAAGTGCAAGACAATGTATTTAAATTGACATGAAAAGTAAATGTGCAAAAATTAAAGATGGAAGAACTAGTGTCACTCTAGCCAACAAAATGAAAATGAGTTATCTAATGACTATATATAGGGGAGGATTAGAGAATGCTTAGGAAGCTTCCTCCCTCCTTCATTTCTTCTTAATTGCACCATTAAATCCTTCCCTTCTTAATCTTTTGTTAATCTTGGACTTTAATGACTTTTGGCTCGGGATTTCTTTAAACTCGTCTTTTAATTATTCAATAAATAAGACTCGAGTTCTTCGGCTTTGGTAAACTTCCGTCTTTTGACTTTTTCTTCGATAAATCTTCAGAATTGGTCTTGGACTTCCGTTCTTTTTGCACTCTTGACTTCTTGACTTCGTCTTTCATCTTTTTCTTCAATAAAAGCCCGTGAATGCCCGTGTTTTCTCCACTTTTCACCTTTTCGTCCTAAATCACAACAAAAACACAAACCACGCATAATTCCGACATACAAGACATGAAATACACGTTTTGGCTCGGTTATTATTGTAATTAAGTGGTAAAAAGGATGGGTGTTTACACACCTATCAAATCCCCTACACTTGACCATTGCAATGTCCTCATGCAATGCATTAGTTACAAAGCACGTTTACATTTTTCATCATAATCAATCCACGTTGGCCTTTATTAAAAAGATATAAAACTATAAACATTCAAAGTAAAGAAATCAAAAGCATACCTTGGGTTTTGGAAATGTCATGAATAATCATCATCCTCAAGTTTTCGCTTTCTCCAAACCAAGCTTAAAAACGAGATCATTGTTATTATAAGTTAGTAAACTAACACGAACTCATGTGGGCCAATTACTCACTTAGACTCCCTTATTCCTAGGGGTATCTCTTATATTTTATTATTGTCTTGAATGATCACGAGGATGCATTGTTGACTTATTTCGATAGTTATTTAGGCCGAAAATAAAGTGAACGATTTAATCAATAGTTAGCTAAAGGACAAAATCTTTTAAAACTGCTTCTCGGGACCTCATAAAGTTCATATCTTGGCATAACTCGCTTCGCGATTTGAGACCTTTCTCGGACCGATATTTGGCAGCGACTTCATACTTCCAACCTAGAGAGACGTTCATGAAATAATGGTCTTCTCTTCATATAGGAATTTCTTCACTTGAAGTTTTGAGAGATTCATACTTGGACCACGACTTCTTCATTTTTCTCCAATCTTTATTATGGAATTTGATATACAACGATCCGCCTCCTTTTTGGACTTGGCTTTATTTATCCTCATACCTTGTTAGGGCCTTTTTGGATAGACTTCTCCATGACTTTTGGGGAGTTTTTGCTTTTCGTCGTGTGTCTCGATCCTTCATATTGATTTTTGATAAATTATTCTTCACATCACTTTTGGATCTTTAGCAACAAATATAGCCCTCATGTCTTGTTAGGACCTTTTTGGACTCGCCAATCTTCGCATCCCGCTTCAATAAGTTATGCCTTGGCTATGAACTCTAATCCATACCGAGCAACTTTTAAACGATCTTGGGCTAGAAGCTAAGTAACTTTTCAAGTTGTACAGCCTTATTTATTGCAGATAAATTTATTAACAAGCGATGGGAGAATAGGCTTATAATTAACTCACATAAATTCACGAAAGAATACCAAACTTATAATTGGCTCTATCATCTCTCGTTCTCCACAGTTTAAAATCTCAAGGAATGAGACTCGTGGATGCTTAGCCTATTAAATCAAAGTTTTGGGTTTTCGAGTCGCCTATAGGATCTTGCAAACTCTTGGACTTTTTCAAGTTTAGAAATCGCATTTTAAAGTTCCCTTGATAAACAACTCTCTAGGATCAATTATAGGAACTTGCGAAAAGTTCTTGTTCTTAACCCGTGAGAGTTAAGACTTTCGGGTTTTATAGCTCCATATATAAAAGCCTAGCAAAACTTGACTTAAACACGTTAAGGATACTAGCTAGAGTAAACTTAGATAAGTAAACTCGGGTTGAGTCAAAAGATTCACAACGTTTGAAAATTAAAACCACTTTATTAAAAATTTATTCTAATAAAGGAAGAAAATAACCATACAAAGGGAAAAACTAATAGGCCAAAACAGATGAAAAATTTTGAGAAATGTCGAAAAATTGATTTTTCCGGTTAAAATGAGGACAAATACAAGGAAAATGCCACTTAACTTCGATAGAAGTCCCCCCTACACTTAATATAAACATTGTCCTTAATGTTTAAGCATGTGGGAGTAAACTCCCCTACACTTAGAACATTGTGCACTTTGTTTAAATCTTGTTAAGGAAAAGACAACTAAAGAGATTCCTATTTTAATATTGCGAAAATATAAAATAGTGAATCGAAAAGAGTTTAGGATAGAACCGGGAAGAAGGGAACACGGAATCACGGGTCGTCAAGAATCATCAAGAGTGGATCATTGAGCTCGAATCCCTGATTAAGAGAGGAGAGGAGAGAGCAAACACCAAAGGGTCTCCCCCTACACAAATGGTAAAAACAAAAAAAAAATAGATAGATAATTGGGTTGCCTCCCAAAAAGCGCTTGTTTTTGTTAACCGAGTCACGAGCCTGACTCGTCCCTGAATTAAATGGTCCATGGGGAGGCCTCAAATGTAATACCGGGATCAAAGACCTTGTCCTCGTTCCCGGAGGAATATAACAAAGGAGAGGCAGGAGGATAAGTCTTGAATGGTAGGAAGGTCCTTTCAACATACGAGAAGTATGTGAAATCTTGATCCACGGGAGGTGGGGTGGGTATAGGAATCACATTGTCATCCTCCAAAGACAATGGATGCGGACCTATTGGCAAAGCCGTAAGGTTATCAAACATAGAATGGTCAGTGTCACCTCCCGGGTCAAAGCACTCATCCTCATTTCCTGGAGAGAGAAATTGATACATCACCCGCTTGGGCGTGCATTTAGTAGGATGAGGGGGCAAGATAGTATGAGAAGTAAGAGAAGAATTACCTTCCACCTGTGGTACTTTCCAAGTAGAGTCAGAACTCTCCACCTCTGCGATAGAAGGAGGCATGGCTAACAAAGCATACTCATCAATAGTAGGAGAATCAGAGCTATCAATGTCCTCAATCCCTTCGTCAAAGATAGGATTCACCTCACTAGATATGTAATCGTCATCAAAATCAAATAAAGGGTTCGAATAAATCTTGAAAGTTTCCTTCGGAACGTCTTCATCAGATAGTGACTCGTCATCACTAGAAGTAAAATCATCATCTTGATCAAAAAGAGGATTAGAGAAAGCCAAAGAATCCGCTTCTAAAATGTTGGTGGAAGGAACATCATCAGAAGAAAGTGCGTCATACTCATCGTGATTATCAGATGTCAACTCAGATTCACTTGGAATTGGGACCAGGTTATCAGCACTAGACGTATTGAATTCGTCGGATTCCTTTGCAGGAATTGTGCTAATATCCTCATCCCTTAAGATGGTTGAATCCTTAGGCTCCGGCAAGTCGGGAGAAGGAATAGCATTCTCATCGGTCCAAGAAATAGGACTCTCATCATCATCACTGTCATAATAATATGGAGGCACAAGAGGAGGAGTATAAGCATTAAGTTTAGATACCTGCTCGTGGTGCTGATCCGCTTGACATTTCTCCATCATCTTGTTGCAAGCTTCTTGAACTTTTTGAAAGTTGTCAAAAATTGTGGCAAGTTGTTCAGGAGGAAGTGCACAAAAGGGTTGATGATTGACAGTGCGACGTGGGGGCTCAAAGTTATAAACACTGGGATGATAGCACGGAACTTTCTCAAAGACCTTCGACGGATCACAAGAAGAAGCATCGTGAGGGCCCCCACAAATATAGCACCACGGGTATGGAGAAAAACCCGGTGCATCTTGAGGATAAGGATTGCCATAGACGGGAGAGGGTGGGAAAGTATTGTAAGAGGAGAAGTATGAATTTGTTGAATTGCAAAATGGACAAAATCCAAATTGTGTATCGTCGATATCAAAACCACACCGCTCACAAGTACACCATTGACATGTTTGAAAACCATGCCATGGTCTCCCACACCGCACGCAAGACAAATCCATGAAGAATTATAAATAAGAGGGGTAAAGAAAAGAATTAAACATAATAGAGGATAAAGATGAGTATTTTTGGTGCAAAACTTTGAAAAAGAAATGCTTTTTATGATTTTTCAAATGTTTTTGGGATTTTTTGAAAAATTTTGACACGAAAAATAACGTTCACAAGTGAACGGATCCCAAAAAGCAACGCGTCTCTCACAGAAAACCGTTAATCTTTACGAAAAGAGCCGGCCGCGGCGCCATTTGATACAAGGCTTTTGACACCCCGTATAAAAATTAAAGTTCGAAGTAGTGGTCTAATCGAATTGATTTGGTTTAACTATGCGACTCAGTCGTTCTTTGGTGGAAACAAAAGTTGTGTCGTTGTAGTATTAAAAATGCAAAGACGTAAAGTAAAATGACGGTAATGTAAAACTAAACTTAATTAAAACTTAAATGTGCAATATTAAAACTTTTTAAAAGTAAAGTTAATTAAATGACTTAAAATTAAAGCGTGACGAAAATTAAATTTAACGAAGTATTAAAAATGTAACTTAAAAACAAAACTAAGCAAAATATAATCCAAAACCAACAACCATCGGAATGTCTGATCGGAATGCTGTCACCATACCCATCGGAACCCAGATCGCAATGTGTCCATCGGAATGCATTAAAGCTAGGTCTATCGGAATAATGGAAGATGCAGTCTATCGGAATGACACTTTCATCGGAATACCCCCATCAGAATAACTTCAGATCGGAATATTGCTAAGGAAAATTGGGCAGCACTTCGTTTCAATAAACCTCAAGACCCGTCAGAATGTGCGATCGCAATGTGCGATCGCAATGTGCGATCGCAATGTGCGATCGCAACCCCAGATCGGAATGAGGGTAATGATACTCTAGATCGCAATCCCGGATCGGAATGCAAAACCCTTGTCCTATGTTGTCACCATCGGAATGTGGAGAAAGCAAACCGTCGCAATGTGCCAAATCCCTTACTTTCCGATGGAGTTACAAATTCGTAATAAGCTCAAATCTAAATAAGCTAGAACTAATAAGCAATAACAAAAACTAAAATGTAATGAAAAAGGACGAGATAATAAGCTAAAAAGTTAAAACCTTTTCGGAATTAAAAAGACGACACTTAAGGAAATGGAATTTAAAGATAAAACTTTTAAGAAAAACTTGAAAACACTTAAGCTAAATACCAAATAAGCACATAAGGTTGTCAAGCTTATGGCTTATCTCGTATGAAAACTTAAAGGGAAAAGTAAGGACGAAACTTTTAATCAAATAAGCAAAGGATTAAGCAATTACTTGCTTAATCCAAATTTTAAAACAAACAAAAACAAGAGAAAGGTAGAAAGAGAATGATAAAAGAAACTTGATCAAAGGTAAATGAAGATTAAAGCAACAAAATTAAAGAACACTTACTTGGAATTAAAAAGTATTAAAAGTGCAAGACAATGTATTTAAATTGACATGAAAAGTAAATATGCAAAAATTAAAGATGGAAGAACTAGTGTCACTCTAGCCAACAAAATGAAAATGAGTTATCTAATGACTATATATAGGGGAGGATTAGGGAATGCTTAGGAAGCTTCCTCCCCTCCTTCATTTCTTCTTAATTGCACCATTAAGTCCTTCCCTTCTTAATCTTTTGTTAATATTGGACTTTAATGACTTTTGGCTCGGGATTTCTTTAAACCCGTCTTTTAATTCTTCAATAAATAAGACTCGAGTTCTTCGGCTTTGGTAAACTTCCGTCTTTTGACTTTTTCTTCGATAAATCTTCAGAATTGGTCTTGGACTTCCGTTCTTTTTGCACTCTTGACTTCTTGACTTCGTCTTTCATCTTTTTCTTCAATAAAAGCCCGTGAATGCCTGTGTTTTCTCCACTTTTCACCTTTTCGTCCTAAATCACAACAAAAACACAAACCACGCATAATTCCGACATAAAAGACATGAAATACACGTTTTGTCTCGGTTATTATTGTAATTAAGTGGTAAAAAGGATGGGTGTTTACACACCTATCATTCATCCTTTAGCTGACTTATCAGAGATCGAGAGAATTGCCATAAAGTGCAGTACTTCCTCTCTGGTGTATAGATCCTTACCATTTCTTTTCAACTATGCTTAAGGAGCCTGGCCTGTCTGACTTTCCTGCTAAACGATACGATGAACGCTTGATAGTTCAAGTAGTAAAGGAGGCTTGGCTTGATAGTAAAGGGGTAGTCAAGTTGTGGCAAGAGGAGAAAAGCAGTTCATCTTAGTACCCGCGAAGTCAGGCTTTTCTAGCTAGTATAAGGATAGAGACTAAAGAAAGTTAGTTTACCCGAAGCAGAGAGAAGAGAAAGGAAGAGTGTCTCCATGTTTAATTCTAGCAAAACTTCTGTGGAGTAGGAGTAGCACCTAGTTGAGTAGGCAAGTAACTTCTTTCACTAGTTGAGATAGACAGATTACTCAAGGTTATACGAGCAGGCTTCCTGGGCCACTTACCCCTAGCTTTATGCCTGACTCACTGATACGATAGGACTTAGGCTTACTTGCTTCCCTTTCCGATAGCTGCGCCTCAAGGGGAGAACCTGCTAGCTCAGGAGTGGCATTTCACCCTAAGCAGACCACTGCCATAGTGGGGCAGCCTTCGCGGGAAAACTTATTAATAAGCAGGATCAAAGAAGACTGGCTTAATCCCCCTTCTCCCGGAACCTTTCCTCGTCTATTTGGCTATCTCGTCCTTTCCTTTCCTTGTTCATAAGCGGAATGCTCGTGCAAGCCTGTCCACTCAAGGGAAAAGCCCGTACAAGGTCTGGCTCGTGCAGTGGAGGAAGATGACTATCTAAAGCCACTATTCCAAGCGTAGGTCGAGATTGAAAGGGCAAGGTTTTAACCCTTCATAGCATAAATTGAGAGATTATAAGTAAACGATGATGAAGGATGACTTTCAAGTGGTACTGGGGATGTTGACTCAACAGAATCAGCCTTTGGAAACAAGAAGAAAGGGGGTGACCCAAAAAAGAAACCAACTTCCCAGCTTAGAAACAATTGATTGATTGATTAAAGGTGCTTAATGAAGAAAATCAAAAACAAATGGAAATGCTTTTGCCAATGAATTCGAAGAGAGAAGAACGCATGAAACTTAGGTGAAAAAGATCCCGTGTGCGAGTATCGATCCAGAAGGAAGTGGACATGGATGGAAAATAGAAAGAAAGGATTTTTCATCTAGACATATGCCATAGGATTCTATCCTCGCTCTGGGGCTAGCGCCTATTGGAATGGAGATTTTTGAACCTATACTGGTCTATGAGCAGTATAGAGTCATCAGTACCAAACAGAGCTTATCTCTGATACCCAAGGATCACAATTGACCTACCGGCAACTTCGAACTCTCACTCTCCTTCAGCCAATTAAGATACCGAATCGTATCTCTTGGAGAGAGGCGCGAAAGTTCTCCCTTTGACTTCAGGGGGCCTTCCACCACTTCGACTGATGCGGACGCGGTTCTCTCGTCGTGAAAGAAGTAATTAAAGGTAAGCCCCCGGTCAACTCGCGCTCGTTGTTGCCTGTATAGCTTTCTAGAGTAGAGATCTAGCAACGCATTCTAAGCACAGATCATTGGTATTGGATGTATCGTTAGGTTGTGTCGAGTCAAATCTGCTCCTCTTTTTTCCGTTGCAGAAAAAAGATCCCTTCCCCCCGCTTTCAAATGATGAATATGAAGTCCGGGAGGCTGCAGATACTATGGATCCTCTGACTCCCAATCGGGTTGCCTTCCTAGGTCTCGCCGGTGTTGCCTGTAGGTCGTGATGTGCCTTGAGATGGTCGTCTCCTGCCCCCTCCCCCCCCCCCCCCCCCCCCCCCCGCCGGTGGGGAATCCGCTCCCCGGTCGTCGCTCTGCTGCGTCTGGCCCGTCCTCTAGGCACCTTTGGAAGGTAGGGAGCGTGACAACGTACACGCGTCCCTTTACTCCATACCATAGGGCCTTTACTTCCTCTTTTACCTTCATCTTTTCCCCTAAAAACCGTACGTGCAGGAGGTTCAATTCAGGTTGCTGTTCAAATGGTCGAAGCCCTTTGTGTATGTATTAATTTCTGACCGCACGGGATCTCCATAGCCAATTTTCCATTTTTGATTATGAAATCAGAAGGTGTTGCCTTTGGTACTACTATGATTTTATACGATCCAGGAACTTCCATAACGTTGGCGTGATTCGGTTTGAGCAACGGATCCTGACATGATACATCTTCGTAATGAAAATTGAGTGTAAACATGATTTTTTTTATTTCCCAGTATCGATAGAATGAGCACTGTGAACTATCTGCTTCAAAAAAGATAATTGTAAAAACATCAGAGCAATATATCGTAGTGTAGAACATATTTGAAGTAATGGGGATCACATTAGTAGGAATATAGGCCAGTCTCCAGCTTCTAACCTTTTCTTTTCCGCTGGCATCTCGCATTCACGCCCCCGTTTGACTGCTGTTGTTAGAACACCACAATATTCGTCCTTTTGGGCTTAATGCTCTCAATGGTGAATTGATCATTCGATATCCTTCCTCTTCTTATGAGAAGACAGAATGGAATAAAAGTAATGAAACATGCGATGGCTACTGAATAACCTCCTTTTACTTTATCAATAAAAAAGCCTTTGGTCCGTTCGCCAAATCTTGTTCAGTTCCATCCAAGCTCGGTTTTATGTGAATCTTCGTGGAAGAAGAAGAAGCGGTTCACCAGCCACTACAGGATCCCACCAAATCATTAAACCTGGCGGCAGACAACATTCTGGAACTTCTAAACCAAATAAATGCAACAGGAAATGAAATGTTACGCTTCAATAGAATGAATTCGGTAGTATTCTACCCTATGGTAGATCTAAGGTCCTGTTCCACTTGAACTCAAATCTATCTTACCTTCAATCCATCATTGTCCAGCCAAGCCAGCTCATAACAAAATGTTAGACCGGCTAACACAACCGAATTGATTGAGGAAAAGGAAAGCCCAGCGACCAAGCACTCCTGCCCCCAAAAGCGGAGACTGAAGCCAGGTTGTCGAGGACACGTCTGAAGAGGAGGCCGGCGGCCTCTTAGTTTATCACCCTACCCACTAATGGACTATGAGGGGGGAAGGTGAACAGGAACCGACCAAAAACCCGAACTGCTTGACCCCTTCATACTCGATTCATTAGGGTTGGGGATGGATGGAACCAATCAGAAGTGAAAATCGCGCAAGCGAAGCCAAGAAACGGGCCGCAGCGCAACAACTAGGACTCGTGTCGGAGGACTTTTGAGCGTGAGCTACCACTCATGCAGCGACAAGGACCCGCAACTCCCGAAGGGGCCACCAACCACCCGAATCACTGTAGCAAACCCTCCCTTTACTTTACTCAATGGATAGCGCTTATTCTCTTTCAATCAACAAAATGAGAAATGGGGGAGAAAGAAAGAGGTCTTTATTGAGCGAGTGCACCGGAAAAGAACGGGAACTGGGTCGATCTATTCTATGTCAAAGCATCCGAAGCATAACTGCACACTCACACGATCTTTGCCGACAGATAGGAGCATTCGGTGGAACCGGGGAACTACACTTGCTTCTGGATAGATGTGTGGGACAGAGGGCTCGTGGTACCTGCTGCCCACCCTTCCTCCTCTTCTTTGAGAACCGTGTGAACGGAGAGTGGGCAGAAGGGAAGGAGGTCCTCATACGGAGTCGCACACTTACTTGAGCAGTGCGGGAGACTGGGGAATGGGTTGAGTAAAGCCCCCTAGGGCCGGAAAAATCACAGAGACGTACTGATACGATAGGGCTTTGATTGGTATTTCTTTTTTCTTAGTGATTGTAAAGGAGGGCGCTTGGCTATGTTATAGAAAGGGAAGGCAGAGGCATACATTGATTAAACAAGGTTTTCGAATGATCATGCATTACATGCGTTCGAATCCTTATAGAACATAATTAAAAAAGGGTTTTGCTAACCGCAGTCCTATGCGTTTTTCTTAAGGATACCATAATTAAAAATTAACATTTAATTAACAAAACAATTTCCATGTTTAAATAACATAATTGGAAATTCAACATTTAATTAAGATAAATCATTCCATGTTTAACTGCACTTTTCATAATTTTAATATTTAAACATGTATAAATATGAAAATAATGAATTCATTGAATGTTATTTTATATAAATTGTATGTTTAAAAAAACCAATAGGGTTGTTGTTAATGGTTAAACTTTTACCATTTATTTTTCATCAAACAATAAAAACCTTATTTTCCACCTTTTTTTTAAAAGAACATATTTTTGTAAACGATAAATTGCCGGAATACGAAAAACACACTATCTTGATAAATAAATTTTTATCTTTCAATAGATGGGCACTATGATATATTTTCGACAATTTTTTGTGTTAAAATTTTTGGTCAGAATAATCACACGTAATTCGTAAAATCACATGTGATTTTTGTTTTTATTTTTTTATTTTTTTAATAGCTTTTATTATTATTTACATAATCGTGGAAGACAAATTAGTAGCACGGTACGTCGCTAGCTTTTTCTAACTAAAACCCAATTCTTTTGAAAATCACATTTGTGGATTTAGATATTATAACATTTCTATTCCTAATCCGTTTGACTATATTAAGTTGCTTTACCGCTTCAAATTTAAGAATATAAATATGTTAAACGCAAAATTTTAAAAAATTTCATGTTTATTCATTAATCGCATATATTTCACAAGAGCACATGTAAAAATCACATGTGATTTTTCAATATTACATGTGATTCATGTGAATATCACATGTGACTTCACAAAAATGACATGTGATTTTGTAAAATCATATGTGATTGTACAAAAATCACGTGTGATTTCACAAAATCACATGTGATTTCATAAAATTACATGTGATTTCACAAAATCACATGTTTTTTAAAGTAATGACGGGAATTTTTTTGTTATTTAGTAGACGGTCATTTTTATATACTTTCGACAATTTTCAATGTTGAAATTTTCCCAAGAAAAATTACACGTGATTTGTAGCATCATTTGTGATTTGTAAAATCACCTGTGATTTTTATTTTAAAATTCATGCGTGATTTTATAAATCGCATGTGATTTCATAAATTCACATGTGAAATTCAATGTAACAAATTACGTGTGATTTCACAAATCTTATAAATCGTATGTGATTTTACAAATTCAAGTATTATTTTTAAAGTAATAAATCACATGTGATTTTTCTGTGTGAATTTTATAATAAAATATCGTCAAAACTATACAAAAGTGCCTATCTATTGGAATATAATCTAACTCTTGTCGTGATGGTAGAATTACTTTTGTGTAACGATTGATTAACGGTTTAAAGGATATTGTATTTTTAAAAACTAGGATGAAAATGGGTTTTTAATTAAACTAAAAGAAGGTTAATATAAATCATTAAATGAGATTTGAATACATGGTAGGATTTATGTTTTTTTTATTCTTCATAGAACTTTTGACCGCGTTACATATGTATAAACATCATTTTCTTGTCACACTTATTTTATGGTCGCGTGTAATATGTTAAAAATAAAATAAAAGAATTAGACTAATTTAGTAAATCTTTTGTTAACTCACACTTGGTTACACTAAATTTTGGTCGCTTGATAATTTCCATTTCAAGTTACACAAACTCGATAAATTGTCTGCATTTTATAGCTCAAATATCTACTCTTAGTCTCTTAATAATGTGTAAAACTATAACTGTAAAATCATTCATTGAATGCTTAACACTTGGTCTTGTGCTTGCGCTTCGCTGCGACGGTTGGTCCAGTGGATGGTTTGCGTACTTTTCGTCTTTGGCATGGTCTAGAATAACAACCGCAACGCTGACATGTCCTGTAGTTGGTGAATCACTTCTTTCATCATGTCCTTTGCTGGAGTTGTTGCATATCACATTATAGATGAGTAAAATTGTCTTTTTAGAGAGTGTGTATGTTTTAGCGAACCTGTTTTTAGATGGCTAAATGTCAAGTAAATTTAAAGTGTGTGTTGATTACCAGTGATGGTTGTCTCTGTTGGTGCTGAGGACGCTTCGGTTGCGTTGGTTCCCGAAACGATTGAAGTGGGTTTGGTCTACTTGGGTTGAATGTTGTCGATGTCTGTTGCAACGATTTTATCTTGGACGTCCTTTTGTTTGGTTCCTGTATAGTTCAACTGTGTTAGTTTGGTAAATTTTGTACGCAAGATGTATCATGGCTTTCTATCTATCACTAAAAAAAATCCAAAAATGCTAAGACAATGGAAGAGTGCATGTATGTTTAATTCTAGTAAATCTTGTATGTAGTGTGTGTTACCTAGAGTTTCTTCTTACGCGGTGCTTGTACCCTCATTTTGCCTCTCGATAGAGAAGACTTCGTCTAATGCGAAGTGTGTTTTGTTGGCGAAGGTGTTGAAATGGAATTGGAAGATGACTCTCTTTCCTTTCACATTGAGCACCTCTGTTGGTGTATTTTATGGATCTGTAGGTCTGTATTTTTGTACCAATTCCAGGCATGGGTGAACGGTCAGTTTGGTTGTTGTTGGGCTGGAAAGGTTAACGGAGTTGTTCCGGAGGAAACTGTTAATGTATAGCATTCTAGCTTTTAACATGTATGTTATTCTAAGAACATTGTAGATGCAACTTCTAGGTAAATCATATTTGTATAGATAGGACATAAAAATTATTTTGATTTAAAACAGCATCGATGACAATGCATAACCGTGTATATTACTATTTTGATTAGCGCTTTTTAACATCATACACGGACTTGCGTCTTATTTGCCATGTTTTGGATTACTCATAAGATTAAACTGGTAATATTATGTTGTTCATATCCTTCATTCAGCATGGTTAGCAAACACTCTATTTTTATTAAAAGGTTGTTCACACATAGCATGTAAATCATTCAGGATGATAAGTGATTCATCGCTTAATCATTTTTTTTTGTCAAGCTAAACTAAATGTTTGAAGAAACTAGCCTCTTATATTTCATTAAGTCGTTTCATATTCATCACATATGGCCGGACCGATAGAAGTATTTTCAGTTGTCGAGGCACGGTTGTGCACGTTCCTTAAAATTCCCCTATCCAATATCAGTGATGTTAACTTAATTGCTTCATGGGTTCTGTAATGGTGAGCCGACCTTCAAGAAGTAGGACAGTTTAAATCCCCTGACAGGCAGAACTAAAACTATAAACTATGAATGGAAATAATAAGTAATAAGCATATAAACGTATGCCATAGAAAAAAGAGTAACCTGTAGTGTCGAGAAACATAGAGTCTGCAGACGGATCTATGCCGGGTTCCTGAATATAAGCAAAACAAATACATATAAGACGGTGCATCACTCAATGTATTTACAAAAGTAATCGAGTCATGAACATTGTAGAAACTAGAGGGGGGGGGGGGGGTGAATAGTTTCACTTGTTAAGGTCCGAATTAAAAAACCTTTCAATTAGGTTTGTCCCAAAATTACCTTTAATTGAAAAGTAGATTCTTAGTTGTTAGGGTTCATTTCAAATGCATTGACTACATCTAGTGATAATGAAATGCAATGCAAGAAAGTAAGTATAGGTAAAGAGTAAGCAAAGAAGCAACCTAAGACAAGACACCAAGATTTATAGTGGTTCGACAACCAAGCTCTCTCCTCCTTCCTACTCCACTCCTCGAGTACACCTTACTTGGAGATTTCCACTATATCCACAAGCTCCCTTCTTGGTGGAGAAAACCTTACAACGTCGCTTACATTGTTTTCCGACACTATGCTAAATGTCGATACCTAATCTTAGCTAGGACCAACCTACACACATCGCCTACATCACAATTTTCCGACACAAGGCTAGATGTCGAGTTCTAATCCAAATCTAGAACCAATCGTCGTCTCCCATCTTCTTTTCTGGCACAAGGCTAGATGTCGAGTCCTAATTCAAAGCTAGAACCAATCTTCACAACTCTTCACTTTCAAGTTGAGTGAGAACACACAAGACACATCTACAAATTACTTTGTAGTTTAGTGAGAACTAACACACAAGACTCATTACAATACAAGACACATCCAAGTATACACATAAAACTTGGATATACACAAGACGAAACCAAGTAAACACATATACATTGGATTTATACAAGACTAATCCAAATATTCACAAATACATTGGATCTACACAAGATTAATCTAAGTGTACACAAATACATTAGATCTACACAAGACTCAAGCATACAAAATGATGAACATGACTAGATCTAAGAAAGGGTAATCTTCATCAAGGCTTCATCTTTAATCACATTACAAATGTGTGAGTGATCTTCTCTTTGGACAAGTAAAGAAGAGGATCAAGAAGATAGTCATAAGTAAACGTACTTAACAAGTTAAGTGATCATTTACTAATGATTAGAAACATAGAAAGAAGATAAGAAGCCGATAAATTTTTCCAAAAAATGTTCACATGAAAATGAAAATATGATCCACTATTTATAGGAGACAAGGAATAACGGCTCTCTGAGCGCGGTTCGATAAATAAGCCCTTGGTTCCATATCACTAAGGAACCATACATGCCTATTTGGAACCGCGGCCTAGAGTCCGCTCTTTTTTTAATATAGAGGTGTTGCAAATGTGGTGGCTGAGACAGCTTAGATTCGTAATTTGCTTCGTGAACTTCATTCACTTCTCCATTCTGCCACAATTTTCTATTGTGACAATGTTAGTAATATTTATTTGACAGATAATCCAATTCAACATTAGGGAACGAAACACATAGAGATTGACATTCACTTTGTACGTGATATGGTTTCTTGGGGCGAGGTACGGGTTCTTCACGTCCCTTCAAGTTATCAATATACAGACATATTTACTAAGGGATTTCCTTCGGCACTTTTTGAGGAGTTTCGTACCAGTTTAAGCATTCGGCCTCCTCTCGCTCAAACTATGAAGGGTGTTAGATGTACTAGTTTATGTGCATGGGCTTAATTTGTATGTATATGGCTTAGCCCATATATCCTCTATATAGAGTTATCTTAGGACTCTATATATTGCAATGTATACCTACCGATAAGGACTAGAAATCAGTCAAAACAATAATAGGATCAAAAGTATAAAAAGTAAAGTATTAAGAGCTAAAATTTTAACTTAGGTAACTTGTAAGATAGAAAGATACAATGTTGTGAATATATAAGGGCCAAAATAAATGGAAGAAATGTGTGAAAATTTTAACTTAGGTAACTTGTGAGACAAAGTTAGGTGAAATGAGTGAAAGTTAATATGTTGGGGGACACATTTACGTAAAAAAAATAATAATAAAAATAGCATGTTCGCCAACACACTAGCTGGACTGGTGCATTGCCCCTTTGAGTGAAGAAGAGAAGGGCCTTAGATAGACAGTTGTTCTTAACTGAGACTCAGGTTAAGCTTTGTCTCGGAACCTTGTGGGGTTAGGAGTAAAGCATCCCGAGGTTGGTGACAATGTTACACGTTCTCCAGGCTCGAAGGGATTCAGTGCCTACTGAAACAAAATTTACCAATAGAGTTAAGGTACACAATAGAATGTATAGTAACCAATACTCGTTATTTAACGATTGGTACATAGAGATTGTTAACTAAATTCTTTTAACTTTAGGATTTACCTAGCAAAAAAGATAATATAAAACAAAATTTACCTAGGTGGTTATGGTGAATAGTAGAATGTACAGTAACTAACGGTTATTACTTAACGATCGTTAAGGAATGACTGTTAGCAATTTTTTTAACTTTAATGTCTAAAAAACAAATCATTCAACATAATTTACGAAATTATTCGTTGAGGTTAGGGGTCCGTTTAAAACTTAGTTCTTTTGCCTAACGGTCGTTAATAAAGGACTGCCTTTTCAACGAACTGATAACCTCATAGACTGTTTCAGTACAAGTTTTAAACAAATCGCTGCGCAAAAAAGCGTTGGTGCCTGATAGTGTAACCCATTACATATCCTACTACCATATAGTTTGCTCATATCATGTTTTATATACTCCATATCATAACCCACTTAATGAAACATAAGTCATCCCAAGTTCATGCCTTTCTACAATATATGCATTCATGCATCTACATACATTATCATAGGAATGAAGATAAAAGATTAGAAGGAATCTTCCACGTATGAAATATTACCTTCGAGTGTAAGAAAGTTGTAAATTTGCAACTTGCAAGCAATATTCGATATGATATGATCAAAGTAAGATACGAATATTGGATAGAAGATTTTTCAAGGATATTGTGAAGATATGGAATATGTTGTCCCAGTTGCAAAGAAGCTCTATAAATAGAACACACAAAAACGAAATAAAACAGACCAGTTGCTTTCTACTTCTCCATCTATAGCTTAATACTTCTATAAGTGTTCAAGTATTCTTATGCAAACATAACCGATATGATCAATACTGACTTGATCGTCGGAGGGGGTTCCCCCGGGCTCAGCCTGGGGACCTTTCTAACGATTTTTCTTTGTCTTTTCAGCACTGTTACCGAAGACCCAAAGTCAAGGTCAAAGCTAGTCAGATGGTCAAATCATTACCTTGACGACCAAGTGGATTTTGGTAGCATCAAATGGTACCATTCGTGGGACCCGAACAAAACCTAGCTTCATATGCTCAGTTAAGAGGGAAAGTAGGTATATGCATATCAAAGCAGAGCAACAATATCCAGAATATATACGTTTATGAAGTTTCATAGGAGGAGTTCCAAATGGCAATGAACATTGATAATAAGACCTGAAGATATGAATATGGTATGGTAGGTATTATCAAATATACTTATATATTTGTTACAGCTCTTCATATTTGCATTAGATCTAATTGAAGTATATTACATTTTAATGATTCTGTTTCAATCATTTTTTTAAAAATATGTTTCGGATATTAGAAACAATGTAAAATCATGCTCTTTAAAGGTTGTATAGCAGGTCCTAGTATAAAAACAAATCTTATGTTTTAACCACGGGGGATATTGGCAAGTAGTCTCAAGAAAAATGTGATATGTAGTAGTAAGTATTGACCAGTGTTTCTCTTAAATTTTTTGCAACTAAATAAATACATTTATAATATACCCTATCGGTAAACAATAAAAGATCGATGAATATTTCTTACTCAATGATCTTTCTCTTATACATCTAACCCTTCAAGTGACTTTGTAAGTCAAGGATGCACATGCTAGTATTAGTAGTATGAGAACTACAAGTGCAAAGAGTAAGTAATATGACTATATGAGATCTAATGGTTTAGAAAAACAACCCGAGTTGTCCAAGTGAGATGCAACATCAGTCATGATCATTGAACACGAGAAGAGCAAACTCATGCAGCATATTGGCATGACAGATGTCAAAGTCTTGAACAAGATATGGTCAAGCTAATCAATGCTAAGGCATGAAGCACACCCGCTCTAACAACATGTACGACGAGACCCGCTTTAGGAAAAACATGTGATGTTACCACCTAAGTTGAATGGGCAGCGCCAATCTAATTATCAATTGACGAACAATCCTAATCATGGTTTTCACATGCTTTGTTACTAGTACTGAGCCCGATCCTCGTCATGTTTGTCATGTAAGTTTAATCGAGGTAATCACTTCTTATTACAATTTACAACAATGCGTAAATAGAAGTTTTTTACATTTTGAAGTTCACGCATAGTGGCTTGATCTCCCATTGAGGTAGTCATTTCTCTTAATAGATACTACAAGTTCACACTTTTCTACATCAGGTAGTGAGCGCACAATTGTAAAACCCGCATATAAATACCATGAACAGTACACTACGTAAAAACACGAATAAATTAAAACTTTCCATTTATAATATACGACACGTGTCACGAAAATTAAAAACCATGAACTACGTATATTATTAATGTACGATAATTAGTACGTATAATAATTAAATCACGAGCATTAAACACGAACATACACGAATAATATTTTAAACCTGAAAAAGGTTCGGTTTGGCCTTTTGGGCTAGTGTACCCGCGTCAAAGAAACAAAGGAAGGGCCCGACCCATTTTAAAAACCAACTAGTAAACAATTATTCTCCAGGGGTTTTCATAAAACAGAATTTTAGAAAAACAAAGGGAACCCTAGCCCCTCTTTGTCTTTGAGCCGCGGTAGCCACCACCACAAGGACGATTTTGTTGTGATTTGATCTTTGGTTTTCACGTAGTTGTGTTCGTGTTTCAATTCCCTTTTCATCCACGCATTCGGTATAATCATGATCTTGATCTTTTTATTTATTTTATTTTAATTACATGTTGTTGAATCATAAAATAAAATAAAACATGTTATTGATAATGGGTTAACAAGAAAAGGGGTTTGTTGGTTTGGTTTCGGGTTTTGACACACACAACCGAGAGCCATAGGCTCTCGGTGCCGTTTTGTTCCACCAGTCGAGACCCCATTAGGGCTCGGTGGTGTTTTGGTTCAGAAAGCAGCAACAACCAAGGTCCCAGTGGGAACCTTGGTGTTGTAGTGGCTATGCAGGCGAGGCAGGGGGAAGCATCGGCTTCGGCCGGTGTATACCTTGGTCCACCAGTCGGTACCGCGGCCAGCAGCAGCAACCAGGGGATCCAGCCGCCGGCTATACAGCCACTGGCCACCACCACCAGCCGTTGCTGTTGGTGGTGTGTTGGTGTCGGGTTTGATGGTCTCGGGTTTCGGGCTCGAGATACATTTTATTAATTTATTTTATTAAGTTAATTAATTAAGTTAATTTACATGACTAATTAATTTATTTAATTAAAACCATGACTTAGGTTATATTATTAAAATTAATAATAGATGTATTAACCTAAGTATTTTTTTAGACATTGGTTTTATTAATTAATTATCTTACTTAATCTACATGAACTACTAATTAATTAATTTATTCATGACTTAGGTTATTTTATTTATTTAGATAAATCATGTTATAACCTAAGTATTTATTTTACTTAATTAAATTAAACCATGACTTAATTTAATTAAATTGTATAATCTAAATTTTATTAATTTAACCATGACATTTTTATTAATTAATAAACCATGCTTTATCGTTATTAATTAATAATAACTTTAGCCTAACTATTTAATTTAATAGACTTTACTAATAATTTATCATGACTTATAACTTATGATTAATAAGCACTAGCTTATATTTTTTTACTTATTAATCCAGCTTATTTCTATTTATGGAAACTTTCTATTTTAGGAAAACTTACTACCTTTGGAAACTTTCTATTTTTAGAAACTTACTATTTTCGGAAACTTTTTATTTTTGGAAACTTTTTATTTTTGGAAACTTTTTATTTTTGGAAACTTTCTATTTTTGGAAACCTGCTATTTTTAGAAAGTTGCTTATTATGACACTACAAGTATAGTAATACAATAACACATGAAATACATAATCAGAACACATGTAAAACATGAATAAATACAAGATAATATTTAAAACAGTAAAACATGACAAAGACATATAAAATAAGTTAAGAACACACAGAAACAGTAACACACTCAGTAATCAGACAACTCATACATATCCCTTATTTATGTAGCACTTATGAAGTCGGAGTAGGACTTTCCATCTTTTCATCTTTCATCGTTCACTGGATATAAGGTACAGATATTTCCGTCCTTCAGTATGGACATTCCTTCGTATGTATGATTAGGATTTCCTGTTTGCAGTCAACTGTTTTCCCAAGTTATTTTATATGGTTTGAATGCTTATGTTTCATTTTAAATGCCTGAGTTATATATACATGAATGCCACGTTATGGAGGTACCATAACCATAAAACAACTAGAGGCACCGGTGTTATGACTTCCCCACGACGGAGTGATTGCTCGTGGCATCCTTTTCAGTCTTAGACATTTATTTATATTATCATGTGGGGCATATGGGTGAATCCTAGTTACATGTCTTTACAGGATTTTCATGGTGAATGTGGTGTGTGCCTTGCATCCTTCACAAGGAGTTGATCCCTCCTACCCAGACCAGTATAATTAGAGGCAACCCCTCTAATTTCATGATGAGGTCACCCCTCTAAGTATTCATGCACGGTGATACCTCATGACCTATATGGGCTCTTGGCTAATTAAAATACATTTTTCATATAAAAACATAAGTCTTTTCAAATTATAATAACCAGTTTTATAAACATACCAGGTTTTCTAGGACTTATACATTTCCGCTGCTATTAGTTATTATGCTTATACGATTCATACTATGTTATATATCCGTTCACTGGGCGTTTTGCTCAGTCATTTCCTTTTCATGTTCCCAAACGGCAGGTACTCAGGGACGTACTTAGGACCTTGAGAGTATGTGCATCTGGACGGAAGCTATCCAGCCTCCTTTACCTTATGCATTTTCATACATTATTTCTTTCAAACATTGTTTAGTCCTTTCCTTTCAGTACTTATATTCATGTGTGTTAGCTTATGTTGGACTACCGATGTTTGATTCCGGTAATCCCCTTTATGCTCATTTAGTGTTTTAGACATTTACCTTGAATGCTTTGATGACACGCCATAACTATCTTGTGATATTCCATTTATCAAAATGAGGTGTTATAATTATGGTATCAGAGCCCAAGGTTTCGACCTGTAGGCTCTAAAAACTTGACCTGTGACTAGTGGGTAGTCATCAGTGTCTTCCTAAAACTGACAGCTTGTTTTCATGCATTTGTTTCAGGTATCATTGTTGCAAGTATTTTGACTAAGTAATGGTTGGTACAGAACTGGCCATATTTAGTCGCATGTGCTTTTATTGGAATCATTTTTGTTTTGGTGAAGCGACCCATAGGCGTTCACCCTCGCCATGTCAATTTTGTTTTAGTGAACCGAACCATAGGCGTTCACTCTCGTCATGTCAATTTTGTTTGGTGAACCGACCCATAGGCGTTCACCCAAACTCATGTCATTTTCGTTGGTTATGACTTCATAAACTGTTTCATGCATCATTTTCTTACGTTTATCTTATGTTCTAATCAGATTAATCATTGCATTTGGTTTTAAACTGTCAGATGGTTAACACACGTGAGCAAGATATCCACGCAGCTATCCAAGCTGCTCTACAAACTTTACTTCCCCAACTCAAAAATGAGATTCGTGCTGAGGTTCAAGGCAACCACAATCAACACCAGAATCAGAACCCTCCTCCTAATCCACCAGCTACTCTTATCACTTGGCTAGAAGGGTTTAATAAGCAGCGACCCAAATCTTTTGAGCAGACTGACAGTCTATCTGAGGTTGAGAGCTAGATTGCATACGTTGAGAAGATTTTTGACGCCATGGGGTGTAATCATGTCTTCAAGGCGAGGCTTGCTTGTTACAAATTTGAGGGAGACGTGCTGGCATGGTGGAAAGCAGTCAAGCAGTCGAATAGAGGTGACGACTAGGTTACTGGCTTGACTTGGGCACAGTTTAAGGAGTTGGTTCTGGATCAGTTCTTTTCGAAAGATGAGCAGGATTAGCTCAAAAGGGAGTATCATGGCATTCGAAAGAGAGCCGGGGAGAAAAGTTTATGCAGAGATTCCTTAAACTTGCTGGTTTCCTTGGTGCCGCAGCCAGGACTGCAGAAGAGCAGGCATATCATTTTTGTTGGGCTCTTCGTACTTCTGTTTCCAACAACTTGGTGTGTGCTACATTTATACTGTAGCGAAGGTGGCAGATGCAGCTCGCAAGTTAGAGATGCTGCAAGAGAGAGACGGGTTTGGTGAAGCAGACAGATCTGAGAAGAGGTATATCTTAGTCATCAAACGTTAATCATTTCATTCAATTAAGTATCTTCCATTTTATATTATTCTCTATACAATTGCATCTTTCAGGCAACGACTAGGGACCGATCCCAACTAGCCACTCAGTAGTACCAGCCCAAGGGAAACGGTCAGACTTAGGACCGTTCTACATCTGATAGGCGTGGCGGTAGTGACAACTACCGTAACAACGCCAACAACTCCAGCAACAACAGGTCCTTATAAACCTCTCATTTCTATGTTATGTTGCTTTATGATTCATAAATTCTGACACTTCAGCATCTATTACCAGGAACACTGGCAACGGACGGGATCAAGACCGTAGAGGTTCATAGCGCAACCGTGCAGCTTCATCTGGTATTACAATCTAAACTTCTCGTGTAGTCATGTTTGTACCCCAATAATCATGTCTCACGCATACTTCCTGAAACAGGTTACCAAACAGCTAGAGCACCTGTTGGAGGGTACACTCACCCTCTTTGCACCACATGCAATCATAGACACCTAGGGTCGTGCCGCCGTGTTAGTGGCACCTGCTTCAAATGTGGCCAGCTGGGCCAAGTGATGAAAGATTGCAAGAAGGGTGAGATTGGGGTACTTCTGGGCATGCTGATTCCAAGCCACCTCCGACTACTGGACGTGTGTATACTACCACACACGACCAAGAAAACAAGTCATCAGGTACCATCACTGAAATCTTGTTTATGTATGGTCAAGCTGATTGCGTTTTGTTTGACACGGGTGCGACCCATTCAATCATATCCACTGCTTATGCTAATCGTGTTAGGATATCCCCTATGCCACTTGATAATGTCTTAAACATTTCCACGCCCCTGAGAGACTCTATATGCATCACACATGGGTACAAATATCTTCCCCTTGAGTTTGACGACATGATTTGTTCAGTTGACGCTCTTCCATTGGACATGTGCGAATTCGACATGATATTAGGCATGAACTGTTTATCGAAACACCACGCCACCATAGATTGCCATTCATATCGGGTTATTTTCGATGATGTCAACGCGCTAGAGTACATTCACAATGGTTCATACCAGGAAAGTCTGTACAATTTATTTCAGCCTTGTAGGCATGTGCCTTACTGTCACATGGTTGCGAGGGTTTCTTAGATGCTATTCATGATATCGAGGCTGAATCTCCATCTATTCAGGATCAGCCTATCGTGTCAGAATTTCCCGATGTTTTTCCTAAATAACTTCCAGGCATACCACCTGCTCGTGAAGTAGAGTTTGGTATGGAGCTCGTTCTAGGAGCTGAACCAATCTCCAAGGCTCCTTACCGCATGGCTCCCATCGAGCTCAATGAGTTAAAGGAGCAACTACATGAACTTTTGGAGAGAGGTTTCATCCGCCCTAATGTATCTCCATAGGGTGCACTAGTGTTGTTCGTGAAGAAGAAAGATGGCAGCATACATTTATGCATTGATTACCATGAGCTTAATAAGATCACAATCAGAAACTGATATCCTTTGCCACGCATAGATGATCTGTTTGACCAACTGCAAGGCGCCAAACACTTCTCTAAGATCGATATGAGGTCTGGCTACCATCAGCTACGGGTGAAAGAGAAGGATATCTCCAAGACTGCTTTCCGTACACGCTATGGACACTACGAATTTGTAGTCATGCCTTTTGGACTTACTAATGCTCCATCTGTCTTCATGGATCTGATGAACCGTGTCTTCCATGAGTTTCTGGACAAGTTTGTTATCGTCTTCATTGATGATATTCTGATTTTCTCTAAATCCAAGGAGGAACACGAAGACCATCTTCGTACTGTACTACAGATACTTTGCCAGAAGCATTTGTATGCCAAGTTCTACAAGTGCGAATTTTGGTTGAGCAAAGTGGCGTTTCTGGGCCACATCGTATCCACGAAGGGAATAACCATGCATAATACGAAGGTTGAGGCTATTACCAAATGTCCAAGACCGACGTTGGCGACTAAAGTTCGAAGTTTTCTGGGCTTAGTTGGTTACTACCGTAGGTTCGTGGAGAATTTTTCACGTTTGGCCTTGCCTTTGACTAAGTTGATGCGAAAAAGGGGAAAATTCGTCTTGACTAAAGAGAGAGAGAAGAGCTTTGAAGAACTCAAGCAGAAGTTGGTATCTGCACTTATTCTTACTCTCCCATCTGGCACAGGTGGATTTCAGATCTATGGTGATGCTTCAAGGAAGGGTCTTGGTTGTGTTCTCATGCAACATGGGAAAGTGATTGCTTACGCATCATGGTAGCTTAAGCCTTATGAGGAGAAATATCCTACCCATGACTTGGAGTTTGTAGCAGTTGTGTTTGCACTGAAGATTTGGAGGCATTACTTGTATGGCGAATCATGTGATATCTTCACGGATCACAAGAGTCTGAAATATATCTTCACCTAGCGTGAACTGAACATGAGGCAAAGAAGGTGGCTAAAGTTGCTGAAGGATTATGACATCAATCTTCAGTATCATCCCGGCAAGGCGAATATAGTGGCAGATGCACTCAGCAGGAAGTCGGGCATGATCAACGACATTAAGATAGAGGAGGAAATTATACGTGACTTAGAACGACTGGACATCGAATTTATGGTATGCGGACAACATGGCTACTGGGCTAATCTTAGAGTTGAGCCTGACTTACTCTCTAGGATCAAGGAAGCTCAGAAGTATGATGGTGAAATCTGGGCGATTATTCAGAAAATCGACCAGTAGATGGAGTTTCGGGTAGATGATGATGGTATCTTATGGCAGGGCACTAGACTATGTGTTCTTGATGATCTTACACTCAGGGAGGCTTTGCTGACTGAAGCTCGTAGATCTTCATTCTCTATTCATCCTGGTTCCACCAAGATGTACCATGACATCAAGCAGCATTTCTGGTGGAGTGGTATGAAGCAGGATGTAAAACCCGCATGCTTTTACCATGAATAGTACCCTTACGATTGTACGTACATGATTAGAATTTTCCTTTTATAGCACGTTTACGTTTCACGAACAAGAATTACAAGTATTACGTACGTGTTATAACACGATAAGTATTTATTACGTATTAAGACACGATAATTATTTCAATAATAATTATAATCACGAACATACGAACATGAAATCATGAACGTAAATTAATCACGAGCTTAATATTAAGTATGTATGTATATTTGTTACGAACATGAATAAATATTATAAGACACGAACAATAACTATTTAAAGCACGTAAAACAAGAACACGAGAACACACTTATTACTTAGACACGAAAAACATTCGGGTTACCCCTTGTGGGCCCCCTTACCCGCGAACACAACAAGAAATATGGGCCAAGCCCATGCAAAATTTACTAAACTGGGAAAAAGGGAAAAACTTGTTTCATAATAACAAAATTTAGAAATCAAGAAAAACCCTAAATCCCTTTTTCTTCCTCTCCTTTGGCCACCGGGTTAAACATACACCAAGGGTGTGTTTGGTTGATTTTTGGTGTTCGATTATTGCAAGGATTGTTTGTGTGTTCATCCTTCTTGATTCATGTGATCGGTATAACCCTAAACCTTTTTCTTTTTATTATTTTATTTAAATCAAGATCACATGAAATCATGAATGTTTTAAAAACAAGTAAACATATGTTAATTAAACATGAGGTAAGATTAATTAATGGTTAAGGGGTGTTTGTTTGTTGGCCGACGCATTAACCGAGCCCCAAGGGGGTCTCGGTTTGTTTTGATTCGCACCACCGAGACCTCAAGATCTCGGTGTGGTGGTCTTGTGTCACGGCAGCAAGAACCGAGAGTACCCGTAAATAAATGGGGATGAGACAAGTGGGACACTTGTCCCACCCCCACTCAAAACCGGCCTAACTAGCCACACATCCCATGATGTGTCTAATTTGTAGCTAAAAGCTTACACTTGTAAGCTAAGCTTACAAGTTAAGCTACTTCCACCATCAAAAACCACTAGCTAACTCTTTACCACCATTTACAACATGCAAACAACTAAATCCTCTCTTCCTCTCTCTATGATTTCGTCCCATATCATCACCACAACACCCCATTCATACAAAATTTAACCACAAATATTTGTTATACTTAAGATATGTTAATCTCCATTTAAAGAGATAAAGATTGGTGCAAGTTTTAACATCCAAGGAGAAGTTTTCAAGGGATTCAAGGGCTGATTTACCACAAGGTGTTCATGAATATAGGTGATCTTGAAGATGGTCTTGGTTCATCACAAGTTTCTCCATCAAAATCCATGTTTTGATCACAACCTACATCATCATGGTGGTATAAAGATAGTTCTTCTCATCCTCTTGTTATTTTTGATTATGTAATCTTGTATTTATTTTACTTATGTATATGTATATGATGATGAATGATGATTAAAAATATTGTGTGGGGATTTGGTGTTGATAAACATGTTTAAAAAGATGAAAAACTATAAGAAACAAGGCTAAAATCTTGTTTAAATTGTTGGCTGTATAAAACAGTAAAGAATCATATGATGAACTGATAAAAATGGCATAGATTAATAGATATACAGTAAGTAATATGTCTTGTACACATGTGAGAGTTGGCCATGCAATGGAATCATTTTAATGAGTGAGATATGATCAAAACAAGTTTAGAGTACAAATCTGAGTTTACTGTTTTGGACGATTTTTAGAAAATACTTAAAGGATGATTCAACAGTAGCTATAAAAGAGTTAAATGGATCACATATCATGTAGTTTATGTGATAAAAATTTGAGCTTCTATCTCCATATAGAACTCTAGATATGGCAGTTTTGGTGAACATGAAAATAAAAATCAGATTTTGGAAATTAAAGTATAATAGTATTATATAAATGGGGACAAGTGTCCCACTTGTCTCATCCCCACTTGTCTCATCCCCATTTTTTACAAGTCTATTTTTTTTACAAGAATTAAATTAAATTAATTAGAACATGTACATGATTAATTTAATTTATACATGACTTAGGTTATTAATATTAATTATTAATACATGAATTTTAACCTAAGTATTTATCATTTAATTAGAATATATATTAATTAATTATTAAAATTATGACATATTATTAATTAATTTACATGACTTAGGTTATATTATTAATAGATAATAATACATGTTTTAAGCTAAGTATTTTTACCTTTATTCAATTAAACCATGTTATATTTAATTAAATACTTTAACCTATAGTTTATTTAAATTCACATGAAATAATTAATAAACTATACTATTTAATTACATGACTTAGAATATTAATCAGTAAACACTTAAGCTTATATAATTAGCTTAATAATCCAGCTTATATCTAATTATGGAAACTCTCTATTTTTAGAAACTTATTTAATTAAGGCAGCTAATCTATTTATGGAAACTTTCTGTTTTTAGAAACTTATCTATTTTAAGCAGTAAATCTATTTTTGGAAACTTTCTATTTTTAGAAACTTTCTATTTTTGGAAACTTTCTATTTTAGGAAACCTGCTATTTTTAGAAAGTTACTTGATATTACACAACAAGCATAATAATACATGAAATACCATAAATACTTAAACAGAATAGACATAATACATGATAAACACATTATAAAGCTTAAATCAGTAAAACATGACATGAACATATAAAACAAGCTAAGACGTGATATAAAACCAGTTACGTACTCAGTAATCAGATACTTATACATGTATGTATTTATGTAGCATTAGTGATACCGAAGTAGGACTCTCTTCCGTTCGTCTTCTTCGTTCACTGGACATAAGGTACGGATTCTCTGTCCTTTCAGTATGGACATTCTTCCTTATTAGGATTTCCCGTATGCATCCAACTATTTTCCCCAGTATATGTTTTATATGTTTTGATTGCTTATGTTTAATTAGAATACCTAAAGCCATATACATGCATGACCAGTTTCACCTAGTTATGGAGGTACCATAACCATAACACTAGAGGCACCGGTGTTATGACTTCACCATGGCGGAGTGATACCTCGTGGTTTCCCTTTCAGCTTTTGGCCATATTATTATTATCAGGTGGGCGTATGGGTGCACCCTAGTTACATGTTTTCAGCAGATTATTCAGTGTGAATGCGGTGTGTGCCTTGCATCCTTCACAAGGAGCTGATCCCTCCTACCCAAAACCAGTATATTAAATTAGAGGCAGCCCCTCTAATTTGCATGACGAGGTCACCCCTCCAAGTATTCATGCACGTTGATAATTCATGACCTATATTGGCTAATGGTAAACATGTTAAACAGTTTTTACAAGATAAACAGTTTTTACAAGATAAACATAAGGCTTTTCAAACAATAAAACCAGTTTTACTAAGATATAACCAGATTATCCAGGACTTAGTCTTTTCTGCTGCTTCATGCTTATATGCTTATATTATTCATGCTTTACATGTATATCCGTGCACTAAGCGTTATGCTCAGCCGTTTTCCTTTTCATGTTCCCAAAACGGCAGGTACTCAGGGACGCTCATAGACTTTAAGCGTACGTGCATATGGATTGGAAGCTTTCTAGCATTCTTTACTTTATGCTTTTATCTATACTTTGATACTCATTTCCATGGACATTGTTTAGTCCTTTCATTTTCAGTACTTATGTTTGTGTGTGATGAGTTCTACTTTTGAGGTACCAATGTTTGATTCCGGTATTTCCTTTATGGTCATGAAATGTTTTAGACATTTATCCTTGTGTGCTTTGATGACACACCATAATCACGCGTTACATTCCATTTATCAAAATGGGGTGTTACAATTATGGTATTAGAGCCAAGGCTTCGACCTGTAGGCTCTCAAAACACAACCTGTGATTAGTGGGTAGGCACTATGGTCTTCATAGAACTGACAGACGGTTTTCATGCATTCATCATTTTCATGCATACATATATATGTCATTGTCGCAGGTTTATGACTAAGTAATGGTTGGTACAGGACTGGCCCTATTTAGTCGCATGTGTTTTATCGAAACTTTTAAATTTGGGACCAACCCATTGGCGTCCCCTCGCCATGTCTTTTGTTTTGAGTGAACTGACCATAGGTGTTCACTCTCGCGCATACAAAAGTTATCATAAAACTACATCATGCATTCATGTACTAGTTTTTCCTGCATAAAAATTTTCTCATGATTTATTGGTATAAATTTTTTTCATGTATATAGTTTATGTTTTGATCAGTTTAATCATGTATTTTATGTTATACTGTTAGATGGTTCTCACACGCGAGGAGGAACAACTCAATGCAGCCATTCAAGCTGCAATGCAAGCTATGCTTCCTCAGCTGAGGAACGAAATCAGGGCTGAGGTTCAGGCTGCCAACAACCAGTAGTAGCACCCAGTACGTCCTCCTCCTCCTCCAGCAACTTTGGCTACATGGCTGGAGAGATTCAACAAGCTCCGCTCTCGAGCTTTTGAGAGAACAGATAGCCCTAGTGAAGCTGAAAGCGGGTTGGCTCACATTGAGAATATCTTCGATGCTATGGGCTGTGACCCCGTCTTCAAGTCGAGGTTGGCATGCTACCGGTTCGAAGGTGATGTGTTAGCATGGTGGATAGCACTGAAGCAGTCTGAGGGAGGTGATGATTGTGTGGCTGGTTTGACTTGGGATTAGTTCAGGGATAGGGTGATGGAATAGTTCTTTCCCAAGGCTGAGCAAGACAAGCTGAAGAGGGAGTACCATGGGATCCGACAGAGAGCTAGGGAGAATAGAAACGAGTTCATGCAGCGCTTTCTTCGCTTGGCTGGTTTCCTTGGTGCAACAACAGGTACTCCTGAAGAGCAAGCACACCACTTCAGGTGGGCTCTTCGTACATCGGTCGCAAACAACTTGGTGTGTGTTACGTTCAACACGGTAGCAAAAGTGGCCGATGCTACACGTAAGCTGGAAATGCTGTAGGAAAGAGATGAGTTCGGGGAAGCAGAGAGACCCGATAAGAGGTAAACATTCATATTCAAATGGTGGCAAATCTGTATTCTTTCAGTATATGTCAATATTTCATCTCTTTAAAATGTATCTTCCAGGCAGAAGACTGGGGACCGGTCTCAGCCGGCTACTCAGCAGCAGCCTAATCAGCCCAAGGGAAACGGTCAGACTAATGACCGTTCTGCTACGGACAAGCGTGGCGGTAATGATAATTACTGTAACAACGCTGGACACTCCAACAGCAGCAGGTCCTTATACTTACGCATTTTCTTATGATTACATGTTATGTTTCTTAATTCTGACACATTAGCAAATCTTCTACCAGGAATCATGGTAACGGGAGGGACTAGAACCATAGAGGTTCACAGCCTAACCGTCCAGTTATCACTGGTATTCAATCTTACGATTATTCTCATTGTCCTTTGTACCTATTCTCACGTCTCATGTATATTGTTTTATCAGGCTCTCAGCCAGTCAGGACACCTGCTGGAGGATATACTCATCCTCTTTGCTCTACTTGCCACCGTAGGCACCCAGGGCCATGTCGCCGCGACAGTGACGCATACTTCAAGTGTGGTCTTCATGGCCATCGCATGAAGGATTGCCGCAAAGGCGAGATGAAGGGTACATCAGGACATGCTGATACGAAGCCGCCTCCTACTAGTGTACGCGTTTACACGACATCTCGCGATCAGGTCAACGAGTCTACATGTACCATCACTGGAATCTTGTATATGTATGGTCAAGCTGTATGTGTTCTGTTTGATACGGTGCTACTCACTCGGTCATCTCTACTGCTTATGCAAAGAATGTTAGGATACTCCCCATGCCACTAGAGAATATACTGAGTATTTCCACGCCTTTGAGAAACTCTGTATGCATAACCCATGTGTACAAGAGCCTTCCCCTAGATTTTGACGACAAGGTTCGTCCTGTTGACGCACTTCCGCTGGACAAGAATGATTTTGACATGATTTTGGGCATGGATTGGCTATCCAAGCATCATGCTACCATAGACTGCCATTCATATTGAGTCATCTTCGGTGATGTTAATGCGCCATAGTACATTCACAACGGGTTCGTACCTGGCAGGTCTGTACAAATCATATCAACCCTACAAGCACGTGCATTACTTTCACATGGTTTTGAGGGTTATCTAGCTACTGTTCATGACATGGATGTTGAATCCCCATCAATTCAGAATCAGCCGATAGTGTCAGAATTTCTAGATGTATTTCCAGAAGAACTTTCGGGCATACCACCTGCACGTGAACTAGAATTTAATATCGAGCTCATCCCAGGAGCTGAGCCAATTTCTAAGGCTCCTTATCGCATGGCTCCTATAGAGTTGAAGGAGTTGAAGGATCAATTGCAAGAACTTCTGGAACGAGGCTTTATTCGACCGAGCACATCTCCATGGGGAGCACCTGTCTTATTCGTTAAGAAGAAGGGCGACAGTATGCATCTTTACATAGACTATCGCGAGCTCAACAAGATTACCATCAGGAATAGGTATCCACTACCACGTATAGATGACCTGTTTGACCAACTCCAAGGGGCCAAACATTTCTCCAAGATTGATCTAAGGTCGGGCTATCATCAGCTATGGGTTAAGGAGCAGGACATCGCCAAGGCTGCTTTCCGTATACGTTATGGCCACTACGAATTTGTAGTCATGCCATTTGGCCTTACCAATGCTCCAGCAGTGTTCATGGATTTGATGAACAGAATCTTCCATGAATTTCTGGACAAGTTCGTCATTGTCTTCATCGATGACATCTTGATTTTCTCCAAGTCCAAGGAGGAACACGAAAACCATATTCGTACAGTACTACGGATTCTTCACCAGAAGCAGCTGTATGCTAAATTCTCCAAGTGTGAGTTCTGGTTAGACAAGGTGGCATTCTTAGGTCACATTGTATCAGCAGAAGGAATCACGATGGATCCAACGAAGGTTGAGGCTATTACTAAATGGCCAAGGCCGACATCAGCGACTCAAGTCCGCAGTTTCCTAGGCTTAGCTGGTTATTACCGTAGGTTCGTGGAGAACTTTTCCCGCTTAGCACTACCTTTGACCAAACTGATGCGGAAAGGGGAGAAATTCATCTGGACTGAAGAACGAGAGAAGAGCTTTGAAGACCTAAAGCAGAAGTTAGTATCTGCACCGATTCTTACTCTCCCATCTGGTACAGGTGGATTTCAGATCTACAGTGATGCATCGGGGAAGGGACTTGGCTGTGTTCTCATGCAACATGGGAAAGTGATCGCATACGCTTCACGGAAACCTAAGCCTTATAAGGAAAATTACCCTACGCATGACTTGGAACTTGCAGCAGTCGTGTTTGCATTGAAGATATGGAGGCACTACTTATATGGAGAATCATGTGACATTTTCACGGACCACAAGAGCTTGAAATATATCTTCACTCAGCATGAATTGAACATGAGACAGAGGAGATGGTTAGAGCTGTTGAAGGATTATGACATTAATCTGCAGTATCATCTCGGCAAGGCGAATGTAGTGGCAGATGCACTTAGCAGAAAGTCCGGAATGATAAACGACATTAAAATTGAGGAGGAAATTATAAGAGACTTGGAGCGACTAGACATAGAGATCATGGTACGTGGACAACACGGTTACTGGGCTAATCTTAGAGTGGAACCCGAGTTACTCTCTATGACCAAGGAAGCTCAGAAGGATGATGGAGAAATATGGGCGATAATTCAGAATTTGAAGAAGTAGACAGAATTTCGAGTAGATGCAGATGGTATCTTATGGCAGGGCACGAGACTTTGTGTTCCTGATGATCAAGAACTCTGGGAATCATTGTTAGCTGAGGCTTATAGCTCCCCATTCTCTATCCATCCTGGTTCGACCAAGATGTACCATAACATCAAGCAGTACTTTTGGTGGAGTGGTATGAAACAGAATGTTGTTACTTACGTCTCCAAATGTCTTACCTGCCAGCAGGTTAAGATCGAGCATCAGCGATCTGGAGGTCTTCTTCAACCGCTAGATATTCTAGAGTGGAAGTGGGACAAAATCACCATGGATTTTGTTACTGGTCTTCCACCGACAAAGAAGAAGCACGATGCAATTTGGGTTATCGTTGATCGACTTACCAAATCAGCTCCTTTCTTACCGATCCGCAAGGAAGATTCGGTCAGTAAACTCGCTGATACTTATAGAAGGGAGATCATGAGACTTCACGGTGCTCCATCCAGCATCGTCTCAGACAGAGATCCTCATTTCACTTCGCGATTCTGGAGAAGCCTGTAGAAATCTTGGGGTACACAACTTAAGCTTAGCACCGCTTTTCATCCTCAAACAGACGGGCAGTCAGAGCGAACGATTCAAACATTGGAAGACATGTTGAGGTCATGTGCGTTGGAATGGACGGGTGATTGGGACGATTATATTTGTTTGGTGAATTTTGCATACAACAACAGTTGGCACGCAAGTATCAAGTGTGCTCCTTTCGAGATGTTGTATGGCAGAAAGTGTCACGCCCCAATCTGCTGGGATCAGGTTGGTGAGCGAACACTTGAAGGACCAGAAATGATAGAACTAACTAATGAGAAGGTCGCAGTAGCTAAGCAGAAACTGCAAGAAGCACGGTCACGTCAGAAGAGTTATGCAGACAAGCATCGTAAGGACTTACATTTTAACGTAGGAGATCACGTTTTCCTTAAGGTTTCGCCGGTACGTGGTGTTAGACGTTTTAGAATAAAAGGGAAGCTCAGTCCTCGGTTTATCGGACCGTTTGATGTCATATAACAAGTCGGTGAAGTATCTTACCGTTTAGCGTTACCTCTGAAGCTATCTCATGTTCACGATGTGTTTCATGTGTCCTTACTAAGAGGGTACCAGTACTATCCCCTTCACATGGTTCAATATCTACTGGAACAGATTCGTGAAGATCTCACTTTCATAGAAGAACCCGAACGAGTTCTTGACAGACAAGAACGAGTCATGAGAAGGAAGACGATTCCATTCATCAAAATCCTTTGGAGGGATCATACCGAGCGGGAAGCCACTTGGGAAACAGAGGAGTCTATCCAGGCTTCTTACCCTCATTTCATATTTTGAATTCGGGTATGTTCTTCTTTTCCAGCTTACTTTATCTATAATTCGGGGACGAATTATTCTTTTTAGAGGGGAAGAGTTGTAAAACCCACATGCTTTTACCATGAATAGTACCCTTACGATCGTACGTACATGATTAGAATTTTCCTTTTATAGCACGTTTATGTTTCACGAACAAGAATTACAAGTATTACATATGTGTTATAACACGATAAGTATTTATTACGTATTAAGACACGATAATTATTTCAATAATAATTATAATCACGAACATGAAATCATGAACGTAAATTAATCATGAGCAATATTACGTATGTATGTATATTTATTACGAACATGAATAAATATAATAAGACACGAACAATAACTATTTAAAGCACGTAAAAGACGAACACGAGAACACAGTTATTACTTAGACACGGAAAACATTCGGGTTACCCCTTGTGGGCCCCCTTACCCGCGGACAAAACAAGAAAAACGGGCCAAACCCATGCAAAATTACTAAACTAGGAAAAAGGGAAAAACTTGTTTCATAATAACAAAATTTAGAAATCAAGAAAAACCCTAAATCCCTTTTTCTTCCTCTCCTTTGGCCGTTGGGTTTAACACACACCAAGGGTATGTTTGGTTGATTTTTGGTGTTCAATTATTGCAAGGATTGTTTGTGTGTTCATCCTTCTTGATTCACGTGATCGGTATAACCCTAAACCTTTTTCTTTTTATGTTTTTATTTAAATCAAGATCACATGAAATCATGAATGTTTTAAAAACAAGTAAACATATGTTAATAAAAATGGGGTAAGATTAATTAATGGTTAAAGGGTGTTTGTTTGTTGGCCGACGCATGAACCGAGCCCCAAGGGGGTCTCTGTTTGTTTTGATTCGCACCACCGAGACCTCAAGGTCTCGGTGTGGTGGTCTTGTGTCACGGCAGCAGGAACCAAGAGAAACCCGAACCCCGGTCGGGGTATGTTTGGCTCGGGTGGGTCTCGACTAATAACTAAAACCACCACCGACTTAAGCCAGTGGCTAATTAAGGAAAGCAAGGGGAACCCCATGCCGCGGCAGCAAGGGTAACCACCGGCTAGCTGGTGGGAACTTTTGGCTAGCCGGCGGCTAGTTTGACCAAGGGTGTGTTTGTGACCGGTTCATGGGGTTCATAAAACACGGTTCACGACATGTTTAGATTAAAACACGGTTTGGTTCATGAGTTGTTTTTACAAGGTTAATTATTTTTTTACAAGTCTATTTTTTTACAAGAATTAAATTAAATTAATTAGAACATGTACATGATTAATTTAATTTATACATGACTTAGGTTATTAATATTAATTATTAATACATAAATTTTAACCTAAGTATTTATCATTTAATTAGACTATATAATTAATTAATTATTAAAATCATGACATATAATTAATTAATTTACATGACTTAGGTTATATTATTAATAGATAATAATACATGTTTTAACCTAAGTATTTTTACCTTTATTTAATTAAACCATGTTATATTTATTTAAATACTTTAACCTATAGTTTATTTAATTCACATGAAATAATTAATAAACTATACTATTTAATTACATGACTTAGAATATTAATCAGTAAACACTTAAGCTTATATAATTAGCTTAATAATCCAGCTTATATCTAATTATGGAAACTTTCTATTTTTAGAAACTTATTTAATTAAGGCAGCTAATCTATTTATGAAAACATTCTATTTTTAGAAACTTATCTATTTTAGCAGTAAATCTATTTTTGGAAACTTTCTATTTTTGGAAACTTTATATTTTTGGAAACTTCTGCTATTTTTAGAAAGTTACTTATTATTACACAACAAGCATAATAATACATGAAATACCAGAAATACTTAAACAGAATAGACATAATACATGATAAACACAGTATAAAGCTTAAATCAGTAAAACATGACATGAACATATAAAACAAGCTAAGACATGATATAAAACCAGTTAAGTACTCAGTAATCAGATACTTATACATGTATGTATTTATGTAGCATTAGTGATACCGAAGTAGGACTCTCTTCCGTTCGTCTTCTTCGTTCACTGGACATAAGGTACGGATTCTCCGTCCTTTCAGTATGGGCATTCTTCCTTATTAGGATTTCCCGTATGCAGCCAACTGTTTTCCCCAGTATATGTTTTATATGTTTTGATTGCTTATGTTTAATTAGAATACCTAAAGCCATATACATGCATGACCAGTTTCACCTAGTTATGGAGGTACCATAACCATAACATTGGAGGCACCAGTGTTATGACTTCACCATGGCGGAGTGATAGCTCGTGGCGTCCCTTTCAGCTTTTGGCCATATTATTATTATCAGGTGGGGCGTATGGGTGCATCCTAGTTACATGTTTTCAGCAGATTATTCAGTGTGAATGCGGTGTGTGCCTTGCATCCTTCACAAGGAGTTGATCCCTCCTACCCAAAACCAATATATTAAATTAAAGGCAGTCCCTCTAATTTGCATGACGAGGTCACCCCTCCAAGTATTCATGTACGTTGATAATTCATGACCTATATTGGCTGATGGTAAACATGTTAAACAGTTTTTACAAGATAAACATAAGGCTTTTCAAACTATAAAACCAGTTTTACTAAGATATAACCAGATTATCCAGGACTTAGTCTTCTCCGCTGCTTCATGCTTATATGCTTATATTATTCATGCTTTACTTGTATATCCGTGCACTGAGCGTTATGCTCAGCCGTTTTCCTTTTCATGTTCCCAAAACGGCAGGTACTCAGGGACGCTCGTAGACTTTAAGCGTACGTGCATATGGATTGGAAGCTTTCCAGCCTTCTTTACTTTATGCATTTATCTATACTTTGATACTCATTTCCATGGACATTGTTTAGTCCTTTCATTTTCAGTACTTATGTTTGTGTGTGATGAGTTCTACTTTTGGGGTACCGATGTTTGATTCCGGTATTTCCTTTATAGTCATGAGATGTTTTAGACATTTATCCTTGCATGCTTTGATGACACGTCATAATCACGTGTGACAATCCATTTATCAAAATGGGGCGTTACACATGATGTTGTTACCTTTGTCTCCAAAAGTCTTACCTGCCAGCAAGTTAAGATTGAGCATCAGCGATCTAGTGGTTTTTACAACCATTAGACATTCCAGGGTGGAAGTGGGACAAGATCTCCATGGACTTTGTCACCGGACTTTCGCAGACCAAGAGGAAACGCGATGCCATTTGGATTATTGTTGATCAACTTACCAGATCTACACATTTCCTACCAATCCGCAAGGATGATTCAGTTAGCAAATTGGCTGACATCTATCAGAAAGAGATAATGAGACTACATGGTACTCCATCCAGTATCATCTCTGACAGAGATCCTCGTTTTACTTCTCGGTTCTGGAAGAATCTACAGAAAGCTTGGGGCACCAGACCCAAGCTTGACACAGCTTTTTATCCTCAGACAGATGGACAGTCGGAGCGTACCATTCAGACACTAGAGGACATGCTTCGAGCTTGTGCTTTATAATGGACATGAAGTTGGGACGACTATATCTGCTTAGTATAGTTTACATACAACAACAGTTGCCACGCCAGCATCAAGTGTGCACCGTTTGAGATGTTGTATGGCAGGAAGTGTCGCGCCCCAATCTGTTGGGATCAGGTTGGTGAGCGAATTATTGAGGGTCCGGAGATGATAGATGTGACCAACGAGAAGGTTGTTCTCGCCAAGGCGAAACTGTAGGAAGATCGTGCACGTCAAAAGAGCTATGCCCAACATGCACCGTAGAGATTTATACTTCAACGTTGGTGATCATGTCTATCTCAAGGTATCACCGACGCGTGGAGTTAGGCGTTTTGGAATCAAGGGAAAACTCAGTCCTCGATTCATCGGACCGTTTGATATCCTCGAACGTGTCAGTGAGGTATTGTATCATCTGGCGTTACCTCCGCAGCTATCTCACATCCACAACGTTTTACATGTGTCCTTACTCAGAGGGTACCATTATCATCCCCTACATATGGTTTAGCATCCACTCGAGCAGATTCGTGAGGATCTTTCTTATATCGAGGAACCCGAACGAGATCTTGATCTTCAAGAGCGAGTCATGAGGAAGAAGACGATTCCCTTCGTCAAAATCCTTTGGAGGGACCATCCTGAGCGGAACGCCACTTAGGAGATAGAGGATTCTAGCCGGACTTCTTACCCTCATTTCTAGTTTTGATTGGGGTATGTTTCCTTTCAGTTTATGTATCTATAATTCAGGGACGAATTATTCTTTTTAGTGGGGAAGAGTTGTAAAACCCGCATATAAATACCATGAACAAGTACACTACGTAAAAACAAGAATAAATTAAAACTTTCCATTTATAATATACGACATGTGTCACGAACATTAAATACCAAGAACTACGTTTATTATGCACGATAATTATTACGTATAATAATAAATCACGAACATTAAACACGAACATACACGAATAATATATTAAACATGAAAAAGGTTCGGTTTGGCCTTTTGGGCTTGTGTACCCGTAATAAGTGTGAAAACACTAATCCTTTTACCGCTTATTTCCAATAATAACAAGACCAAAACGTGTATTTTATGTCGTAAACGTCGGAATTATGCGTGGTTTGTGTTTTTATTGTGTTTCAGGATAAAAATATGAAAAGGGGAGGAAACACGGGCTATCACGGGCTTTTATCGAAGAAAACGAGAAAAGACAAAGTCAAAAGATCAAGAGTGCAAAAAGAACGGAGGTCTAAGGCCTATTCTGAAGATTTATCGAAGAAAAAGTCTAAAGACGAAATTTTAATGAAGTCTAAGAATTCAAGTCTAATAGAAGAAGGAAATTATAAGACGAGTTCAATTTATATCGACAAATCCCAAGATGACGTCGAGAAAGAAAAAGAATTCAAATCGAGTCGAGAAAACAAGAAGAAAGAGAGAAGACACAAGACCCTCCCCTCCTCCTATATATACCCTCCTAATGTGTCATTAGGAGGGTGTTAGTTAGTTAGTTAATTAATTTTTCTAGTTTTATTTTTAAGTGTATTTTTATTTTTCTCTCTAGTTTTTCAAGCTTATCAAACCTTCATGTTAATCTTGTAATCTTTGATATTAATCTTTAATATAATCAAGTTTATTTCATAATTCTCATTCGACCTTTCTTAATAATCTATTGATTTTGCTTAATTAATCATGTAGTTGGTTTTATTTGGTTGATGATATGATTGTTTTGCTTATTTGATTGTGCTTATTGAGTTAGTGGTTCTAAAGTTTTTAGATCAAGGTGCTTATTGCTTAAATTTTTATGTTTAATAGTTTTTAAAAATAAGTTGATTTTGATAAGTTTAATATTTTTATTAAAAAGTTGATTTTAAGTTTTTGCTTATTAAGTGTATTTAAAAGTTTTCAAATTGTGTCTTATAAGCTTTTTCATAAAGTTGAATTGGTAAAAGTTTTGGTAAGTGCTTATTGAGGGTTTTGCTTATTTGTCTTAATTTGGGTTTTAGAAACCCTAACTTTCCGAACTAAATCTTGTAACAGCTCATTCCGAACCAGCTCGTCACTCATTATTCTAAACTTCATTCTTGTTAGTTTTCCGAGTTAGGTCCATCATCCATTCCGAATTACTTCAGGAAGTAATAATAACCGAGCCAAAATGTGTATTTTATGTCATTTATGTCAGAATTATGCGTGGTTTGTGTTTTTGTTGTGATTTAGGACGAAAAGGTGAAAAGTGGTGAAAACACGGGCATTCACGGGTTTTTATCGAAGAAATAGACGAAAGACGAAGTCAAGAAATCAAGAGTGCATAAAGAACGGAAGTCCAAGACCAATTCTGAAGATTTATCGAAGAAAAAGTCAAAAGACGGAAGTTTACCAAAAAGCCGAAGAGCTCAAGTCTTATTTATGAAGAAATGTCAAGACGAGTTTAAAGAAATCCCGAGACAAAGTCATTAAAGTCCAAGTATTAAGAAGATTAACAAAGGATTAAGAAGATCAAGGACTAAAGCATGCAATTAAAGAAAGAAGAAAGAGGGAGGAAGCTTCCTAAGCACCTCCCTAATCTCCTCTAGGGCTGCAAACGAGCCGAGCCGAGCCCGAGCTTAATAGGGCTCGGGCTCGGCTCGAAACATAAAATAATAGGCTCGATCTCGGCTCGATAGCTCGTCGAGCTTTTACCTTCAAAGCTTGAGCTCGGCTCGATTAGGATTCGAGCAAAGCTTGAAAAACTCAAAATTACATATACGAAACAAATATCATTATCGATTACACACCACCACAAATTCTATGTATGTACTAAACTATGATAACAACTATTAATAAATTATTTAAGTTTTTATATAGTTACTCTTGATAATACGGCTAATACTTAAATGAACGTTTTCGTACTTATATAAAAATATATTTATACTAAGGCTCGAAAAAGCTCGATAAGGGCTCGAGCCAAGCTATCAAAAGCTCGAGCTCGGCTCATTATATGTTTTGAGCCATACTATTGAGCTTGGGCTCGGGCTTGAGCTCGATAAAAGCTCGGCTCGATCGAGTCGAGCTTGAGCTCGAGCTCGAATAGCTCGATAAAAGCTCGGCTCGTTTGCACCTCTGATCTCCTCTATAAATAGGATTTATTTTCATTCATTTGTTTTTGTTGGCTAATAGTGACAATTAGTTATTCCAATTTTAATTACCTTGTCATTTACTTTTCATGTCAAATTTAAATACTTGTCTTGCACCTTAAATACCTTTAATTTCAAGTAAGTTTCCTTTTAATTCTTGTCAATCTTTATTTTTATTGTTCATCTCCTATCTACCTTTCTTTAATCTTTGATTTTTATGTTTATGTTCATGTTTATGTTTTGAGTTTCTATTGATTAAAGTGGGTTTTGATTATTTTGGTTATATTTGTTAGTTTGATTGATTTTGTTTGTTTGATTATCATTAGTTGATCATTTTTTATTAGTTTTCTTAATCTTGTGGTTGATTTTGATTAGTTTTTATCTAGATCCGTAGCTTTTTCCTTTTCCTTGTTCTTCGCTGTTCCTGTTTTCCCTAGGTATTCCGAATCAAAGTGCTGTTCAAGAAGTTCCGGATCAAAGGGTGTTCATCCGGAATATTAGACATTCCGGATCAGTGGAGTTTATTCGGAATAATTTATTATTCCGGATCAAACCTTTCATTCGGAATAAGTCCATATTCCGGATCAACCAAACATTCCGGATCAACAGAACATTCCGTATCAACCAAACATTCCGGATCAAGGAGATATTCTGAATCAAAGGCTTCCATCCGGAATAAGTGACATATTCTGGATCAAGGAGTTTTATTCGGAATAATATTCCGGATCAAGGAGTTTCATCCGGAATCTTCAACATTCCGGATCAAGGCTTTATTCCGGATCAAGGAGATATTCCGGATCAAGGACCAGTATTCCGAATCAAGACTTTATTCCAGATAAGTGACATATTCCGGATAAAGGATTTATTCCGGATCAAGGTTTTTGGTAAATATTCCGAGTGAAGAAGAACATTCCGAAAGGTGACATTCCGGATGAATGTTTATTCCGAACGAAGGATAATTCCGGATAAGCTGTGTTCATGTTATTTTTAGTTTCTGTTTTTAATTCTTTAATTTTCAAGCTTTACTTTTCCCGCCTTTTTACTTAGTCGCATGATGAGATGGCATTTATACATGATCTCATCGTTCTTTTCGGGCTTTAAATGCATAAAAATGTCATAAAATACCATATATATGCTTGTGTTTGTTTACTTGTGTATTTTAGGTATGGATATCGTGAAAAATACAAAAGATCACAAGATACAAGGAAAAACGAACACGAGAAACGAAGCCGTATAATGAACCGGGCCCTAATCATGGAATTTTCATCAAAAACCCTTGAAGACTTGAAGACAAAACAAGATTGATCCTCCAAGAATGAAGAAATGACACTTAAAACCCTTGTATATTAATAATTACAAGTTTGGTCCCTTAAGTTTGTCAAAATTGCAAAAAGGTCCTTCAACTTTGAAGAAATGGCAAGAATAGTCCCTCAACAAATTCAAATTGCCAATTATGGTCCCTCATGAAGAGAAAGACACATTGAAGACCTTTGAAGATCATCATTGTCCAAGAACAGCCCTTGAAATATCACAAAATGTCATAAACAACCCTTTGAAACATTTTGGAGAAGTTTGGTGCCAAATATGACAAGTGGGGAAAGATATTAACAAAGCAAAACCTGTTTTAGGGCATAAAGACCTTAAATGCCAAAAATTCCAAAAGATGGGGACCAAATGTGCCAAGTGAAACATTCAAAACCAGAAAAGTGCGCCTAACATGTTTTTTCCCCCAATTTCGGATCAAAGGGGGTTTACTGTACATCTTTTACAGCCCAGAATTCACTTCCACTTTTACTTGGGTAAAACCCAATTAAACCTGCACACAAGTAATTCACACGCACCAAAACCCTTCCCACTCCTAAAAACCCCAATCCCACCACTTGAGGACCCCACCCCCAATTCCCTTTCACCCAATCAGCTTACACCTTGTCCTCCAAGGCATGTGACGTGTCCTACATCAACGATGGAGATTCATTGCTTACTCACAACGCATAATTGAAGGGTGGAGATCAAATTTGGACAATTCACACCAAAAACGTACAAGGGTAGATTAGGGATTTTCTTGTATTAGGGTTCATGTTTTTAGCTTTCTAGTAGGTTCTTAGACTAGTATAAAAGGAGACCCAAGCCTGTTGGAGTCCCTTGTTCCAGTTTCCTTTCAAAATTTTGTAATCCCTTTTATTTGAAATAAAAGTTGTGTTTTTGTTCTAAAACAATATAATTCCTTTTTATTTATTTAAAGTTGGTATCTATTTGTGAGAGGAAACTGAGTTCCATTTATTTGATTTGGTTAAATAATTTTGAGTTTCAAAATTGTTTAGGTTTTCTGAAAATTTGAAAAGATTTTTGGTAAGGATCTTTTCTAAGGATTGGTGTTAGAGGTTCATGTTATTGGTGATTTAAGAGATATAAAAACGTTTTAAGAAAGTTAGAAAGAATTTGGAAGAGTTTTAAAAAGAAAAGAAAGAAACAGATTATATACTTTGCTTTGTATTTTTCTTGTTTGTTTTGATTTGTCATAAACAGGTGTACAAGGGTGGTTGATTTGTGTTCAGCACCAGCCCGGGCTGGTAGGGAGGAGGATTTACATCCTCTAGGGCTTTGGATGTAAAGCCCTGAGGTAATCTTCTTTTATCTTTGGAAAAATTCAGAAAGTGCAGTTTCATATGATCTTATTTGATTCTGTGACTAAGTGTGTTATAGCTACTTGATTTGTGTTCTTTTGGACTGATATGCATGTTAGATGTCATAGGAGTCAGTTTGAAAGTGTTTTGTTAGGTTGTGATTCATAAAAGTTTGGTTTAGGTTTTTAATAGGGTGTTTGGCAACAAGGATTAACAGGGTAGATTGCTTGAATTGTGATTTAAATAGGTGTTAAAAGTTTTCAGTAAAGTTAGAATAGGGTGCTTGCTAGTTATAGTTGATTTTGGTACAAGTTTTGTACAAGTTGGTGTGTTAAAAGTGAAACCAAGTAGTCAAAATCTGCATACTCTCTTTTCTGTATAAATTTCATGAAAATTGTGCATTGAAGTTCTTAATCTGTTGAGTTATAGGTTAATTCAAGGTTTGTTTTGGTTTGTGTGCTACTTGGTGATTAAGTTTGCTTAATTTGGGCATTTGAAGTTCACTTGAATGCATGTAATGAGCTTAAACAGTCCATAGACCTGCACAAATTGTATCAGCAACTTGCATAGGCTTTTGTGTGCTTTGGTTATTGATTGTGGTGTGCTAATTGTTATATTCTTGTTATACTTGACTCCTTGTGCTTAAATAAGCACAAGGGTGCCAGTGTGTTCCAATAAATAAGCTCATAAGGCCAAGTTCCTCTTGCCTTTTATCACTTGAGAGAAAAGCAAAACACCAAGTTCATACCTGCTAGTGTTCTAGTATCAACAGGCCACGTTTTTGATTATAAGTTGAAATTAATCAGTGTTTAAAAGTGAAGTGGATTGGATTACAAGCTTACTAGTGTCACTAGTGGTGTTTAAAAAGTAAAAAATAATAAAAAAAATAAAAAACGTCAAAAAGGGGGTTTCAAGACTCGAACCCACAATCCCCACGTTCACACATACACAACACTACCACTGCGCCCTAGGGTCTTTGACTGCTAGGGTGTGGTTTTGTTCTCTACTTAACCCGTTTTTCTTTTGTCTTATTTTAATAAAGCCGTAGCTTTTGAGCTTAATTCCAGCTTATTTATTAAGCAAATTTTACTTTTCTTATTTTTCCTAGGTAAGTTATAGCTTTATTGATTTTTCTAGCTTGGTTTGATAATTTTCTCGTTATTTTAATATTTTCTAGCATTTATTTTGTATCCGGTTTTTAGAAAATCAATAAAAAATACCAAAAAGATTTTAAATTTTTAGGAAAAATAATTTTTAGGTTTTAAAATATTATCTTGAGGTTTACATCTTATTTTGGTTTTATAAACTTTAATTTTTAATTTTATAATATTTTAAGGTTTTTTATAAACTTTAAAGATTTTTATAAAATTATTAAAAAAAGTTTAGGAGCTCTAATTTGTGTTTTTCTCTTAATTATAATAATTAGGATTTTTATAAATTTTTTATTTCAAATTTTAGAAACTTTTTATTTTTAGTATTATTTTAATATTATTTTAATATTAAATTTTCAAAAGTTCATTTTTATTTCTTTTTCATTTTTCTTAAATTCCTTATCATTAATTAAGACTTTTCTCATTTTTAGAATAATTTTTTTAGCTTTTAGATTAATTTTTATAATTATTTTAAGTTTAATTAGTTTTTAATTGTTTTAAATCATTTTTTGAGTTTTAAAAATAGTTTTAATAGGGTTTAATTTTTAGAAAAATACTTTTTAGTCTTCTAATAATATAAGTTAAGTAATTATCCAATAAAATCATATTTTTGACATTTGAATTAATTATATTTAATTTTAGGGCTTTAATTAGCATTTAAAATTAAATATTTAATTAATAAAAGGTTTTAAAATATCTTTGTTGGATTTTTGTCTTTATTTATATTATTTTAGACTCCTTTTTAGTCTTTTTAATTATTGATTTTGTTTTTGTTCTTATTTTTAATTTGGGTAGTTTTTCACGGCTTTACGTTTACGTTTTTTTTCGTCGTAGTTTAATTTTAACGTATCCGTCTTTTCATCTTCTCATCCCCCTTCTTACCAATATTAATCTCAAATACATACAAGTTAATTCACAACACCATACCTCCTTGGGAAACGAACTCTTTCTCTCATTTTATTTGATTGTGGGTCATTTGTGCACGGTTTTCCTAAACCGTCGTACTTAATACTTTCCGCTATTTACGCTCTTTTCCTAAAGAGTAGTAAAACCTCTACAATCATTTTGGCGCCGCTGCCGGGGAGGTGTGTCGTGCTTTAATTTGGAAAATTTTGTTTTTAATATTATCCATAATAAGTATTTGTGTTAAGTGGAACTCCCTTAACACGTATTATCGGTTTTCTTGGTTTTTCTTTGTGAATATTATTAATATATTGTATTAAGTATCACAATCAAAATACAATATCTCCAAAAGTGTGAAAACACAACCTTAATTGGGATTTGATCTCCTAATTATTGTATTCGAATCTCAAACAAAAAGAAAAGGCAAAAATAGATAAATACTTTCGTGAAGCTCGATTTTGAAAAATACAAACTATAAGGTGGGTATAAGGCGGGTATTATAAAATATACCCTAAGGAAAAAGGCTCTTAAGTGCTTCGCGCCGCCTCGTTTCCCCGCTTGCTTGTGAGTATTTTGACATTGAAGGCTAATCGAGGGTTTTGCCGCCCAAAGTATTAATACGTATACTATATTTGCTTGGTTTTCTTTGTGATTAAACCCTCGTGAACAATTTGGTTTTCACCAAAGTTCTAAAGTCAATCGAAGGCGTTCACTCCACGTGATCGTTTTCATTCCTTTGAGGCTTCTTTAATCAAGAGTTTGATTCGAGGAGAGATTTTGTAGATTGTTGTCTACGAAGATACACCAAAATCCAAAAAAATTAAAATATCATCAAAAACACAAAAAAATTGAAAATCCACAAAACAACCAAAAAGAATCTTCTTTGCTCACCTCCCATTCTTCGTGAAGTTTATGATCACTCGTAATCAAGCAAAACGAGCTCGTAAACGTCTTCAAAAGCAAGCAAATCAAGGATCGTTGATTGTTGAAGAACCTCCAATTGTTGAACCTATTATAGAACAAGAAGTCGTAATGGCTAATCGTACTATGATGGAGTTGCTACAAGCACCCACCGAGGGTTTTGGAGAGGCCATTGTTATTCCCGCCATCCTTGCGGAGAATTTCGAGATTAAGACGGGTTTAATGTCTATGTTGCAAGCAAATAAGTTTCGAGGTCACGAGAAAGACAACCCGCATTACCATATTAGGAATTTCAACCGTCTCACCGCCACTAGCAAATTCAAAGATGTTCCGCATGACGCCATTAAGATGATGTTGTTTCCATACTCGTTGGATGGACCCGCAAAAATTTGGCTCGAGAAAGAACCGCCAAATTCGATTTTGACATGGGCCGATCTCGTTTCTAAGTTTGTGAACAAGTTTTTTCCACCATCTAAAACAACACACTTAAAAAATGAGATTTCACGATTTGTGCAACGTAACAATGAAAGTTTTTCAATGGCATGGGAACGATTTAAAGAGATGTTGCATGAATGTCCTCACCATGATTTCTCGGAATTACATCAAATTGATACCTTTTATAATGGGCTTAATGATCATGAACGAGATTATTTGAATGCCGCCGCGGGTGGTAATTTTTTGTGCAAGACGACAAATGAGGCTTTACAAATCATTGAAAATCGATCTAAGGTTTATAGCCCTCGTAACACACCGAGTGTTGCCAATATGGGTTCGTCATCTTCGTCACAATCGTCTCGTAGCATTAACGCCTTACATGATGAAGCTAATGAGGAAAATCGTTTTTTTGATAGATTTGCTAATCTAATGTCCCATTGGAAGGCTCAAGAAGCTTCCAATACCGCTTCGGTTAAAGCGGTTGCTAAGAGTTGTTTATCGTGTGGAGGAGCTCATGATCTTTCCGAGTGCATTACCGCGGATGGTAACACTTCGAGTGCTTATGTAGCAACGGGAACTTACAACCAAAACGGCCAAGGTTCCCGCCAAAATCAAGCTCCACCAAACCAAAATGTTAATAATTATCGAAACAACAACCAAGGTAATTACCAAGGCAACACACGCAATTACAACAAAGGGAATTATCAAAGTGGGAATGGACAAATCTCTAATCAAAACCAAAACCGTGATTTTCAAAACACTACACAAGGTTTTCAAAATGCTCACACGAAAAATTTGCAAGGAGAATTTTTGGATTATGCAAAAGCAAATGATGCTAAATTTGACAATATGCAACGTGAGATGATTAGCTTAAGATCCGAGTTGAAAAACGAGCTTAAAAATGAACTTGCTAATGAACTTAAAACTCATGCAAACAAAATGGAAGGAAATGTCCAAGGTCTTCAACAAAACCAACAAAAGATGGAATTAGGACAACATGAGATTAAGCAAGAATTATTGAAAGCGGATGCTAGGCAATCAAAATTTGAGGACCGAATGGCTAAGATGTTTGAAGCAATCATGTGTAAGCCCTCTTCTTCGGGTGGTCTTCCTAGTGATACCATTAACAACCCGAGGGGAGAATTGAAGGTTGTTGCTACACGAAGTGGTAAAACTTTCAAGGAACCGATCTCTCGTACAAGTACTTCTAAGGAGAAGGAAATCGAGAAAGAACCCGAGGTGATGGTCGAAAAGGAGCACATTACAATCCCACGAAGTACCGCTCAAACCACACCTACGGTTGAACCAATACCAATTACGGAACCCGAGTTTCCAAGGCCGTTGCCTAATGACCAACCCACACCACCTTTACCTTACCCTTCGAGACGAAACAAAGAGAAAGCACAAGAAAGGAACAATTATCAATTTGAGCTATTTATGAAAATGTTTCGTGATTTGCATTTTAACATAAGTTTTGCTGATGCTTTAATCATGATGCCTCGATTCGCCGCGAACTTCAAAAGTATGCTAAACAACAAAGAGAAGTTACAACAATCGTCTAGTTGTTCATCGGTTTTTCTAAGCCGCATACCACAAAAAGTCGGTGATCCCGGTAAATTTTTGATTCCGTGTGCTATTCAAGATATGGAGGAATGCTACGCCTTGGCCGATCTTGGCGCTAGTATTAATTTGATGCCTCTCGAGATTTTCAAATCACTTTCACTTCCGGCTCTTACTCCTTCGAACATGTCCATCGAGATGGCCGATCATTCTACGATCATGGCATGTGGAGTAGCCGAGGACGTTTTCGTTAAAGTCGGAAAGTTTTACTATCCCGTTGACTTTATCGTTGTAGACATTCCCATCGATCGAAAAGTTCCTCTCATATTGGGTCGTTCATTTTTGGATACATCAAGAGCACTTATCGATGTTCATGCTCGAAAAATCACCCTTCGTTTCAATGAAGAAGAACTTGTCATCAATGCAACACAAAACTCCAATCTTTCTCATGTATATTCTATTGCTACTTTAAACCATGGTGACTCGACCAATGTCATTTGCAAAGAATTTTCACCAAGAGTTTTAGGGAATGTCTCCAAAAACAATTTACCATTTCCTCCGCCGGTGGAGGTTATGAGTGCTAAGCCTACAAAGAAGAAACCATCAATACTTGAATCGAAAAATCCTTCGCCTCATCTCGAACATTCATTTTTGAAAAATGTTGATAAGTCACCGGTTTCTACGGAAGATCTTTCGGATGATGAATATATGGACCCCGATGGGGAGGTTTTCTTCGTCGATAAACGTTTTGAGAACTTGCCACCACCAAAACCAAAACGGTTTCAAAATGTGAGAATTTTTAGTGTGACTAACATCGTCTTAGAAACACCGAATATTTTCGACATAATCAAAAAGGGTTTTCATAAGGAGAGTTTAAAAGATAACAAAGAAAAAGATCTTAAATATGATTTAATTGATTTTTCTACAAATCTAACTCCGTCATCACCGCGTGCTTTGAGTACTACAAACTCGTCTACTCCTTTTGACGATGTTTTGTGTGGTTCTAGTATGGGGGAAGCCCCTTATGTTCCCTCATCCTTGTCCACCGAGGACGAGATATTCGATCCCGGAATTTCATGTAAAGGGAAATCTCGGTCTTCCACCGATGCAATAAATGGAAACTATATCTATTTGCTTGGTGCGAGTCTACCTCGAGTAGCTCAAACGTTTGTCTTACCAATTGTCTCACCCTTCTACTTCTCATCTATTTTCTTCAAACTCTTTGAGTTTATGGCACATGTTGGAGTGGTGTTAATTTGTTTTTCCAATGGAAACGAGAACGCCATTTTCGACCCCGGTATTTTGCATCATTTAAGGACTTAGTCCTTTTTACCGGTTGCTTTTTGGGCCTTGTTTATCATGTAAGCCCCATCAAAAATTGACCACACCATGATTTCCCTAAATGTTCACATTTTGAGGGAATCGAGTCGAGCTCATGACTCGGTAATCAAAAACGAGGTGCCTCGTGGGGGAGATCCCATGCTTATCTTTATGCTTATTATTCACTAATAAGGGGACTTGTACCCTTCCAACTCGTTGTCTCGTGGTTGTTTGTGATTGTGATATCTAGATCATCATCGTCTACGATTGAAGACTCTCGTGTTCGTTTACGAGAGCCTCCATCGTTCGTTTGAAGAAGTTTTTCACGATTCCATGACATATCCTTTATTGATCTAACAATTATCTTTTAGCATAATTAATAAACGGCTTTAGATATATTGTTGATCACCCTTTCCATGCTAGATCCTAAGCATTCGATTCTTCGTCTCTAGTATGGGGGTGCTCCACCTTTAGACTCGAAACATTGAGGACAATGTTTACTTTTAGTATGGGGGGTGAATAGGTACTTGCTTTGCTACGCCCTCACGTTTTCCAACTTTCAATGTTTTGTTTTGCTAATAAGGCTAAAAATGGCCAAATTTAAAAATTTTTCTTAGTTTTCATAAGTGTTTTTAAGACACGAATGTATATTTTCCGATGGGTAGAATAAGAGTTAATTTTTGACTTGATGGGCATTTGGAGCCATTTACATTCCTTAACCCGCTCAATTCAAGTTTTGCTAGACTTTTATATAGGGAGCTTTAAAACGCGAAAGTCTTAATTCATTCGGGTTAAGAACAAGAACTTTTCGCAAGTTCCTATAATTGATTCTAGAAAGTCACTTATCAAGGGAACTTTAAAACGCATTCTCTAAACTTGAAAAAGTCCAAGAAAGTGCAAGATCCTATAGGTGGCTTGAAAACCCAAAACTCTGATTTGATATAGTCTTAATGAAAGCTAATCCAAATTTGGCTTAATTTTGACTTGCACGGCTAAGTATTCACGAGTCTCTTTAATTAGAGGTCTTTAAATAGTGAAGAACGAGAAATGATAGAGTTAGACAAGTGATCATGCTAAACGTAGAACATGAAAATGTTCTTTCAAAAACTCATATGTTTTTAATTGTGGCTTTTTCTTCCCATAAGATCAATGCATTAGGAATAAATCATAATTGCAATAAGTAAGGTCGTACGATTTGAAAGGTTACTTAGCCTCTAGCGCAAGATCGTTTAAAAGTTGCTCGGGGTTGAATAGAGTTCATAGCCAAGGCATAACTTATTGAAGCGGGACGCGAAGATTGGCGATCATCCAAAAAGGCCCTAACAAGGCATGAGGAGCTCTATTATTGCTAAAGATCCAAAGATGATGTGAAGTATCATTATTCCAAAATCAATATGAAGGATCGAGACACACGACGAGAAGCTATTACTCCCCTAAAGAATGGAGAAAGTCTATCCAAAAAGACCCTAACAAGGTATGAGGATAAATATATCCAAGTCCGAAAAGGAGGCGGATCGTTGTATATCAAAATCCAAAGTAAAGATTGAAGAAAAATGATGAAGTCGTGGTCCTATATGAAGAATCTCTCAAAAACGTCAAGTGAAGAAATTCCAAAAATATGAAGAGAAGACCATTATTTCAAGAACGTCTTCCCAAGATTTGAAGTATGAAGTACATGCCAAATATCGGTCCGAGAAAGGTCTCAAATCGTGAAACGAGTTATGCCAAGATATGAACTTAAGGAGATACACGAGAAGCCGTTTTAAAAGATTTTGTCCTTCGGCTAACTATTGATCAAATCGTGCTACTTTGCTTTCGGACTAATAACTACTCAAATAAGTCAATATTAATCACTTGTGATCCATGACAAATAGATAAAAAATGCTAGTAACCCATTTCCTTTTATAATAACTAGGATTGCGGGGAGAAAAAGTATTACACAATTTGAACGTATGAGTAGTGTTAGCATTGTGACTTGTACCAACAATGATCTTGTTTTTGCACTTAGCATGGAATGTATGACAATCAAGGATGACGAAATTTACTCTAAGGGACATTGACTTGTTTCTATTCTTTGACCCTAAAAGTCACTTTTGGTGATGAAAATCATACATTATGTCTTTACACAATCTCGTAGTATGTTGCAAGTCTTTTGCTCTTCAATAAAGGATAATAAAATTGAACTTTGGTGATGCTTAGATACTTTATTCTAGCATTGCGTGAGGGCACGGCAATGGCTTAGTATGGGGGAGTGATGAGATGGCATTTATACATGATCTCATCGTTCTTTTCGGGCTTTAAATGCATAAAAATGTCATAAAATACCATATATATGCTTGTGTTTGTTTACTTGTGTATTTTAGGTATGGATATCGTGAAAAAGACAAAAGATCACAAGATACAAGGAAAAACGAACACGAGAAACGAAGCCGTACAATGAACCGGGCCCTAATCATGGAATTTTCATCAAAAACCCTTGAAGACTTGAAGACAAAACAAGATTGATCCTCCAAGAATGAAGAAATGACACTTAAAACCATTGTATATTAATAATTACAAGTTTGGTCCCTTAAGTTTGTCAAAATTGCAAAAAGGTCCTTCAACTTTGAAGAAATGGCAAGAATAGTCCCTCAACAAATTCAAATTGCCAATTATGGTCCCTCATGAAGAGAAAGACACATTGAAGACCTTTGAAGATCATCATTGTCCAAGAACAGCCCTTGAAATATCACAAAATGTCATAAACAACCCTTTGAAACATTTTGGAGAAGTTTGGTGCCAAATATGACAAGTGGGGAAAGATATTAACAAAGCAAAACCTGTTTTAGGGCATAAAGACCTTAAATGCCAAAAATTCCAAAAGATGGGGACCAAATGTGCCAAGTGAAACATTCAAAACCAGAAAAGTGCGCCTAACATGTTTTTTCCCCCAATTTCGGATCAAAGGGGGTTTACTGTACATCTTTTACAGCCCATAATTCACTTCCACTTTTACTTGGGTAAAACCCAATTAAACCTGCACACAAGTAATTCACACGCACCAAAACCCTTCCCACTCCTAAAAACCCCAATCCCACCACTTGAGGACCCCACCCCCAATTCCCTTTCACCCAATCAGCTTACACCTTGTCCTCCAAGGCATGTGACGTGTCCTACATCAACGATGGAGATTCATTGCTTACTCACAACGCATAATTGAAGGGTGGAGATCAAATTTGGACAATTCACACCAAAAACGTACAAGGGTAGATTAGGGATTTTCTTGTATTAGGGTTCATGTTTTTAGCTTTCTAGTAGGTTCTTAGACTAGTATAAAAGGAGACCCAAGCCTGTTGGAGTCCCTTGTTCCAGTTTCCTTTCAAAATTTTGTAATCCCTTTTATTTGAAATAAAAGTTGTGTTTTTGTTCTAAAACAATATAATTCCTTTTTATTTATTTAAAGTTGGTATCTATTTGTGAGAGGAAACTGAGTTCCATTTATTTGATTTGGTTAAATAATTTTGAGTTTCAAAATTGTTTAGGTTTTCTGAAAATTTGAAAAGATTTTTGGTAAGGATCTTTTCTAAGGATTGGTGTTAGAGGTTCATGTTATTGGTGATTTAAGAGATATAAAAACGTTTTAAGAAAGTTAGAAAGAATTTGGAAGAGTTTTAAAAAGAAAAGAAAGAAACAGATTATATACTTTGCTTTGTATTTTTCTTGTTTGTTTTGATTTGTCATAAACAGGTGTACAAGGGTGGTTGATTTGTGTTCAGCACCAGCCCGGGCTGGTAGGGAGGAGGATTTACATCCTCTAGGGCTTTGGATGTAAAGCCCTGAGGTAATCTTCTTTTATCTTTGGAAAAATTCAGAAAGTGTAGTTTCATATGATCTTATTTGATTCTGTGACTAAGTGTGTTATAGCTACTTGATTTGTGTTCTTTTGGACTGATATGCATGTTAGATGTCATAGGAGTCAGTTTGAAAGTGTTTTGTTAGGTTGTGATTCATAAAAGTTTGGTTTAGGTTTTTAATAGGGTGTTTGGCAACAAGGATTAACAGGGTAGATTGCTTGAATTGTGATTTAAATAGGTGTTAAAAGTTTTCAGTAAAGTTAGAATAGGGTGCTTGCTAGTTATAGTTGATTTTGGTACAAGTTTTGTACAAGTTGGTGTGTTAAAAGTGAAACCAAGTAGTCAAAATCTGCATACTCTCTTTTCTGTATAAATTTCATGAAAATTGTGCATTGAAGTTCTTAATCTATTGAGATATAGGTTAATTCAAGGTTTGTTTTGGTTTGTGTGCTACTTGGTGATTAAGTTTGCTTAATTTGGGCATTTGAAGTTCACTTGAATGCATGTAATGAGCTTAAACAGTCCATAGACCTGCACAAATTGTATCAGCAACTTGCATAGGCTTTTGTGTGCTTTGGTTATTGATTGTGGTGTGCTAATTGTTATATTCTTGTTATACTTGACTCCTTGTGCTTAAATAAGCACAAGGGTGCCAGTGTGTTCCAATAAATAAGCTCATAAGGCCAAGTTCCTCTTGTCTTTTGTCACTTGAGAGAAAAGCAAAACACCAAGTTCATACCTGCTAGTGTTCTAGTATCAACAGGCCACGTTTTTTATTATAAGTTGAAATTAATCAGTGTTTAAAAGTGAAGTGGATTGGATTACAAGCTTACTAGTGTCACTGGTGGTGTTTAAAAAGTAAAAAATAATAAAAAAAATAAAAAACGTCAAAAAGGGGGTTTCAAGACTCGAACCCACAATCCCCACGTTCACACACACACAACACTACCACTGCGCCCTAGGGTCTTTGACTGCTAGGGTGTGGTTTTGTTCTCTACTTAACCCGTTTTTCTTTTGTCTTATTTTAATAAAGCCGTAGCTTTTGAGCTTAATTCCAGCTTATTTATTAAGCAAATTTTACTTTTCTTATTTTTCCTAGGTAAGTTATAGCTTTATTGATTTTTCTAGCTTGGTTTGATAATTTTCTCGTTATTTTAATATTTTCTAGCATTTATTTTGTATCCGGTTTTTAGAAAATCAATAAAAAATACCAAAAAGATTTTAAATTTTTAGGAAAAATAATTTTTAGGTTTTAAAATATTATCTTGAGGTTTACATCTTATTTTGGTTTTATAAACTTTAATTTTTAATTTTATAATATTTTAAGGTTTTTTATAAACTTTAAAGATTTTTATAAAATTATTAAAAAAAGTTTAGGAGCTCTAATTTGTGTTTTTCTCTTAATTATATTAATTAGGATTTTTATAAATTTTTTATTTCAAATTTTAGAAACTTTTTATTTTTAGTATTATTTTAATATTATTTTAATATTAAATTTTCAAAAGTTCATTTTTATTTCTTTTTCATTTTTCTTAAATTCCTTATCATTAATTAAGACTTTTCTCATTTTTAGAATAATTTTTTTAGCTTTTAGATTAATTTTTATAATTATTTTAAGTTTAATTAGTTTTTAATTGTTTTAAATCATTTTTTGAGTTTTAAAAATAGTTTTAATAGGGTTTAATTTTTAGAAAAATACTTTTTAGTCTTCTAATAATATAAGTTAAGTAATTATCCAATAAAATCATATTTTTGACATTTGAATTAATTATATTTAATTTTAGGGCTTTAATTAGCATTTAAAATTAAATATTTAATTAATAAAAGGTTTTAAAATATCTTTGTTGGATTTTTGTCTTTATTTATATTATTTTAGACTCCTTTTTAGTCTTTTTAATTATTGATTTTGTTTTTGTTCTTATTTTTAATTTGGGTAGTTTTTCACGGCTTTACGTTTACGTTTTTTTTTCGTCGTAGTTTAATTTTAACGTATCCGTCTTTTCATCTTCTCATCCCCCTTCTTACCAATATTAATCTCAAATACATACAAGTTAATTCACAACACCATACCTCCTTGGGAAACGAACTCTTTCTCTCATTTTATTTGATTGTGGGTCATTTGTGCACGGTTTTCCTAAACCGTCGTACTTAATACTTTCCGCTATTTACGCTCTTTTCCTAAAGAGTAGTAAAACCTCTACAATCATCGCACTTTAAGATTACTTGCCTTAGATTTATTTTAGCCTTGCTTTAGTTTAAGTTTTAGTTGCGTTTTAAGTTTGCCTTAGATAGACTTAAGTTTGCGTTATTTACTTTTAGTGCCTTTTAATTTTTGTCACGCTTTAAAACACTTGTCATTTATTTTAAATTAGAGTTAGATTTAATTATCGCCATTTACCTTTACGTCTTTGCACATTTATTTTAAAACAACCAAAAATATTCTTTTTCACCAAAAACAATTGAGTCGCATTTTGAACCGGAAATCAATTCGTTAAGATACCGAGAAACGAACTTTTTCAACTAGCAAAATCTCTTGTATCATAGATCAACACCAACAACATTCTGAACTAATTCAAACTTAATTTTCCCGAAATACATGCAACATCCGGATTCCGAATTACATAAGGGATTAAATATCCGAATTACGTTTGAGTTTGAGTTTGGACATTCCAAACTATATCAAGATTCAGATTCCGAGTTAAGTCAAGTAGCCTTATTCCGAACTACGTCAAGGTTCGTTTATTCCGAATTAGGTCCATCGTGGAGTATTCCGAGTTACATCATAAACCCACATTCCGAATTACTTTCAGCATGGATTCCGAACTACTTGTTGATTTCTGATTCCGAATTATATAAATTCCGAGTTAGGTTTGTGTTCAAACATTCCGAACAAGGGTATGTTTCGACTGGTTCCGAATTAGGTTGGAAATAATTTTCCCGAATTAGGTCAAGTTTTAGGTTTCCTGTTTTATTTTTAAATCTTTATTTTTCCCGCCATTTTCTTTAAGTGTTATTTTAATTGATTTAACTTTGATTTATTTTAATGTTTTCATTTTTATTAAGTTTTCAAAGTTTGCTTTTTAAAGTTTTAATCTTTCGTCATTTATTTTAAGTCTTAATTAATTTTTAAAGCTTTAATTCTTAGTCAACACACTTACATTTTCACTATAATTCTTAATTTCTTTCACAAAGTTCTGTTTTGCAGCATTCACTCTGATAAAGCAATCTAGGTTAGAAGTTCTCTTTTATTTTTGTTAGCTTTTATATTTATGTTGTTTGTAGACTTAGTTAACCAAGCTCCCCATTTTAATGACCAATACCAACAATTCCACCATTAACCGTGATCAATTCGATTAGATACCGAGAACGATATCGAGTACACAAATGCTAAGCAAAATACCATTTATTAAATGGCGCCGCTGCCGGCTCTTTTCTTAAAGATTAACGGTTTTTAGTGAGAAAAATTGGATTTTGGGATCCGTTCTTTTGGGAACGTTATTTTCAAGTACAAAACTTTTCAAAAATCCTAAAAATATAAAATTTTCAAAAATCCAAAAACAATAAAAAAAGATAAAAAAACCAAAAATATTTTCTTTTATTTTAATGTATGCGTACTCGATCTACGTCTTATTCTGAGCCCAAGACTCTTAGAGACATAGATATGGCCGGTGTGCATAACAATAATAACAACCCACCCCACCCCAACATGAATAATAATAACAACAATGCCCCACAACCCGACCTACGCACAATGGAGGAGCTTTGTCAACCAACCATGAACGGACGCGGAGGACCGTTTGCGCCGATGCAAATCACGGCTCCTGAATTTTCATTGAAGCATCACATGATCCAGCAAGTTCAAAACGCTTGCCAATTTCGTGGATTACCGGATGATGATGCCAACAAACATCTCGACAAGTTCATTACCGTCACCCAAAGCATGAAACTTCCCGGTGTTACTATGGATTTCCTTCGCCTACATCTCTTCCCACACACTTTATCCCACCATGCCGAGAAATGGTTCGACCGTCTCCCTAAAAGTTCTATTCATACATGGGATGATATGACTGAACGTTTTTTGTCGCGCTTCTTTCCACCCTCCATGGTCACTAGCCTTCGGAACCAAATTAGTGGATTCACTCAAGAAAATGATGAATCACTTTTCGATGCTTGGGAAAGCTACAATGTTTTGATCGACCGTTGTCCAAATCATAACATGCTTGTTGGAAATAAATTAAGGCCAGATCACTTAAGCGCTGACAAGAACAAAACAAGCGTTGACAGGAACAAAGGAAGCGCTGACAGCTCAAGCGTTGACAGGTTAAAGTCAAGCGTTGACACATTGATGACAAGCACTGATGGAAGATATAATCTACATGTTTATTATATTCTAGAATACTTCTAGTAAGGATAGAAACGACAATGTATTTTCTATTTTTATCTTTACCTAGAATAATTGATACGTAGCTTATTGTACAAGGCTTCTTAGTCTATAAAGAAGGCCTTTAGGTTAATGTTTAATATCAAGTTTTACATAAGTTTTCGTTCATAAACATCTTTCATTGTAAGCAAGTTCGACATTGATAATCAAAGTGAAAGTTTGTTTATATCTTGTGTGTTCTTGTTTAAGTGTTAAATTCCGCGTAACACTTAGATTCACAAAGCATATACAAAGGTTTCTCTACTTGCTATACTTGATCTAATCTCGTATACACAAAGCTAATCGATCTAAGTTTGGGATCAACAAGTGGTATCAGAGCTTGTTGAGGAACTTTTGATCTTTGAAGAACACCAGAACCATACACGAACACCAAAACCCTAATTTTCTCAGAAACCCTAAAAACACCAAAACCCTAACAACATCATGTCTGAAGCAATAACCACCTCCTCTCCACCCTTACCAAACATCAGGATTCCCATGCTTGATGCAACCAACTTTGACTTATGGAAGTTCAACTTTGAACAATATCTGGGGATATATGACTACACACTCAGGGAGATTATTGAATCACACTCTGGGAGATTATTGAATATGGAAACTCATTCAATAAGGCTCAAAAGATTCTTGATGCCATTACTCAAAGATCAGCTGTTGAAGGATGCCCTGATGAAGATAAGAAAGAAAAACCTGGAGATGGTAGAGCTGTAGGTGCTGAAGATATTGCAAAGAAAATGGTTGACATGAAAGCCCTAAATATTCTGAAACTCTCTTTGGGACAAGAAAACCAGCACAAATATAGAGGCTATGAATCTGCTAAAGATCTTTGGGAAGCACTTGAAGTTGCATATGGTGGCAATGCAGACACTAAGGAAGAAAAGAAAAAGCAACTTCTGCATGATTATGCTGTCTTCAAAGCTCAACCCAATGAGAAACTAAGTAGTGTGAGAAGCAGATTGCTTGACATCACAAGCAAATTGTCCTCTATGGGGACACAAGTTGGTGATGTTGATACCAATGCTACCTTTCTTAAAAGTCTTGGTGAGGCATGGAAGATTGAGGCAAGATCTATTCTGGCCAATAATACTTACAAGAGCTCCTCGTTTGATGACATCTACAACAAACTAAGACTATTGGAAGATGAAACTCTTTCAGCACATGGAAGCAAACCTAGCACCAGCAACATGGCCTTCTTCTCTCATAGTGAAGGTCAATTCAATCAGAAGGACTCTTTTATGCATCCAGTTACTGGATCATCATTTGTCAGCGCTGGAACAGGTCCTGTCAACGTCTCCTTTTTAGACGCTGACACATTCATGAATGACTCCCCAAGAGTTAAACCTGCTGGTATGGATTTGGATAGTGTGTGTGCTTACATTGATTCTTTGCCCAATGGTTCAGTGATTACATATGAGGACCTTGAGCAGATAAGTGATGAGCACTTGGAAGAGATGGACATCAAGTGGAACATGGCTCTTGCTAGTATAAGAGCAAATAGGTGGAATAGAAGGTTCAAGAAGAAGATGACCTTCAATGCTAAAGACACAGCTGGATTTGATAAATCCAAAGTTGAATGCTACAACTGTCATCGTATGGGACACTTCATGAGGGAATGCAGACCTCCTAGAAGATCTGATGCTGGTAAACCCTTAAGTCAGATTGTTAAAGCTCAGGATTCCAAAGCTATGGTTGCAGTTCAAGGAATTGATGGCACAGGATGGGATTGGAGCTATCTGGCTAAGAATTCTGAAGAGGATAAAGCTTTGGTTGCTGATATTGAAGAAGAAGAGCATGTTGAATATGCTCTCATGGCACACTCCTCCTCTTCATCTGATAATGAGGTACATGATGATGCTTTTTGTAGCAAAGGTTGTAGGTTAAACACTGATAGACTTAACAAAGAGGTGTTAAAACTAAAAGATGATATGAGCACTGAAAGGTGTAAATTGTCCAATTACCAACTAGCTCTTACTGAAACTGAGAAAACCGTTTCTGAATACAAGAAAATGGAATTTGACTTAAAAGATAAGATAAATATCTTAAAACATGAGCTAGAGGGTAGTATGGATATTAGAAACATCATGACAAAGGTCAATAGAGACCTACAGGCTAAGTTAGATGAGGCCATTAAGAATAAAGATAATGTTGACCTCAAGATTCAAAGATTTGATAGAGCCACCCAAACCCTAGGAGACTGTGTAGCTAAGCAAAGGGATCCTAAGGACATGACTGGTATTGGGATGAATGATTACTCTCTGGTTCCACCACCAGCTGGTGACTTCTATGGTGTCCCTAGAAAGGAATTGTCTTGGACTGGGATACCAGAATGCCAAGAAGAGGAATTCATTCCTCCACCAAGAGTTGTCACTCCAGTGGAAGAGTATCAACAAAAACTGACTGACCTAAATGAGTGGAAGAAAGCTAACCCTACTTTATTTGTTAAGGGAGGTTTGCTATGTGAAAGTCCCAATGAATCACCACCTATTAAGGTTACTCATCCAATCACTGGTAAAGCTGTTGACCTAGGCTCAAACACTGTTAGAAGACCTACCATTAAATATGCAGAGATGTATAGGAATAATAGGTCACCCAAGAGCCAAGTTAGCAATCATGGAACAGGTTTCTTCTCTACAAGACCTAAGGTTGTGTCTAAGAAAGCCTGTTACACTTGTGGTAGCTTTTCACATTTGGCATACAAGTGTGTCAACGTTCCCAAAGCCAGCGCTGATAGAAACAATTTCAGCGCTGATAGGAAGAAAGTCAACGTTGTAAGGAAGTCAAACGTTGTCAGACCCAAACCTTGTGTGCAGCAAAGTCCACAAGTGATTAGACCTGCCCCATTCTTTTCTAGAAGGTCTAACACTCATGGACAAAGACCTTTTCAAAAGACAAACACCTGGTCAAATAGGCAATGGGTTCCTGTAGCAAACCCTAGGTTCAACGCTGACAAGGGTAATTTCAGCGTTGACAGGACAAAATCCAACGCTGACAGAATTGTGACCAGACCTAAATATTTGCAGCCACAAGGTAAGAGGTCTAAAGCATCTTCAAGCTTAACATAGAGACCCAAGAAAGATCAAAACCCTAATGATAATGGAATTTCAATGACTTGCAATAGATTTAATTACATTTCAAAGGTCATTACAAAACCTATTGGGGTTAACTGGGTTTTTCATCCTAAAAAGGATGAGAATGGGGTTGTTGTGAGAACTAAGTCTGTTCTTTTTGAACAATCAGATGAATCTAAGTCTTCTGAGACTTGGGTTCCCAAAGAAAACTAATTTGTTTTCTTTATGTGCAGGGCATTCAAAGACAGATCAATGATTATGGATATTGGGATAGTGGATGCTCAAGGCACATGACAGGAAAGGAAGACTATCTGACGAACTTCACTCCTATTAAAGATGGTGATAAGGTATACTTTAGAGGGGGCTATGGCACCATTACAGGCAAAGGAACCCTTCTCACCAATAATCTGCGTTTTGAGAACGTCTTCCTGGTAAAAGAACTGGATTATAATCTGTTTAGTGTATCACAAGTTTGTGATAAATAAAATAAGGTTCTTTTCACTGATACTGAGTGTTTGGTGTTAAGCAAGGATTTTAAGATCCCTGATGAGAAGTATATTGAGTATAGAACACCTAGGCATAAGGACATATATAATGTGAATTTAAATGGGATCAAAGTTAATACAAATATGTCTTGTTTTTATGCTAAGGCCTCAGTAGATGAAAGTAATTTGTGGCACAGGAGACTAGGGCACATAAATTTTAAAAATATAAACAGACTTGTGAGGCTTGGTTTAGTTGATGGTTTGCCTGAGAAGGCCTTCCACAATGACCACTCTTGTGTTGCATGTCTTAAAGGCAAGCAGCACAAGGTCTCATTCAAGTCCAAGCAGGTGCATACTAGTTCCAGACCTCTTCATATGCTTCACATGGACCTCTTTGCTCCAACAAATATAGAAAGTTTGAATGGTAAGTCATATTGCTTTGTTGTCACAGATGACTTTTCTAGGTTTACTTGGACATTCTTTCTAGCTATGAAGAGTGACACAGCTGATGTTCTTATTGATTTTATCACTCAGATTGAGAAAAGGTCTGGAAATGAGGTTAAAATGCTTAGGAGTGATAATGGTGGAGAATTTAGGAACAAGAAGCTAGATGATTTTTGTGCCAGGAAAGGAATTACTAGGCAATTCAGTATTGCTAGAACCCCACAACAAAATGGGGTTGCTGAAAGGAAAAATAGAACCCTAATTGAAGCAGCCAGAACAATGTTGGCTGATGCTCACTTTCCTATAGCCTTTTGGGCTGAGGCTGTTAATACATCATGCTATGTGCAAAATAGAGCATTGGTTAACAAAATTCAGAACAAAACACCTTATGAGTTACTTTGGGGAAGAAAACCTAATATTGGTTTTCTCAGACCTTTTGGTTTTCATGTAGTAGTTTTAGATACTAGTGATGCCTTAGGGAAATTTAGTGCAAAAGGTGATGAGGGTTACTTCATGGGGTATTCAGTGCAGAGCAAGGGTTATAGGGTTTATCTTAAAGAGGACAAACGTATTGTTGAGAGAGTACATGTTAGGTTCTTAGAGAATAAACCTAGTGATCCTGAAAGTGGTCCTAATTGGTTGTTTGATTTGGAACCCTTATCTAGAACTTTAAGTTATTTGCCTGTCACTAATCCAGACATTGTGAAGGTAACTTCAAATGTTGTGGAGGAACAAGTTGTTAATGTTTCAGGTACACAGGTTCATGAGAAGGTTGGATCACAAGCAGAAAAGGCATCTCCTACATTTGAATAAGTCACAATTCCCATTTGGACAGATGCTTTTGCTGCTGCTGCTGCTGGACAAGATAATGGTGGTCTCCAAATACCACCAGATACAAACATGCATGGTTCTTCAGGCGCTGACAAAGGCAAATCTAGCGCTGACAAGACCAATTCAGACGTTGATGGCTCAGACGTTGACAACAACATTTCAAGCGCTGTTAGCCCAGACGCTGACAACCAAGATTCAGACGTTGACAACACTTATGGGCATCTTTTCTCTTCCAGTTTTGAACAAGGTGGACCTTCCAATGTTCATGAAGAGATTCATGTTGATCAAAGAGAGTCTGATGAAGAAGATATTGGCAACATGGAGCGTGAAGTTGAGGACACCAGACTTTTTGAAGGAGGGGCTCTCACCTCCACAATGAAGAATCACCCCACATCTCAGATCATTGGTGATATTATGACTCCAGTTCAGACAAGAAGATCCCATCAAGGTCTTGGGGGATTTATTGCCAATATACACAAGAAGGTTGATACCCCTCTTGTGCAAGCATGTTTGTTTGCATGTTTTCTGTCACAAGAAGAACCCAAGAAGATATTTGATGCTCTCAAAGAACCAAGTTGGGTGGAAGCAATGCAGGATGAGGTTCATCAATTTGCAATTCAGGATGTTTGTGAGCTGGTTGATTGTCCTAGATATGTCAGACCTATAGGGACAAGATGGGTTCTCAGGAACAAAAGAGATGAAAGAGGCATTGTGGTCAGAAACAAGGCAAGGTTAGTGGCTCAAGGTTATACACAAGAGGAGGGGATAGACTATGAGGAGGTCTTTGCACCAGTTGCAAGGATTGAAGCTATTAGGATTTTTCTAGCCTATGCATCCTGCATGGGCTTCACAGTCTATCAAATGGATGTCAAGAGTGCTTTCTTGTATGGCACCATTGTTGAGAAAGTTTATGTAATGCAACCTCCTGGTTTTGAGGATCCTGAGCATCCAGATAAAGTGTATAGAGTCAAAAAGGCTATGTATGGCCTTCATCAAGCTCCTAGAGCATGGTATGGTACTTTGTCTACCTATTTGGTGGACAATGGATTCAAGAGGGGCACCATAGATCAGTCACTATTTACAAAGATGAAAGGCAAAGATGTGTTGCTTGTGCAGGTCTATGTTGATGATATCATTTTTGGGTCTACTGATCCAAAGATGAGTGAGGATTTCTCCAAGCTTATGACAGACAAATTCAAGATGAGTGCTATGGGGGAGATGAACTTTTTTCTTGGTTTACAAGTTCAGCAGAAAGAGGATGGTATCTTCATCTCCCAGGACAAATATGTTGCTGAAATCTTGAAGAAGTTTGGCTTTTCTCCACATGAAAAGAGGGCTACTACTCCTATGGATAGAGAACACCCTTGGGGAAAGATTGGAGATGGGAAAGATGTTGATGTCAGGCATTATAGATCCATGATTGGATCCTTGATGTATCTTACTGCTTCCAGACCTGATATTATGTTTGCTGTGTGTGCATGTGCACGCCATCAAGTGACTCCCAAAGAATGTCACCTTTATGCTGTTAAAAGGATCTTTAGGTACCTAAGATGCTATCCTAATCTTGGTTTGTGGTACCCAAAGGATTCACCATTAGAGCTGATTGCATATTCAGATAGTGATTATGGAGGTGATAAGTTTGATAGGAAATCCACAACTGGTGGATGTCAGTTTCTTGGGAGCAGGTTAATATCTTGGCAATGCAAGAAACAAACAGTGGTGGCTAATTCTACAACTGTAGCAGAGTATGTGGCTGCAGCAGCATGTTGTGGTCAAGTGTTGTGGATTCAGAATCAGCTGTTGGATTATGGGTATAATTTCATGCATACTAAGATATTTGTTGACAATAATAGTACTTTATGCATCATTAAGAATCCTGTACATCATTCTAAAACTAAACACATAGAAATTAGACACCATTTTATAAGAGATTGCTTTGAGAAAGGTTTAATACAACCAGATAGGGTTGACACTGAGGAAAATGTGTCAGATTTATTAACTAAACCTTTTGATGCTGGAAGATTTCAATACTTGGTAACAAGTATTGGAACGGTTAATCTCACTTAATATGTGTTTTGGATTCTTTTTGTAAAAGTATGTACAGGATGATGCATTATTATTATTGGTCTTATTGATGATTTAGATTTTCCACTATATTTTTCTAACACTGACAAAGGCTGCTTGAACACTGATAAGTGTTTTTGTAACGTTGTCAGCAATATAATTGTCTAACGCTGACAAAGCTTCCCTCAACGTTGTTATGTGTTATCGGGGCGTTGTCAGCAACAATGTTAGTTTTGTGGTGTTCAATCTAAATGTGCAGATGGTGTTAGCAGTATACCATTGGATACAAAGTTGCTTATGGATCAATGGAGAAGCATTTGGACAAGTTTTTATTTATGGATGATGGTTGGAATGTTTCATTCCTATCTTGACATAACTTTTTTATGTTCATGCATGATTTTAGCAAACTTTTTGTATCATCGTTTAAGGGGAGGTTTTAGGAACCTTTAGGATGTTTGGGTATCCATATGATACTCTTATCACAATTCTAGATTGTGTCCACAGGTGAGTATGGGTTAGTTTTACTAAACCATGAGGCACTGTAGCATGCATAGTATATCAACTTTGCATGCTGCCAAGACATTTTTGGCCTAGAATTGGTTGTGGTCTGTTGGGAGACTTGGGAATGATTTTGATATGGGATTTACCTGGGAGTAACAAGGATTTTATAAGGTGACTTTGTTGTTAAGAATTTTGGTTAGCAAGGGACACTAGAGGACTGTTATGTCTATCTTGCTTATGCAAGTGTGCATAACTGGACAGTGCTTGCCGCCCTATAATAATTATCAGCTTTTGGTTATCTTCTCTAGGATAAATTACTTGTTAAGGTCATTTTTCACTTTTTAAAACAATTTTATTTTTGGACGTTGACAAGATTTTTCCAAGCGTTGTTGTGACCAAATTGGACGCTGACATGGCTTTAGGCGAACGTTGACAAGATTATAGCCGTTGGGCGTTGATAGGTTATTTTTGACCGTTGACACTCAATGGGGCCTACCCAGTTGTTACTTTTTGACATATTTTCAAGCCGTAATTTTAGGAGTTGTTACTTTCATTAAATGCATGAGATAACTTATAACTTTTTAAATATTTTCATGATTAGTTTTTGAAAATCTTTGCCTATTTTTGGGCCAATCACATGCATTCTTTCTCTCCTATAAATTTGGCTCCTCTTTTAAACAGGGTATCTATAATTCTTGTCTAACACTTTTCTCTTATCAACTTCATCTTCTACACTTAAAATTAACAGCTTTCATCAATGGCACCAAAGTTTAACTCAGCAAAGTTAGAATTGGGGTTCAAGTCTCAACATAACATGATTGCTTATCTTGTTGATGATAATGATTTGTTTCCTCAATACACACAAATGGTGGCGTATTTGAACGCATCCCCACTAAGGTATGCTCTTTCTCATGCACCACTAATTCCAGTCACACACATTAAGCAGTTTTGGAACACTTTTAGTTCCTCAACAGTTAATGGAGTGACCACATTAACTTCTATTGTTCATGGGAGGTCTTGGGTGGTTACTGAGGCCTTGGTACGCCAGGCCTTGCATCTTAATGATGCTGATGGTATAGTCACCCTTCCCATAAATGAAATAGAACAAGGGCTTAGGGCTTTGGGATACCCCTTTCCTGATGAAGGTACTCTTAATAAGTATCATAAGCAGGAATTTCCCCCAGCCTGGAAGTACCTCATCCACATCCTCCTTCAATGTTTGAGTCCCACATGTACTGCACACAATGAGATCAATAGATCCATTGCAAGTGCTATTGTGTGCATTGCAACATGGCAAAAATATAACTATTCTAAAATGATTTTTGAAGGGATGTGTAAAAACAAGGGGACAAAAATGACTTTAGCTTATCCCCGTTTTCTACAAATGATTTTTGATGATCAAGGTTACTGCTCAAGGGATCACAATGATTTTTATAAGATCCCTGAGCAAAAGAAGGCTATTTTTACAAAGATGAATTCACCACCCCATAGAGACTTACCTTTAACCCCAGCCATGCTTGCTGTTATTGCAGCAGCACAACCTCAACCAGAACCCCAACCTCAAATTGACCCTCAACCACAACTTGAACCTATTCCTGAACCTTTACCCTCACCTGAACAAATGCAGCTTGACCAAGAACCTTTGATGCTGACACATCAAATGTTGGCATTGATGTGCCTATTTCCAACCCTGACACACAACCTTCACAATCCCAAACACCCCTTAACCAACCCACATCTACCCATTCTTCCACACCATCTTCCACACCACCTGAATATAGGTTGATGAAACGCCCAAGGACTACTAGAGTGTTCTCCTTTGGTGGTCCTAGCCATGAAGCAGAGAGAACCACCACCACAAGTGTGGCTGGTGACCTGGATGAGGCTGGGACTATTGGTTCTGGCTTAGATGCTGGCCAAGGCAGTCCCACCATAATTAAGTCCTCATCCATGCCCAATGAATCTGACTTGGGAGGTCAAATCCCCATTTCAGAAGAGGGCAGACTGGAACCAATGACTCTTTTGGAATTGACGGCAGTCTGCATTAGCTTGCAAAAGTAAAATGCAGACTTAGTACAGATTGTCAGCTCACAAGGCCTTGAACTCAAGAAATTGAGGGAGAGGATTGTTGTTTTGGAGAGTGATCATGCTAGGAGGGGTATGGAGGAGTCTTCCAAAGGGGAGGAAGATCAAAGAAATCTGAGTGATAAGGGCAGTCAAGATGGTCAATCAATGGATGTTGCTGAAGCCCTTACAACTTTGAAGGAACAAACAGGTTTTGATACGTCCTTAATCTCTCCAACCAACCTACATTTATCATTTACAGCTATGTTGAGAGAGGTTACACAAGGCGCTGAGGGAAAATATTTGAGCGTTGACAAGGCAACTTTGGACGCTGATAGAAGTATTTTGGGCGCTGATAGGATAAATTTGGGCGTTGACAGACCTGCACATGAAGGTGATGTATTCCAGTCATCATCTATCATCAAGGAAGTTTCTACTCAGGTATTACCATCTACCTTACCAACCATTGCACCATCAGATAAGGGTAAGGGTAAATTGGTAGAAGAAATTGTTCCAAAGGATGCAGCCCAAGTTGAATTTGATAGAAGATTGGCTGAACAAATGATGGAACAAGGTGAAAAGGAAAAGTCACCATTTGTTGTGACTTCTGAAGAAGAAAGTGATGGAGCTAGCTCAGACTCAAGTGTGATGATTATAGAACCAGAAAGGCTTGAGTATGGTGATGAGCTTGCTAGGGAAAAGTTGAGAGACTTAAAATTGCAGGTTGACTTTGACATGCCAGAGGTGGTTCAAATGTACAATTCTTGGGAAGAAAGCTGCATGGATAATCCAGACTTGATCATTTCAGATCAAATATGGGGTTTGGAGCTTCTTCTTAGAGTTCAGAAGGATTGTAAGGTGATTTTGAAGCACAAGGCAAGCAATATTCTCTCAGAATTGAAAAGGGATAGAAGAGAGCTCTACTTTATGTTGCTCAGATGTCATGGAGTTGGATGGACACATCAGAAGTTGAAGGCTTTGACATTTGATGAGTTGGAACATAGGGCTTATCCTATTTGGGTGAGAGTGCAGGAAGCAAATACTCTCAGACTTCTTTCAGATGAAAGAAAGGAGCAACCTGCAGAAGAGATGGAAATCAAGAAAGCTATGATGATTCCCAGGCCAGTGAAGAAGGGATTTAAACTTGAGTTTCCAAAAGATATGGATCCACTATATCCAAGTGAAGTAGTTATAAGAAAGAGCCTCAAGCTCTCCCCATTAGAAGCTTCAGATATGGTGCAAGTGTTACCATTAGATTCCAGGAATCCAATTGTGAGTTATGATGAGGATGAATGTGGATTCTGGAAGATTGGCAGATTTGGTAAGGAGGTACACACTTTTACCACTCTCATATCTTTATTTTCATGTTGTGATTGAGAAGACTTGGTGGACCTTTGGAGGTTACTAGAGACCAAGTATGAGGCTGAAGCACCAACTTCCGCTAATGGAATAAAACTTTGGACCACATTCAAAAGAATGTGTGGGACAAAAGAGGAAGATCCTGAAATATGGAAGGATCTTGAAGATGACCTCAGTGGTCTTCAATGGAGGTTATATTCAGCTGCTGGTGTATACCATTTGAGTTCTACAAAGTTTGCTGAGTATTTACTTGTGGATGCTCAGTATTTCATATCCAAGGCTGTTTTGGAAAAGATGAAGGACACTCAGCTGGAGATAGATTATTCAAGTGACGTGGCAAAGGATTTGATCAGATTTATTCATTACCAATATGAGAAGATTTGTCAGACTCCTCCAAGTTCTTAATGCTTATTCAGAAACTTGATCATAAGAGTGGATATCAAGTTTAGGGGAGGATTGTTGGGAATAAATTAAGGCCAGATCACTTAAGCGCTGACAAGAACAAAACAAGCGTTGACAGGAACAAAGCAAGCGCTGACAGCTCAAGCGTTGACAGGTTAAAGTCAAGCGTTGACACATTGATGACAAGCACTGATGGAAGATATAATCTACACGTTTATTATATTCTAGAATACTTCTAGTAAGGATAGAAACGACAATGTATTTTCTATGTTTATCTTTTCCTAGAATAGTTAATACGTAGCTTATTGTACAAGGCTTCTTAGTCTATAAAAGAAGGCCTTTAGGTTAATGTTTAATATCAAGTTTTACATAAGTTTTCGTTCATAAACATCTTTCATTGTAAGCAAGTTCGACATTGATAATCAAAGTGAAAGTTTGTTTATATCTTGTGTGTTCTTGTTTAAGTGTTAAATTCCGCATAACACTTAGATTCACAAAGCATATACAAAGGTTTCTCTACGTGCTATACTTGATCTAATCTCGTATACACAAAGCTAATCGATCTAAGTTTGGGATCAACAATGCTCCCCGTCACTCTCATTGATACTTTCTACAACAGTCTTACTTTTGGTGATCGTGATACGATTAATGCCGCCGCCGGTGGTACTTTTATGAAAAGGAGACCGGAGGAGTGTAGAGAGTTAATTGAAAACATGACTACTCACCATAAGAATTGGGATTCATCCGCATCCTCAAGATCAAACCCGAGAGTCAATGTTTCTTCTACTTCTTCCAACCCCGATATGACCGAAATGACCCGCGCAATGGTCGAAATGAGCAAAAATATGCAACTTTTGGTTACTAACCAAAATCAACAAGCTAAAGCTATTGCTATTTCTTGTGAAATGTGCGGTGGTCCTCATTATTACAATGATTTCCCCTCTACCCAAAGCAATCTTTGTGAAAACATTAACGCGACATACGATAACTATTCCACGGGAGGCTATCAAGCTCGCCCTCAGGGAGACCGTAACTTGCTAAGTTATCGTTCCAACAATTTTCTATCTCCACCCGGTTTTCCTCCTCAAAACCAAAACCAAAACGATTTCAACCGCAACAATCAAAGCCAACCTCGAACTGCTAATAAATATCAATCCCAAAGAAACCCATATCCACCTCAAGGAAATAATCCAGCTTACAAAGCCCCACCTCTCAATCAACCCACGGCATTGAACCAAGACCTCGAAACTTACATGAGGACCAATAGAGAGACGATGACGAATCTTCAAAGCCAATTCATTAACTTGAAGGGTGACATGGAGAAACAAGGGAACGATATTCGAGCCGAGCTAAGGAATGACATGGCGAAACAAGGGAATGATCTTCGAGCCGATATGAGAAACTCTATGAGTAGTCAAACTAATGACTTAAGGGATATGATGGCTAGTTTTTCCCAAGTAATCAAGCCTCTGGTTCGGGTTCTCTTCCGAGTAACACCGTTGCTAACCCAAGAGGGGAGATGAAGCAATCACCACTCGAAGTGGAAAAGGTTATAAGGAACCCGAGATTCCTACACCTACTCCCGTGATTGTGACTAAGGAAAAAGAACAACTTTCCCCAACTCCTTTACCTTCCAACCCCACCCCTCCACCACCTACGGATGTGAGTGAGAATTCCATTCCAAAGCCTTCATCTCAACCTAATATATCTTATACCTCAAGGTTGAGGAAAGAGAAGATGAAGAACAAGGATGATATTAAGGTTTCTAACTTTCTTAAAATGTTTAAACAACTGAATTTCAACATCTCCTTTGCCGAGGCTATCGCTCACATGCCGAAGTATGCTAAAATGTATAAAGATCTTCTCAGTGAAAAAGAAAATCTTCTTGATATCGCCCATACCCAACTTAATGAGAATTGCTACGCAGTGCTCTTAAGGAAATTACCAACCAAACTTGGTGATCTAGGTCGTTTCCTTATTCCTTGCAACTTCCCCAGGGTAGAGAATTGTATGGCCCTAGCCGATCTAGGTGCTAGTATAAACTTAATGACATTAAGTGTTTGGAAACAATTATCTCTACCCGAGCTAGTCCCTACACGAATGACATTGGAATTAGCTAACCATACGGTTGCTTATCCGGTGGGGATAGCCGAAGATGTCTTCGTCGGTGTCGACAAATTCACCTTTCCGGCGGATTTTGTTGTCGTTGACTACGAGATGGACCCCCGTGTTCCATTAATCGTTGGACGTCCATTCTTGAGGACCGGTCGCACTCTCATGATGTAGCCGCGGGTGAATTAATCATGAGAGTTGGTGACGATAAAATCGTCTTCAACATGGGTCAACTTTCTAAGAAACCTTATGAAAATGAGAGCGTTAATTTCATTGACGTTCTTGATGAGGCTTGTGAAGAGCATTTCAAAGACGCTTGTAAAAGTGGTTCTTCTTCTCTACCCATTGTTGAGATCGTTGCCTCTATTGCTCCATCACTAACTCTACTTAGAGAAAGTGATTTCCTTTTGAAATAATTTGAAGCAACTTTAGGAGATGTGGACTGGAAATATGACGATTCTCCCTCCGATTGGGATGAAGACATTCGTACCATTGAGAAACTTCTTAATGAGGACCATATTTCTCCACCGTATCCTAAGGAAATCTCTATCGATGATCCGAATTTGACTATGCCTTACATTGACAATCCTCTGGATTTAGAGCTTAAGGATTTATCGTCTCATCTCGAATACGTTTTCCTTGAAGACAATAAGAAGTTACCCGTCATCATCCCAAAGGACTAGAAAGAAGAAGAAAAATCTCGACTTATCGACGTGCTGAAGAATCATAAGAAAGCAATTTCTTGGAAAATTTCCGACATCCGCGGAGTTGATCCGAACTTTTGTACTCATAAAATTCTCATGGAAGATGACTTTAAACCCGCAATCCAAAGCCAAAGAAGGGTTAATCCTAAAATTCATGACGTCATCAAGAAAGAAGTTATCAAACTTCTAGATGCCGGAATGATTTACCCTATTTCAGATTCGCCATGGGTTAGTCCCGTCCATTGTGTGCCTAAGAAAGGCGGAATAACCGTTGTTCCCAATGAAAACAACGAGTTATATCCTACTCGACCTGTCACGGGTTGGCGAGTTTGCATAGACTATCGCTAGCTCAATGATGCCACTCACAATAATCATTTCCCTCTTCCTTTCATGGATCAAATGCTCGAGCGTTTAGCGGGTAATGACTATTATTGCTTCTTAGACGGTTTCTCCGGGTATTTTCAAATTCCCATCGATCCTAAAGACCAAGAGAAAACCACATTCACTTATCCTTATGGAACATTTGATTACAAAAGAATGCTTTTCGGCTTATGCAATGCTCCTGGGACTTTCCAAAGGTGTATGATGGCTATCTTCCATGACATGGTTGAAGAAACTATGGAAGTCTTCATGGATGATTTCTCGGTCTATGGTGATTCTTTCTCTACATGCCTTGCCATATTAGAACGTATTCTCAAACGGTGTGAAGACACTCGTCTCGTTCTTAATTGGGAAAAATGCCATTTCATGGTAAAATAAGGTATTGTTCTTGGTCATAAAATTTCCAAAGCCGGTCTTGAAGTCGACCGTGCTAAAGTTGAAGTGATTGCTAAATTACCTCCACCTTCAACCGTGAAAGGTGTGAGAAGTTTCCTTGGTCATGCGGGCTTCTATCGTCGATTCATTCAAGATTTTTCTAAGATCGCTCGCCCGATGACCCACCTCTTGGAAAAATATACTCCTTTTATCTTTTCTAAAGAGTGTATTAAATCTTTCAATCTTCTTAAGGATAAATTAACTAAGGCACCGGTCTTGGTTACCCCTAATTGGGAGTTACCTTTTGAATTGATGTGTGATGCTAGCGACTTTGCTATTGGAGCGGTTTTGGGACAAAGAGTGAACAAACACTTCCAACCAATCCATTATGCTAGTAAGACAATGACGGGGGCTCAATTTCATTATACCACTACAGAAAAAGAGCTTTTAGCTGTAGTGTATGCTTTTGAGAAGTTTCGCCCCTATCTTGCTCTTTCCACCACCATTGTCTATACCGACCATTCCGCGTTGAAGTACTTGTTAACAAAGCAAGATTCTAAGCCAAGACTTCTTCGTTGGGTTTTGCTCCTTCAAGAATTTAAAATCGAAATTCGTGATAAAAAGGGAGCGGAAAACCTAGCCGCGGATCATCTTAGTAGACTCGAGGATCCTTATCAAGGGGAGCTCCCAAATCAAGAAATTAATGACTCTTTTCCTTTTGAGGATTTAATGTCTATTAATTCAAATCTTGATGACACCCCGTGGTTTGCGGACATTGCAAACTACTTAGCGGGTGGAATTCTCAAGGAAGGGTTAACATCCCAACAAAAGAAAAAGTTCTTTAAAGACATTGAACACTATTTTGGGATGACCCTTACCTTTTCAAACAATGTGCGGATCTTGTCATTCGTCGGTGTGTTGATGGGCTGGCTGCTTTACTAATCCTTGAAGCTTGCCATAAAGGACCCACCGGTGGTCACTTTGGTCCTAATTACACCGCGAAGAAAGTTTTCGATTCTGGATTTTATTGGCCTTACATTTATCATGACGCTCATGCAATGGTTAAACATTGTGATGCTTGCCTACGACAAGGCAAGATCACACATAAAGATGAGATGCCTCAAAATTTCATACAAGAATGTGAAATCTTTGACGTATGGGGTATCGACTTTATGGGGCCATTTCCATCATCCAAAGGGAACAAGTACATCCTCGTAGCCGTTGACTACGTATCTAAATGGGTTGAAGCTAAGTCTCTCCCTACGAATGATGCAAGGGTGGTTGTGAACTTTTTGAAGCAGTTATTCGCTCGATTCGGTGTTCCTCGTGCTATCATCAGTGACCGCGGGACTCATTTTTTCAATGATCAATTTGCTCGAGTCATGGCTAAGTATGGTGTCAATCACTGTCTTTCCACCGCTTATCATCTTCAAACAAATGGTCAAGCCGAGATTTCTAACCGTGGATTGAAGAGAATATTAGAGCGTACTGTGGGAGAGCATCGTGCCTCGTGGGCCGATAAGTTAGATGATGTTTTGTGGGCTTTCTGTACCGCATATAAGACACCTATTGGTTGCACTCCATATCGTCTTGTGTACGGGAAGGCATGCCACCTCCCTATTGAGTTAGAACATAAGGCGTATTGGGCCTTGAAGTGGGCCAATTTTGATATCAACAAAGCCGGTGATCTTCAGAAGATTCAAACCAACGAGCTAAATGAACTGAGGAATGAAGCTTATGAGAATTCATTGATCTACAAGGAGAAAACCAATCTCATTCATGATTCTAGGATTAAGAACCGAGAGTTTCACGTAGGTGATCAAGTTTTACTTTTTAACTCTCGGTTGAAGATCTTTTCGGGCAAGCTTAAGAGCCGCTGGTATGGTCCATTCACCGTCGCCAAATTTTTCCCCTATGGCACCATTAAGCTTTCGTAACCAAATGGGCCTAATTTTAAAGTGAATGGCCAGCGTGTGAAGTTGTACTTTGGTGAGGACATCTCTCATGAGATTATTTCATCCCTCACCATGTTTCCCTTAAATTAGTTCTGGGTCGAGTCAGGCTCGTGACTCGGTTAACAAAAACAAGCGCTTCTCGGGAGGCAACCCGTTGATCTATCCTTTACCCGTTTTCATAATAAGTTTAGGGGGAGCTACATAGGGTTTGTTGTCTTGTTTCTTATGATGTGCAGGGATTAAAGCTTCAAAGCGCACTTTTGATGACATTTGACGACCCGTGATCCCGTGTACCCGTCTTTCCGGTTCTATCCTAAACTGTCGTGATTCAATATTTCATATCTTATATGTTCACATTGAAATCACTATAGTTTTTCTTCCATTAGCAAGATTTAAACAACCTGCACATGTCCTAAGTGTAGGGGAGTTTACTCCTACATGCTTAAACATTAAGGACAATGTTTATATCAAGTGTAGGGGGACTTCTATCGAAGTAAGTGGTCTTGTCCATGAATTTGTCCTCATTTTAACCGGAAAATCTAATTTTTCGACATTTTTCAAAATTTTTAATCTATTTTGCCCTAGTAGTATAGTAGTATTTTGCTTTGTTATCGTTATCTACTTTCTATGCTAGGATAAATTTTTAAATAAAGTGGTTTTAAATTTTTCAACGTCATGAATCTTTTGACTCAACCCGATTTTACTTATCTAAGTTTATTCGAGCTAGTATCCTTAACGTGTTTAAGTCAAGTTTTGCTAGGCTTTTATATTGGGAACTTTAAAACGCGAAAGTCTTAACTCTTACGGGTTAAGAACAAGAACTTTTCGCAAGTTCCTATAATTGATCCTAGAAAGTCGTTTATCAAGGGAACTTTAAAATGCGAATTCTAAACTTGAAAAAGTCTAAGAAGTTGCAAGATCCTATAGATGACTTGAAAACCCAAAACTTTGACTTAATTGGCTAAGCATCCACGAGTCTCATTCCTTTAGTTTTAAATTGTGGAGAATGAGAGATGATAGAGTCAATTATAAGTTTGGTATTCTTTCATGAATTTATGTGAGTTGATTATGAGCTTTTTCTCCCATCGCTTGTTAATAAGTTTAATTGCAATAAATAAGGTTGTACGATTTGAAAAGTTACTTAGCTTCTAGCACAAGATCGTTTAAAAGTTGCTCGGTATTAATTAGAGTTCATAGCCAAGGCATAACTTATTGAAGCGGGATGCGAAGATTGGCGAGTCTGAAAAGGCACTAACAAGGCATGAGGGCTACATTTTGTTGCTAAATATCCCAAGTGATGTGAAGAATCATTTATCAAAAATCAAGATGAAGGATCGAGACACACGACAAAAAGCAAAAACTCCCCTAAAGATCATGGAGAAGTCATTCCGAAAAGACCCTAGCAAGGTATGAGGATAAATAGATCCAAGTCCTAAAAGAAGGCGGATCGTTGTATATCAAAGTCCAAAATAAAAATTGGAGAAAAATGAAGAAGTCGTGGTCCAAATATGAAGAATCTCTCAAAACTTCAAGTGAAGAAATTCCTATTATGAAGAGAAGACCATAATTTCAAGAACGTCTCTCAAGATTCGAAGTATGAAGTCGCTGCCAAATATCGGTCCGATAAAGGTCTCAAATCGTGAAGCAAGTTATGCCAAGATATGAACTTTAAGAGGTCCCGTGAAGCAGTTTTAAAAGATTTTGTCATTTAGCTAACTATTGATTAAATCGTCCCACTTTATTTTCAGCTTAAATAAACTATCGAAATAAGTCAAACAATGCATCCTTGTGATCATTCAAGACAATCATAAAATATAAGAGATACACCTAGGAATAAGGGAGTCTAAGTGAATAATTGGGCCACATGAGTTCGTGTTAGTTTGCTAACTTATAATAACAATGATCTCGTTTATAAGCTTGGTGTGGGGAACGTGAAACTTGAGGGTGATAAACATTCATGACATGCCAAAGCCTAATGTAAGTCTTTGATTTCTTTACTTATTTTGTATATATTTCTATCTTTTTAAATTCCTTAATGTTTAGTATTTAATAAAGGCGAAGGTGGGTTATTTATGATGAGAAATGTAAACCGTGCTCTGGAATTAATGCATCGCATGAGGACATTGAAATGGTCAAGTCTAGGGAATTTAATAAGTGTGAAAACACTTTTCCTTTTACCGCTTATTTCCAATAATAACAAGACCAAAACGTGTATTTTATGTCGTAAAAGTCAGAATTATGCGTGGTTTGTGTTTTTATTGTGTTTCAGGATAAAAATATGAAAAAGGGAGGAAACACGGGCTATCACGGGCTTTTATCGAAGAAAACGAGAAAAGACAAAGGCAAAAGATCAAGAGTGCAAAAAGAACGGAGGTCTAAGGCCTATTCTGAAGATTTATCGAAGAAAAAGTCTAAAGACGGAAGTTTAATGAAGTCAAAGAATTCAAGTCTAATAGAAGAAGGAAATTATAAGACGAGTTCAATTTATATCAACAAATCCCAAGATGACGTCGAGAAAGACAAAGAATTTAAATCGAGTCGAGAAAACAGGAAGAAAGAGAGAAGACACAAGACCCTCCCCTCCTCCTGTATATACCCTCCTAATGTGTCATTAGGAGGGTGTTATGTTGATCCCAAACTTAGATCGATTAAGCTTTGTGTATACGAGATTAGATCAAGTAATACACATAGAGAAACCTTTGCTTATGAATAAAGTAACTAAGTGTTATGCGGAATTAACACTTAATCTAAAACACAAAGATGTTAAACAAACTTTCACTTGTATTAGAATGATCGAACTTGATTACAATGAAAGAGGTTTAACTTGTGAAAACTTATGATAACTGATGATTAACATTAACCTAAAAGATCTTCTTTTATAGATTAAGAAGTCTTGTACAATAAGCTACGAATCAACTATTCTAGGTAAAGATAATAATAGAAAATACGATGTCGAGCTTATCTTTACCATACACAAATAAAGAAACAAATAAACAAAAAGATTCGTATGAAGATATATTCCATCAGTGTTAATCTTCAAGGCTGTCAGCGTTGACTTCTACAACTGTCAACGCTTGGCTGTCAGCGTCCAATGTCATCTTATCAGCACTTTAATTCTTCTTATCAGCGTCTAGTGAACTGACCCATAATTTATTCCCAACAATCCTCCCCTAAACTTGATATCTATTCCAATGATCAAGTTTCTGAATAAAAACTTAAGGCTTAGGAGGAATCTTACAAAAACTTCTTATGTTGGTGATAAACATATCTAATCAAGTCTTTGGCCACGTCACTAGTATAATCAATCTCCAAGGGTGTCTCCTTCATCTTCTCCAATACTTCTTTGGACAAGAAATAGTTAGCATCCACAAGTAGATACTCTGAAAACTTTGTAGAGCTCAAATGAAACACACCACAAGTAGAATAAAGCCTCCAATGAAGATTACTAAGGTCATCTTCAAGATCCTTCCATATGGCAGGATCTGCTTCCCTTGGACCACACAAAGTCAAAAATGTGTGCCATAGTCTTATTCCATTTGCTGAAGTAGGTGCTTCAGCTGTATACTTGGCCTCTATCAATCTCCATAGATGCACCAAGTCTTCTCTGTCTATGCTTACAAAGATAGAAATAATTGAAGTGAAAGTATGTACCTCCTTTCCAAACCTGCCAACCTTCTAAAATCCACACTCATCTTCATCAAAACTTATGATTGGATTTCTGTCATCTAGAGGTACTACATTAACCAAATCTGAAGCTTCCAATGGAGAAAGCTTGAGATGCTTCCTTATGACAGTTTCAGTTGGATAATACACATCCATATCTTTGGGAAATTGGAGAGGATCTCCTTTCTTCACTGGTCTTTGAGCAATCCTCATCTCCTTTTGAATCTGCATTTCCTCAGCAAGCTCTTGTTTCCTTTCTTCTGAAAGAAACTGTAAGACATTTTGTTCTTGCACATTCCTCCAAATAGGATGTGCCCTGTACTCTAGCTCCTCAAAAGATAAAGCCAGCAACTTCTTGTATGTCCATCTAGGTTGATGGCATCTAAGCAACTTGTAGTACAATTGCCTTCTATCTCTTTTAAGCCAAGTCTTGACCTCTTGTGCATTAAACCTCAAAATCACCTTTATATCATCTTGTACCCTGAGAAGAATTTCCAACCCCCAAATTTGATCTGATAATCTCATCCCTAGGTTGTCCATTACTTTGTCTTCCCAAGCATGGTACATTCTGGTGATTTCTGGAAGGTCCCAATCAACCTACTTCTTCAAATCACTCAATCTTTCTCTTGCCAACTCATCCCCATATTCAAGTCTTTCTGGATCTTCAATAATTTGAACACTTGAATCTGAGCTATCTCCTTCCTTTTCATCACCACTCTCTTCCTCACTCTCAGAAGTGGCAACAAATGGTGATCTACCACTCCTCTTCAAATCTCTTTCCAAAAGTTGTGTAGCCAACTGTTCATCAAATGCAATTTGTGCTACATCTTTCTTTGGAACATCTTCTTCAACCAAAATTCCTTTACCTTTGTCTTTTGGATCAATGATAGGTAAAGTAGATGAAGATACCTGTGTAGACACATCTTTGATGATTGTTGATGACTGGAATACATCAACACCACCTGCAACTTTGTCAGCGTTCAAGTTACCTTTATCAGCGCCCCGATTACCTTTGTCAGCGCTGGATGTGTCAGCGTTCAAACCTGTATCAACGCCCATTGTTGCTGTGAAAGATCCTTCCAAGTTCAATGGAGTTACCTTGGATGTATCAATAATTGGGTGCTTCTTCAAGTTGGTGAGTGCTTCAGCAACATTTAAAGATTCACTAAATTGTGAACTCTTCTCACTGGCTGTATGAATCAGCTCATCCTCTTCATCATCCTCCCCTTTGGAAGATTCCTCCATTCTACTCCTGCTACTAGGATTCTCCAAAACAGTTACCCGCTCCCTCAATACTTGGAGTTCACGGCCCTGATTGTTGACAATTTGTACAAGGCTGACATTTTGCTTTTGCAAGCTAATGACAGCAGCCGTCAATTCATTCAATGTCATAGGTTCCAATCTGCCCTCAGCTAGAATGGGGATTTGACCTCCCAAAATAGAATCATAGGGCATGGATGAGGTCTTAACAATGTTGGGACTGTCTTGACCAGCTTCTAAGCCTGTGTCAATAGCCCCAGCCTCATCCATGTCACCAGCCACACTTGTGGAGGTGGTTCTCTCTGCTACAAGGCTAGGACCACTAGAGGAGAACACTCCAGTAGTCCTTTGGCGTTTATTCAACCTAGATTGTAATGGGGTGGAAGATGAAGTAGATTGTGTGGGTGTTGGTTGGTTAAGGGGTGTTTGGGATTGTTCAGGGATGTCATCAGCGTTGGGATTGGCTGTGTCAGCGCCAACATTTTGAGTGTCAGCGTTGACAGTGGGTTGGTCAACGTCCATGTGGTCAGGTGAAGGTAATGGTTCAAGGATAGGCTCAAGTTGAGGTGCAGGGTCTGGGTGTGGTTGAGCAGCCTGAATTACTTCAAGCATGGCTTGGGTGAGAGGGATAGATCTGTTTGTGGAGCTCATCTTGTCAAAAATGGTTTTCTTTTGCTTAGGGATCTCATAAAAAGTGTCATGATCCCTAGTACAATATTCTTGTAAATCAAATACCATTTGCAAAAATCTTGGGTAAGCCAAAGTCATTTTACTTCCCTTATTTTTACACATCCCTTCAAAAATCATTTTTGAAAAATTATACTTAAGCCCACGTGACATACAAACCAAAGCACTTGCAATGGACCTGTTTATTTCATTAAAAGCAGTACATTTTGGACTTAAGCATTGAAGAAGGACATGTATCAAATATTTCCAGTCAGAAGGAAATTCCTGCTTATGATATTTATTTAAAGTTTTACCAGCAGGAATAGGATAACCCAATTCCCTAAGACCTTGTTCTATTGTTGCAATGGCAAGAGTAGTCACACCATCAGCGTCATCAAGACGCAAAGCTTGGCGAACCAAGGCTTCAGTGACCACCCATGTTCTTCCATGAACAGTAGATGTTAATGTGGTCACTCCATTAGCTGTTGTGGAACTAACATTGTTCCAAAACTGTCTAATGTGTGCGACAGGGACTAGTGGCTCATGAGAAAGTGCATACCTGATTGAGGATGCATTTAAAAATGCCACCATTTGTGAATACTGAGGGAACAAATCATTATCAGCAGCCAAGGAAGCTACCATATTATGTTGGCTCTTGAACTCCAATGTCAGATTGTTTGAGTTGAACTTTGGTGCCATGTTTAAAGCTGTTGAGGTTATGTGATATGGGAAAAATCTAGGAGAAAAATATTAGACAAGAAAATATGAATACCCAGAACAAAAAGTTTAGCCAAATTTATAGGAGAGATGCATGATTTGGATTGGTCAAAAATGAGGTAGTTATATTCAAAGAGTAATGATGAAAATATTGAATCAAATATAACTTATCTCATGCATTAATTAAAAGTAACAACTCCCCAAAATTACGGCCAAAGATTAGTCAAAAATAACAACTGGGTAGGGCCCACTAGGTGTCAACGGTCAAAAATAGCCCATCAACGCCCAACGGCTATATTTTCTTGTCAGCGTTTGCCTAAAGCCTTGTCAGCGTCACGATTGGACGTAACAGCGTTTGGAGAAAAACTTGTCAGCGTCTAAAACTAAAAATATTTAAAAAGAAAAAGACCTTAACAAAGTAATTTATCCTAAGGGAAATATCTTGCAAGTTGATAATAATTACTGGGCGGCAAGCACTGTCCATTTATGCACACTTGCTTAAGCAAGATAGACACAAATGTCCTCAAGTGTCCCTTGCTAACCAAAATACTTACCAACAAAGTTATTTCATAAAATTCTTTGTAACTCCCAGGTAAACCCATAACAAAACTATTCCCAAGTCTCCCACCAGACCACAACCAATTCTAGGCCAAAAATGTCTTGGCAGCATGCATAGTTTGTCAACTTTACATGCTACAGTGCCTCATGGTTTAGTAAAACTAACCCATACTCACCTGTGGACACAATCTAGAATTGTGATGAGAGTATTATAAGAATACCCAAAAGTCCTAAAGGTTCCTTAAACCTCCCCTTAAACTATGATACATGAGCTTCTCAAAATATATATGAACATTAAAAATTTATGTCAAGATAGGAATATAAATATTCCAACCATCATCCATAAACAAAAACATGTTCAAATAGCTCTTCAAAGATCCATAAGCAACTCTGTATCCAATGGCATAAAGCTACCACCACCTACACATTTAGATTGAAAACCACAAAACTAACATTTGTTGCTGACAGCGCCCCGACAACACTTATCAGCGTTGAAGGAACTCTTGTCAGCGTTAGACAATAATATCTCTAACAACGGCAAAATAACACTTATCAGCGTTACATTTACCTTTGTCAGTGTTAGAAAAATAGAGTGGAAAAATCTAAATCATCACAAAGACCAATAACAATGCATTATCCTGTACATACTTTTACAAAAAGGTTCCAAAACACATATTAAGTGAGATTAACCATTCCAATATTTGTTACCAAATATTGAAATCTTCCAGTATCAAAAGGTTTAGTTAATAAATCAGCCACATTATCTTCTGTGGCTACCCTATCTGGTTGTATTAAACCTTTCTCAAAGCAATCTCTTATAAAATGATGTCTAATTTCTATGTGTTTCGTTTTAGAATGATGTACAGGATTTTTAATAATGCATAAAGTACTGTTATTTTCTACAAAAATCTTGGTATGCATGAAATTATACCCATAATCCAACAGCTGGTTCTGAATCCATAAGACTTGTCCACAACAAGCAGCTGCAGCAACGTATTATGCTTCAGTTGTAGAGTTTGCCACCACTGTTTGTTTCTTGCATTGCCAAGATATCAATCTACTCCCAAGAAATTGACATCCACCAGTTGTGGATTTCCTATCAAACTTGTCACCACCATAGTCACTGTCTGAATATGCAATAAGCTCCAATGGAGAATCTTTTGGGTACCATAAGCCAAGATCTGGATAACATCTTAGGTACCTAAAAATTCTTTTCACAGCAAAAAGGTGACATTCTTTGGGAGTCACTTGATGGCGTGCACAAGCACACACAGCAAACATGATGTCAGGTCTTGAGGCTGTAAGATACATCAATGAACCAATCATTGATCTATAGTGCCTAACATCCACATCCTTTCCAGCTCCAATTTTTCCCCAAGGGTGTTCCCTATCCATAGGAGTAGAAGCACTCTTTTCATGTGGAGAAAAACCATATTTCTTCAAGATTTCAGCTACATACTTGTCTTGGGAGATGAAGATACCATCTTCTTTCTGCTGAACTTGTAAGCCTAGAAAGAAGTTCATCTCACCCATTGCACTCATCTTGAATTTATCTGTCATAAGCTTGGAAAAGTCATCACTCATCTTTGGATTAGTAGATCCAAAAATGATATCATCAACATAGACCTGGACAAGTAAGACATCCTTACCTTTCTTCTTTGTGAACAATGTCTGATCTATGGTGCCCCTTTTAAAACCATTTTCCACCAAGTAGGTGGATAATGTACCATACCATGCTCTTGGGGCCTGATGAAGTCCATACATAGCTTTCTTCACTCTATAAACCTTGTCTGGATTCTCAGGATCTTCAAAACCAGGAGGTTGCATAACATATACCTCCTCAACTATTGTTCCATAGAGGAAAGCACTCTTCACATCCATTTGATAAACAGTGAAGTTCATACAAGAGGCATAAGCTAGGAAAATTCTTATAGCTTCAATTCTTGCAACAGGAGCAAAGACCTCTTCATAATCTATACCTTCCTCTTGTGTATATCCCTGAGCTACAAAACGTGCCTTGTTTCTGACCACAGTGCCCCTTTCATCTTTCTTGTTCCTTATAACCCATCTTGTCCCAATTGGTCTCACATATCTAGGACAATCAACCAGCTCCCAAACATCCTGTATAGCAAATTGGTGAAGCTCATCCTGCATTGCTTCCACCCAACTAGGTTCTTTGAGAGCATCAAAAATCTTCTTGGGTTCTTCTTGTGACAGAAAACATGCAAACAAACATGCTTGTACAAGAGGGGTATCAACCATCTTGTGTATATTAGCAATAAATCCACCAAGATTTTGATGGGATCTTCTTGTCTGAACTGGAGCCATAACATCACCAATGATCTGAGATGAGGGGTGATCCTTTATTGTGGAAGTGAGAACTCCTCCTTCAAAAAGTCTGGTGTCCTCAACTTCACGCTCCATGTTGCCAATATCTTCTTCATCAGACTCTCTTTGATCAACAGGAATCTCTTCATGGACATTGGAAGGTCCACCTTGTTCAAAATGTGAAGAGAAAAGATGTGCAAAGGTGTCATCAACGTCTGAACCTTGTTTGTCAGCGCTTGGGCTAACAACGCTTGAACTGTTGTTGTCAACGTCTGATCCATCAGCGTCTGAATTGCTCTTGTCAGCGCTTGATTTGCCTTTGTCAGCGCCTGAAGAACCATGCATGTTTGTATTTGGTGGTATTTGGAAACCACCATTATCTTTTCTAGCAGCAGCAGCAGCAGCATAATACTCATCTGTCCATATAGGAAGTGTAACATATTCTTGTGTGGGAGATGACTCAACTGCTGGTGGTCCATCCTTCTTAGCAACCTGTATACCTGAAACATTACCAATTCTCTTTTCCAAAACACTTGAAGTTACCTTCACAATGTCTGGATCAGTAACAGGCATATAATTTAAAGCTCTAGATAAAGGTTCCAAGTCAAACAACCAATTTGGACCACTTTCAGGATCACTAGGTTTACTCTCTAAAAACCTAACATGTACTTTTTCAAGTATACGTTTTTCCTTTTTAATGTAAACCCTATATCCTTTGCTCTGCACTGAATAACCCATGAAGTAGCCTTCATCACCTTTTGCATCAAATTTACCTAGGGCATCACTAGTTTCTAAAACAACTACATGACAACCAAAAGGCTTGAGAAAGCCAATATTTGGCTTCCTTCCCCAAAGTAACTCATAAGGTGTCTTATTATGTATTTTGTTGACCAATGCCCTATTTTGAACATAAAAAGCTGTGTTAACAGCTTCAGCCCAAAAGGCTATAGGAAAGTGGGCATCAGCCAACATGGTTCTGGCTGCTTCAATTAGGGTTCTATTCTTCCTTTCAGCAACCCCATTTTGCTGTGGAGTTCTAGCTATGCTAAACTGCCTAGTAATCCCTTTCTTGGCACAAAAATCATCTAACAACTGATTTCTAAACTCACCCCCATTGTCACTTCTAAGAATTTTGACCTCATTACCATTCTTCTTCTCAATCTGGGTAATGAAATTAATCAAACTTTGGGCAGTTTCACTTTTCTTGGCTAAAAAGAAAGGCCATGTAAACCTGGAAAAATCATCAGTGATGACAAAACAATATGATTTACCCTTCAAATTTTCTATATTAGTTGGACCAAAGAGGTCCATATGCAATAAGTGAAGTGGTTTAGAACTAGAGTGCACCTGTTTAGATTTGAATGAGACCTTGTGCTGCTTGCCCTTAAGACATGCAACACAAGAGTGGTCGTCAGATAGTCTTCCTTTCCTGTCATGTGCCTTGTGCTGCTTGCCCTTAAGCCTCACAAGTCTATTGATATTTTTAAAGTTTATGTGCCCTAATCTCCTGTGCCAAAGATTACTTTCATCTACTGAAGCTTTAGCATAAAAACATGACATCTTTCTATTATTCATCTTAATTCCATTAAGATTCACATTATATATGTCTTTATGCCTTGGTGTTCTAAATTCTATATATTTCTCCTCAGGGAGCTTGTAATCTTTGCTTAACACCAAGCACTCAGTATCTGTGAAAAGAACCTTATTTTTGTTATCACATACTTGTGATACACTAAACAAATTATAATCCAGTTCTTTTACCAGGAAGACATTCTCAAAACGTAGATTATTGGTAATAAGGGTTCCTTTTCCTGTGATGGTGCCATAGCCCCCTCCAAAGTATACCTTATCACCATCTTGAATAGGAGTGAAGTTCGTCAGATAGTCTTCCTTTCCTGTCATGTGCCTTGAGCATCCACTATCCCAATATCCATAATCATTGATCTTCTTCTGAATGCCCTGCACATAAAGAAAACACATTAGTTTTCTTTGGGAACCCAAACCTTGGAAGGCTTGGATTCATCTGGTTGTTCAACAAGAACAGACTTGGTTCTTATAACAACCCCATTTTCATCCCTTTTTGGATGAAATGCCCAGTTAACCCCAATTGGTCTTGACATGACCTTTGAAATATAATGAAACCTGTTGCATGTCATAGAAAGACCAGTAGAATTAGGGTTTTGGTCTTGTTTTGGTCTCCATGTTAAGCTAGTAGAAGCTTTAGACCCATTTCCCTGTGGTTGCAAATACCTAGGTTTGGCAGTGTGTCTGTCAGCGCTGAAATTGTTCTTGTCAGCGCCCCGATTGCCTTTATCAGCGTTGAACCTAGGGTTTGCTACAGGAACCCATTGCCTATTGGACCAAGTGTTTGACTTTTGGAAAGGTCTTAGGCCTTGTGTGTTAGACCCTCTAGAAAAGAATGGGGCTGGTCTAACAACTTGTGAACTTTTGTTCACAAAGGTATTGGGTCTGACAGTGTTTGACCTATGTTGACTTTTGTCAGCGCTGAAATGGTTCCTGTCAGCGTTGACATTGGAAGCGTTTACACATTTGTATGCCAAATGTGAAAAGCTACCACACGAGTAACAAGCTTTTCTAGACATAGTCTTAGATCTAGAAGCAAAGAAGCCTGTTCCATGGTTACTAACTTGGCTTTTTGGTGACCTAGTATTCCTATACATCTCTGCATACTTAACACTAGGTTTTCTAACAGTTTATGGGCCAAGGTCAACAGCTTTGCCAGTGGTTGGGTGTGTGATTTTAATAGGTGTAGGATCATGGCTCGTGATTGCTGTGGGCTCATTTGGACTTTCACACAACAACCCTCCCTTAACAAACAAAGTGTGGTTAGCTTTCTTCCACTCATCTAGGTCAGTCAGTTTTTGTTTGTGCCCTTTGACTAGGATCACTCCCACTACAGCGAAGAAAGCGTGCCCTTTAACTAGGAGTACCAAGGCTACCAAAACACAAGCGTGTCCTTTAACTAGGAACACCGACACTACCGTAGGAACCAAGTGCCCTTTAAATAGGTCTACTCCCACTGTAGTGCCCGCGAATAATCCAAAACCTAAGAAAGTTGGGACAGTAAAACCTGTTAGTGCTAAAACTCACATTAGAAAACGTACGAAATCTAAGGATCTCAAAAATGTTAGCAATTCTGATAATTCTATATCTGTATCTGCTAACACTCCGGAACCAATAGTTTCCAATGCATTGTCTACTGTTGTTGTTGAAAACAGGTGGTCCAAATTGTTCTCTGGTATTTGGACTCTGGTTGCTCCAAGCATATGACCGGAGATCGCTCTCAGCTCAGAAATTTCGTCAGCAAGTTTCTTGGTACGGTTCGATTTGGAAATGATCATATTGCAAAGATAATGGGTTACGGTGAATATCATATTGGGAATGTTATAATTTCAAGAGTGTATTACGTGGAAGGTCTCGGTCACAACTTATTTTCTGTGGGACAATTTTGTGATGCAAACCTAGAAGTTGCTTTTCGAGAGCATACCTGCTTCATTCGTAATTTGGAAGGGGTTGATTTATTGAAAGGTACTCGAGGGAATAATTTGTATACTTTGTCTCTACAAGACATGATGGCCGCCTCTCCCGTATGTCTTCTCTCCAAAGCATCGAAGACTAAGTCTTGGTTATGGCATCGACGGTTATCTCATCTTAACTTTGACGCTATTAATCATTTGGCGAAAAACGAACTTGTTCGTGGTCTTCCTAAACTTTCATTTCACAAGGATCATTTGTGTTCCGCGTGTACAATGGGGAAAAGCACTAAGAAATCTTACAAACCCAAGACGGAAGACACCAACCAGGAGAAACTTTATCTGTTTCATATGGATCTTTGTGGGCCAATGCGTGTTGAAAGTCTTAGTGGCAAAAAGTACATCCTCGTCATTGTCGATGATTACTCTCGGTTTACATGGGTGAAATTTCTTAAAGCAAAAAATGAGGCACCTAAATTCATCATCAGATTTCTCAAGATGATTCAAGTGCGTCTCAAAACTACTGTCCGACGCATTCGTACAGATAATGGAACCGAATTTGTGAATCAAATCTTGCGTGATTATTATGAAGAAGTTGGCATATCTCATGAAACATCCGTCGCACGCACTCCACAACAAAACGGTGTCGTTGAAAGGCGAAATCGCACACTTATGGAAGCTGCTCGAACGATGTTAATTTACGCAAAGGCTCCATTGTTTTTATGGGCAGAAGCAGTATCTACAGCAGTGTACACCCAAAACCGGTCACTAATTCGTAAACGCCATGGTAAAACACCTTACGAGCTTCTCCATGGAAAAGTACCAGATTTATCATATCTTCATGTATTTGGTTCTCTTTGTTATCCAAATAATGATGGTGACAATTTGGGAAAACTTCAACCAAAGGCTGATATTGGTATTTTCATTGGTTACGCACCCGCAAAGAAGGCATACCGAATCTACAACCGTAACTCTCGCAAGATCATTGAAACTATGAATGTTGATTTTGATGAGCTGACAGCAATGGCTTCTGAGCAAAGCAGCTCTGAACCCGCACTTCATGAAATGGGACCCAGTAACATTAGTTCTGGTCTTGTCCCAAACAACCCTACTTCATCATCATTTACACCACCTACTAGGAAGGAATGGGATACGTTGTTTCAACCGTTCTTTGATGAATTCTTTACTCCTCCAACTATTGTTGCTCAAGAACCTGAGGTAATAGCTCCGGTAACCGAAGTTGTCGCTCCAGCAACCGAAGCACAATCAGACACATCTGCACCAACAATTGGTCAAGATATACCAACAACGAGTAATTCTCAACCAACACAAGTAACAACTACCCATGTCATGCCTATTGATGATGAAGAGGATGACGATGATCACGATTTGGAATTCGCTCAAATGCATGAACTTCCATTCTTTGGTGTATCTATTCCCGACCCTAATCAAGCCGGGTCGTCCACCTCAGAGGAAGCTCCTTCTACAGTTTACTCCAATCCACGGATTCGTGAACATGACAGCAAGTGGACAAAGGATCATCCTATAGATTCTATTATTGGTGACCCTAATCGTCCGGTATCCACACGAAGTCAGTTACAAGAAAGTGCAATGTTTTGTCACTTTGATGCTTTTCTCACTGAAGTTGAACCTAAGACATGGCAACAAGCTTTTACTCAATCCTGTTGGATAGAAGCTATGCAAGAAGAACTTAACGAATTCATACGTCTTGATGTCTGGGAACTTGTCCCATGCCCGGATCAAGTGCAGTTACTCACTTTGAAATGGGTTTACAAGGTGAAACTCGATGAGTTAGGCGGAATATTGAAAAACAAAGCTCGACTAGTAGCTCGTGGATACAAGCAATTATTGGGCGTCGACTTTATGGAATCCTTTGCACCTGTTGCCCGTTTGGAAGCTATTAGACTATTCCTCGCTTATGCAGCCCATATGAATATGATCGTCTATCAGATGGATGTGAAGACGGCATTTCTTAATGGTGAAATCAAGGAAGAAGTCTATGTTCAACAGCCGGATGGTTTTGTGAATCCTAATTACCCTAATCATGTGTATAAGCTTAAGAAGGCTCTCTATGGGTTGAAGCAAGCTCCTCGCGCATGGTATGATCTTTTGTCACAATTCCTCATTACGCAAGGCTTCGCTAAAGGCAAGGTGGATCCCACGCTGTTCATTCAGAAACGAGGTAAAGATATGATTATGGTACAAATATATGTTGATGATATTATATTTGCAGCCTCGACCCAAACCTTATCGGATGAGTTTGGGACACTCATGTCTTCCAAGTTTAAGATGTCAATGATGGGCAAGGTATCATTCTTCTTAGGTCTTCAGATATCTCAGAGTCCCAGAGGCATCTTTATCAATCAATCCAAGTATGCCCTTGAATCGCTTAAGAAATATAAGATGGAATCTTGCGACCCCGTGGACACTCCAATGGTGGAGAAAACTAAGCTTGATGCAGATCCACATGGAGTTGCTGTTGATCCGACACTTTATCGTGGAATGATCGGTACTCTTCTGTATATCACAGCCAGTCGACCTGATCTTCAGTTTGCTATATGTATGTGTGCCAGGTATCAAACTAGGCCTACTGAGTTACACTTAGCTACTGTTAAAAGGATCTTTCGATATCTTAAAGGAACCATTAATCGGGGACTTTGGTATTCGAAGGACTCTTCTATTGCACTAATGGCATATGCAGATGCGGATCACGCGGGTTGTCAAGATACAAGGCGTAGCACGAGTGGAACTTTGCAACTACTAGGAGATCGACTAATCAGTTGGGCATCGAAAAGGAAGAAAAGCGCTGCAATTTCAAGTACGGAAGCAGAATACATAGCTATGTCCGGTTGCTGTGCTCAAATTCTTTGGATGAGATCGCAATTAACCGACTATGGTCTAGGTTTCAACAAGATTCCGATGTACTGTGACAACAAGAGTGCAATCGCCTTATGCTGCAACAACGTTCAATTCTCCCGGTCGAAGCATATTGACATTCGCTACCACTTCATCAAGGAGCAAGTGGAAAATGGAGTAATCGAGCTTTACTTTGTCCGATCTGAGTATCAATTGGCGGATATTTTCACGAAGGCTTTAGATCGCGCTCGAATTGAATTTTTGGCCGACAAGCTAGGAATGAGAACCTTCTCGCCTGAGACTCTTAAGGAACTAGCAGATGAAGCGAAAGAATAGTGGTGGTAAAACTATTCTCCGTATCCTTGGTGATCATTTGTATATATTGTTTATATTTTAATCCACAAAAGCAAAATACAAAAATATAAAACCATATAAAAACCATAAAAATTGAAAAATTCATTAAAATCCAAAAAAATTTACTTTATTTTTCAAAGGCATGTCTTTTGGTACGATAATATTTATGGCCTTAGAAATGTTGATTAATATCGACACGGCGCCATAAATAGAGTTCGTACAAAAGTTGTAAATATTTCATAAAACATGCCTAAATGGCTTGTAGTTATTTCTGACTGCAACCCGGTTTTCACATTAAAGTCAAGTATTTCTTATGAACGCTTTGGCTCACAACGGGAATTAAGTTTCTCGGGCAAGGTTTACTTTAAAACCTTGTAAGGGATCAAGTTTACTTTATAACTTGGTCTAACACAAATCTATGTACGTTTCAGTGCATTTATTTGTTAAAACAAGAGAAGTCTTGTTTTTATGAAGTTATCATCTCTACAACCATTGCTATCTACAATTGGTATCTACATACTCGACGATGCGACTACTCAAATGACGACTACAGCTCTTTCGATAGAACACGGGTCAACAATTGAGGGGGAGCAATTGTCAAGCATTTAGAATCTTCGATGCCGAACGTGCCAAGTTCACAAGTTGGTGTCAAGACAACAACACCAATCGTACATGTGGTGTCAAGAGATGACTTCAGACGTGACGAGGCGACCAACATATGCTGCCAAGAACTATTTGATCTTATCATATGATGTTCTCATCTATCAGGTCCAACCTTGTCAATTCTTTTCTAATATGGTGAATATGTGATCATGTTACAAATCGGTATCATATCTCATACGTTTGATATCATGAAGATAAAATGGACTTGCATTTTTCTTCCCAAAACCTTTGTTAAAACTTCATTAAATCAATTGATATTAAAAACATCGATTGGGTTAATATTTTTAATATGGGGGAGAAAATGTGATTTAATATGGGATATTATCACAAATGGTTTGACTTAATGTGCTGGCTCATCCCGATATGTGCGAAATGTTTTCGAATATCGTGGCATATGTTAAGGGGGAGCAAAATGGATTTGCTATATCAAAATGGATTTTCATGGTGACATTTACTTACCCAAAACCCATTTATTTCACGACGATGAAAATTGTGGTGACATAAGGATGGTAGGATAGGTTAAGTCCTATGATTCTTCCAGAACCGGAGGAATCTTCCCAAGGACATTCCATAGCTAGAAATAGTAGTCCTTAGGAAAGATGGAGAAAGATTGTGAACGTAGCTGAATGCCGACCAAGTACTTAAGTTAGCACTGGAACAATCACAACAAGGTGCTAGTTATGACGTATTGGTAAGCATTGAAGGGGTTGAAGAATGAAAAAGAATTGTAAAGATAAAGGGTGTAAAGAAAGAAGCCCTCCTTACAACTTAGGCAGAAACCGGGTCAACACATATGCTATTGAGATCATTTTAATGATTCTTGATATTGAAGACAGACATCATGGACCCAGTGATGCAATGCACAACCCATCCCAGCTAACTCAGATATCTCTCAAAAGGTATTTGTTTTAATCACACGGAGACAACACGTTATCTATCGATTTATTCACTCCGAATAAATTGGTATTGAAATGGTGGCACTCCTCTCCAGCCTCCGATCACTAAAATCCAAAGTGCACGATCGAGTCTAGAGCCATTTGAGATCATCAAATATCTCACTAGGACACACTTTCATATTTCCTTGCTTCTTCACACACTGTGAAAAGTAAGAAAGATTTTTAGAGTCCTACGCAAAATCTTCATGATCTTGCCTGAACATCCGAGTAATACGAAAGTATTTACAATGAAGATGGAAATCCTTCTTGAGCGAATATCAAAAAGCTCATGGTAGGTGACTTGTGCGATTCTTTATGAATCAAACTTGTGATAACTGGAAAGCAACGGCTGTTTAATTCTTAACTGAATTTAAACACGTTCCAGGCCTCTACGCAATATCTCAGTGATCTTGCCAGAACACTCAGAGTGATACCTTTGTGTTCACGGTGATGAGTGGAAATCCTTCTAGTGTTAACCTCAAACAGCACTTGGTAGGTAACTTGCAAGATTCTATACGAATCAAGCTCGTGACAACTGGAAAGCAACGATGGTGCGGTTCTTAATTGAATTTCACTTGTTCCAGGAACATGAATTGACGGCTTCAAGTCATGCGGATATTATTATCCAAATGATTCACTCTTTATGTTCGCAGTCAGCTTTGGACGGTCGAATAAAGAGAACGGGTTTACCCGCGAAATCCTGTCAGGAAGTTACTTAATTGAAACTATCCGTCACGGGTACGATATCTAATATCGTCCAACGGTCTTCACCGACCGGAGGTAAAATGCTACCGATTTAGAATGAAATGTTCAAAGCCATTTCGTTCGTGTCTACTTATGTTGCGGCATTTGAAGACGGTGGCGTTGCGGAATCCAAGAAGAAGTCGTCCCCGCATGCTTATACTTTATGCACTTAATATCTCATCTAATTCAAGAAAGCCTAAAAGTTAAGTCTTCCGCTGTTTCAAACTCTGAAGCTTTCAAGAATTACGAAGGTATAAGTATGTGGGACGTGAGGTAACGAAGAGGCGAAGATCACAAGTGATGGATGCACGAGATCAAGGCAAGAGATTAATGCTCAAAGATTGATATCAAAGATCACATCAGCATGTTCACCAGGAAAGAAAAAGAAAAAGAAAGACGAAGACTACGAGCTCAAGACAAGCATAGTATGCTAGGTTTATTTTATTATTGTAACTTGGGTAACGCCCTTGTTTGGAGTGACCTCCCTTAGGGGGAGATTGTTGGAAATACGTTTTACGTATTAAGAAGGATCGGTCACTCCAACGATAGTCCATGTAATAGCTCGTAGTTTAGTTACATGTCTTTACTTAACAAACAACACCAAGCCTAGCCTACAACATGTGTAGGCCGGCCCAAATGTAAGCCCAAGCCCATGACAAGGGCTTGGGTATATAAACCCTCTCCTTTGATGGAGAGGGTGTGGTTTTTCATAATTTACACATAGTTGTTCTTAACTTTCTCTCTCTAGAAGTGTGAAATCCACCATCTTTCTATCTCTTTCTCTCTCTAAAAACATAAGCATAGATTTACAAATCTTCAGTATTCTTCAACTGGGGAAGTCACTCTAGGTGGAGGAATGAATTCCTTCTCTTGAAGTTCTGGCAAGCCAGTCCAAGATAAGTCCTTTGATTGGACACCATAGAAATCCCCAGCTGGTGGTGGAACACCAGTATAATCTTTCATCCTAATCCCACTCATGTCCTTAGAGTCTCTTTGTTTACTAACACACTCTCCTAGGGATTGTGTGGCCTTATCAAATCTCTGGATTTTAAGACTCACATTATCTTTATTTTTGTTAGCCTCATCTAACTGAGCTATCAAATCAAGATTAACCCTGTTTGTGATATCTTGAATATCTTTACTTTGATGTAACTCATGTTTTAAGATATTTATTTTATGCTTTAAATCAAACTCCATTTTCTTATACTCAGCTACTGTCTTTTCTGTTTGGGTGAGAGCAATTTGATAATTAGATACTTTGCATCTTTCAGCACTTGCCTCTTCTAATAATTTTACTATCTCTTGATTTAGTTTTTCAGTATTTAAACGACAACCCTTAGAACAGAAAGCATCATCATATACCTCATTGTCTGATGAAGAGGAGGAATGTGCCATGAGAGCATATTCAACACGCTCTTCTTTAATTTCAGCAACCAAGGCTCTGTCCTCTTCCTCATCCTTAGCCAAAAAGTTCCAGCTCCAGTCCCATCCTCCAACACCATCAATTTGTTGAACAGCAACCATGGCCTTGGGATCTTGGCTCTTAACCATTTGGCTTGAAGGCTTACCAGCATCAGATCTTCTTGGAGATCTACATTCCCTCATAAAGTGCCCCATCCGATGACAATTGTAGCACTCAACTTTGGATTTGTCAAATCCAGCGACATCCTTAGCATCAAAGGTCATCTTCTTCTTGAACCTTTTATTAAACCTGTTTGCTCTTAAACTTATAAGAGCCATAGTCCACTTGATGTCCATCTTTTCCAATTGCTCATCACTTATCTGCTCAAGATCTTCATATGTAATCCTTGAATCACTGGGCAAAGAAGCAATGAATGCACTCACAGTATCTAGATCTAAACTAGCAGGTTTAATTCTATCAGCGCCAAAGTTGTGAGTGTCAACGCTTGAGTATGAAGCGTTGACAGGATATGATCCAGCGCTGACAGACTGTGATCCAGCGTTGACACATTGAGATCCAGTGACTGGATGTCCATAGGAGTTCATGGAATCAAATTGGCCTTCACTTTGTGAGAAGAAGGCCATGTTGCTACTGGAAGATTTATTATCACTCTCCAAAAGCCATTCATTCTCCAACAGTCTTAGTTTGTTGAAGATGTCATCAAACCTGGAGGTCTTGTGGGTGTTATTGACAAGAATGGATCTTGTCTCAATCTTCCATACATCACCAAGGCTTTTGAGAAAAGTAGCATTCAAGTCAGGGTCATCAATCTGTGTTCCCATGAAGGAAAGTTGACTTGTGATGTCAAGCAGTCTACTTCTCACACTGCTGAGATTCTCATTGGGTTGAGCCTTAAAGACAGCATACTCATGCATGAGTTGCTTCTTCTTTTCTTCTTTTGTGTCAGCATTGCCACCATGTGCTACTTCAAGAGCTTCCCAAAGCTCTTTTGCAGACTCAAAGTGTTTGTACTTGTGCTGATTCTCATGACCTAAGGCGTGTTTCATGATGTTCAAGATTTTCATGTCCACCCTTTTCTTGGCTATATCTTCAGCAGATACAGCTCTTCCATCTTCAGGCTTTTCCTTCTTATCAGCTTCAGGACAATTAGGAACAGCTATCCTTGTGGCAATAGCATTAGCAATCTTTTGAGCTTTGTTGAATGTGTTCCCATATTCAACAATCTCCCAAAGAGTGTAGTCATGGATGGCTATATATTGCTCAAAATTAGACTTCCAAAGCTCGAAGTTCCTGGCATCAAACATGGGAATTTTGATACTAGGGTTTGTGGTGTTGTTTTGTAGCAAAACTGGAGCAGGAGGCTGATTTGTGCCAGACATGATGTTTTTAGGGTTTTGAGAAGTTTAGGGTTTTTAGGGTTTTTGGTGTTTTAGGGTTCTTGCGTTACTTAAAGATCAAAAGTTTCTCAACAAGCTCTGATACCACTTGTTGATCCCAAACTTAGATCGATTAAGCTTTGTGTATACGAGATTAGATCAAGTAATACACGTAGAGAAACCTTTGCTTATGAATAAAGTAACTAAGTGTTATGCGGAATTAACACTTAATCTAAAACACAAAGATGTTAAACAAACTTTCACTTGTATTAGAATGATCGAACTTGATTACAATGAAAGAGGTTTAACTTGTGAAAACTTATGATAACTGATGATTAACATTAACCTAAAAGATCTTCTTTTATAGATTAAGAAGTCTTGTACAATAAGCTACGAATCAACTATTCTAGGTAAAGATAATAATAGAAAATACAATGTCGAGCTTATCTTTACCATACACAAATAAAGAAACAAATAAACAAAAAGATTCGTATGAAGATATATTCCATCAGTGTTAATCTTCAAGGCTGTCAGCGTTGACTTCTACAACTGTCAACGCTTGGCTGTCAGCGTCCAATGTCATCTTATCAGCACTTTAATTCTTCTTATCAGCGTCTAGTGAACTGACCCATAATTTATTCCCAACATGTTAGTTAGTTAGTTTATTAATTTTTCTAGTTTTATTTTTAAGTGTGTTTTTATTTTTCTCTCTAGTTTTTCAAGCTTATCAAACCTTCATTTTAATCTTGTAATCTTTGATATTAATCTTTAATATAATCAAGTTTATTTCATAATTCTCATTCGACCTTTCTTAATAATCTATTGATTTTGCTTAATTAATCATGTAGTTGGTTTTATTTGGTTGATGATATGATTGTTTTTCTTATTTGATTGTGCTTATTGAGTTAGTGGTTCTAAAGTTTTTAGATCAAGGTGCTTATTGCTTAAATTTTTATGTTTAATAGTTTTTAAAAATAAGTTGATTTTGATAAGTTTAATATTTTTATAAAAAAGTTGATTTTAAGTTTTTGCTTATTAAGTGTATTTAAAAGTTTTCAAATTGTGTCTTATAAGCTTTTTCTTAAAGTTGAATTGGTATAAGTTTTGGTAAGTGCTTATTGAGGGTTTTGCTTATTTTTCTTAATTTGGGTTTTAGAAACCCAAACTTTCCGAACTAAATCTTGTAACAGCTCATTCCGAACCAGCTCGTCACTCATTATTCCAAACTACATTCTTGTTAGTTTTCCGAGTTAGGTCCATCATCCATTCCGAATTACTTCAGGAAGTAGTATTCCGAGTTAGATCAACACCAACAACATTCCGAACTAGTTCAAACTTAATTTTCCCGAAATACATGCAACATCCGGATTCCGAATTACATAAGGGATTAAATATCCCGAATTAGGTTTGAGTTTGGATATTCCGAACGATATCAAGATTCAGATTCCGAGTTAAGTCAAGTAGCCTTATTCCAAACTACGTCAAGGTTCGTTTATTCCGAATTAGGTCCATCGTGGAGTATTCCGAGTTACATCATAAACCCACATTCCGAATTACTTTCAGCATGGATTCCGAACTACTGGTTGATTTCTGATTCCGAATTATATTCATTCCGAGTTAGGTTTGTGTTCAAACATTCCGAACTAGGGTAAGTTTCGACTGATTCCGAATTAGGTTGGAAATAATTTCCCGAATTAGGTCAAGTTTTAGGTTTCCTGTTTTATTTTTAAATCTTTATTTTTCCCGCCATTTTCTTTAAGTGTTATTTTAATTGATTTAACTTTGATTTATTTTAAAGTTTTCATTTTTATTAAGTTTACAAAGTTTGATTTTTAAAGTTTTAATCTTTTGTCATTTATTTTAAGTCTTAATTTTTAGTTTAAAAATTTTAAATCTTTAATTCTTAGTCAACACACTTACATTTTCACTTTAATTCTTAATTTCTTTCACCAAGTTCTGTTTTGCAGCATTCACTCTAATAAATCAATCTAGGTTAGAAGTTCTCTTTTAATTTTGTTAGCTTTTATATTTATGTTTTTTGTAGACTTAGTTAACCAAGCTCCCCTTTTAGTGACCAATACCAACAATTCCACCATTAACCGTGATCAATTCGATTAGATATCGAGAACGATATCGAGTACACAAATGCTAAGCAAAATACCATTTATTAAATGGCGCCGCTGCCGGCTCTTTTCGTAAAGATTAACGGTTTTTAGTGAGAAAAATTGGATTTTGGGATCCATTCTTTTGGGAACGTTATTTTCAAGTACAAAACTTTTCAAAAATCCTAAAAATATAAAATTTTCAGAAATCCAAAAACAATAAAAAAGATAATAAAACCAAAAATATTTTCTTTTATTTTAGTGTATGCGTACTCGATCTACGTCTTATTCTGAGCCCGAGACTCTTAGAGACATAGATATGGCCGGTGTGCATAACAATAATAACAACCCACCCCACCCCAACATGAATAATAATAACAACAATGGCCCACAACCCGACCTACGCACAATGGAGGAGCTTTGTCAACCAACCATGAATGGACGCGGAGGACCGATTGCGCTGATGCAAATCACGGCTCCTGAATTTTCGTTGAAGCATCACATTATCCAGCAAGTTCAAAACGCTTGCCCGTTTCTCGAATTACCAGATGATGATGCCAACAAACATCTCGACAAGTTCATTATCGTCACCCAAAGCATGAAACTTCTCGGTGTTACAATGGATTTCCTTCGCCTACATCTCTTCCCACACACTTTATCCCACCATGCCGAGAGATGGTTCGACCGTCTCCCTAAAAGTTCTATTCATACATGGGATGAGATGACTCAACGTTTATTGTCGCGCTTCTTTCCACCCTCCATGGTCACTAGCCTTCGGAACCAAATTAGTGGATTCACTCAAGAAAATGATGAATCACTTTTCGATGCTTGGGAACGCTACTATGTTTTGATAGACCGTTGTCCAAATCATAACATGCTCCCCGTCACTCTCATTTATTCTTTCTACAACGGTCTCACTTTTCGTGATCGTGATACGATTAATGCCGCCGCCGGTTGTACTTTTATGAAAAGGAGACTGGAGGAGTGTAGAGAGTTAATTGAAAACATGACTACTCACCATAAGAATTGGGATTCATCCGCATCCTCAAGATAAAACCCGAGAGTCAATGTTTCTTCTACTTCTTCCAACCCCGATATGACCGAAATGACCCGCGCAATGGTCTAAATGAGCAAAAATATGCAACTTTTGGTTACTAACCAAAATCAACAAGCTAAAGCTATTGCTATTTCTTGTGAAACGTGCGGTGGTCCTCAATCTTACAATGATTGCCCATCTACCCAAAGCAATCTTTTTTAAAACGTTAACGCGGCATACGGTAACTATTCCACGGGAGGCTATCAAGCTCGCCCTCAAGGAGACCGTAACTTGCTAAGTTATCGTTCCAACAGTTTTCTATCTCCACCCGGTTTTCCTCCTCAAAACCAAAACCAAAACAATTTCAACCGCAATAATCAAAGCCAACCTCGAGCTGCTAATCAATATCAATCCCAAAGAAACCCATATCCACCTCAAGGAAACAATCTAGCTTACCAAGCCCCACCTCTCAATCAACCCACGACATTGAACCAAGACCTCGAAACTTACATGATGACCAATAGAGAGATGGTGACGAATCTTCAAAGCCAATTCATTAACTTGAAGGGTGACATGGCGAAACAAAGAAACGATATTCGATCCGAGCTAAGGAATCACATGGCGAAACAAGGGAATGATCTTCGAGCCGATATGAGAAACTCTATGAGCAGTCAAACGAATGACTTAAGGGATATGATGGCTAGTTTTTTCCCAAGTAATGAAGCCTCTGGTTCGGGTTCTCTTCCGAGTAACACCGTTGCTAACCCAAGAGGGGAGATGAAGCAATCACCACTCGAAGTGGAAAAGGTTATAAGGAACCCGAGATTCCTATACCTACTCCTGTGAGTGTGACTAAGGAAAAAGAACAACTTTCCCCAACTCCTTTACCTTCCAACCCCACCCCTCCACCACCTACGGATGTGAGTGAGAATTCAATTCCAAAGCCTTCATCTCAACCCAATATACCTTATCCTTCAAGGTTGAGGAAAGAGAAGTTGAAGAAAAAGGATGATATTCAGGTTTCTAACTTTCTTAAAATGTTTAAACAACTGAATTTCAACATCTCCTTTGCCGAGGCTATCGCTCACATGCCGAAGTATGCTAAAACGTTTAAAGATCTTCTCAGTGACAAAGAAAAGCTTCTTGATATCGCCCAGACCCAACTTAATGAGAATTGCTCTACAGTGCTCTTAAGGAAATTACCAACCAAACTTGGTGATCCAGGTCGTTTCCTCATTCCTTGCAACTTCCCCGGGGTAGAGAATTGTATGGCCCTAGCCGATCTAGGTGCTAGTATAAACTTAATGACATTAAGTGTTTGGAAACAATTATCTCTACCCGAGCTAGTCCCAACACGAATGAATTGGAATTAGCTAACCGTACGGTTGCTTATCCGGTGGGGATAGCCGAAGATGTCTTCGTCGTTGTCGACAAATTCACCTTTCCAGCGGATTTTGTTGTCGTTGACTACGAGATGGACCCCCGTGTTCCGTTAATCGTTGGACGTCCCTTCTTGAGGACCGATCACACTCTCATTGATGTAGCCGCGGGAGAATTAATCATGAGAGTTGGTGACGATAAAATCGTCTTCAACATGGGTCAACTTTCTAAGCAACCTTATAAAAACGAGAGCGTTAATTTCATTGACGTTCTTGATGAGGCTTGTGAAGAGCATTTCAAAGACGCTTGTAAAAGTGGTTCTTCTTCTCTACCCATTGTTGAGACCGTTGCCTCTATTGCTCCATCACTAACTCCATTCGGAGAAAGTGATTTCCTTTTGAAAGAATTTGAAGCGTACTTCGATATCAAAAAAGCGTATTCGTAAAAATATTTGGAAAAGGAAAGGATATTGGGCGGCATTAAAAGCTTTGTCATTAGGGAAATCTCTTTCTACCGGGAATTCAAAAAGTTTTTTTGTACGACAAACAAATAAGTCCTAAAATATTATATTGGAATTATTTAGAATGGATTTGACTAAAAAAATTGGATCAGTAATTTATTAATTTCCTATTAATTAAATTATTATTAAATTAAAGTTAATATAAAATTACTTTAGGAGATGCGGACTGGAAATATGACGATTCTCCCTCCGATTGGGATGAAGACATTCGTACCATTGAGAAACTTATCAATGAGGACCATATTTCTCCATTGTCTCCTAAGGAAATCTCTATCGATGATCCGAATTTGACTATGCCTTCCATCGACAATCCTCCGGATTTAGAGATTAAGGATTTACCGTCTCATCTCGAATACGTTTTCCTTGAAGACAACAAGAAGTTACCCGTCATCATCGCAAAGGACTTGAAAGAAGAAGAAAAAGCTCGACTTATCGACGTGCTGAAGAATCATAAGAAAGCAATTGCTTGGAAAATTTCCGACATCCGCAGAATTGATCCAAACTTTGGTACTCATAAAATTCTCATGGAAGATGACTTTAAACCCGCAATCCAAATCCAAAGAAGGGTCAATCCTAAAATTCATGACGTCATCAAGAAAGAAGTTATCAAACTTCTAGATGCTGGAATGATTTACCCTATTTCTGATTCGCCATGGGTTAGTCCCGTCCATTGTGTGCCTAAGAAAGGTGGAATAATCGTTGTTCCTAATGAAAACAACGAGTTAATTCCTACTCGACTTGTCACGGGTTGGCGAGTTTGCATAGACTATCGCAAGCTCAATGATGCCACTCGTAAGGATCATTTCCCTCTTCCTTTCATGGATCAAATGCTCGAGCGTTTAGCGGGTAATGACTATTATAGCTTCTTAGACGGTTTCTTAGGGTATTTTCAAATTCCCATCGATCCTAAAGACCAAGAGAAAACCACATTCACTTGTCCTTATGGAACATTTGCTAACAAAAGAATGCCTTTCGGCTTATGAAATGCTCCTGGGACTTTCCAAAGGTGTATGATGGCTATCTTCCATGACATGGTTGAAGAAACTATGGAATTCTTCATGGATGATTTCTCGGTCTATGGTGATTCTTTCTCTACTTACCTTTCCAATTTAGAACGTATGCTCAAACGGTGTGAAGACACTCATCTCGTTCTTAATTGGGAAAAATGCCATTTCATGGTAAAAGAAGGTATTGTTCTTGGTCATAAAATTTCCAAAGCCGGTCTTAAAGTCGACCGTGCTAAAGTTGAAGTGATTGCTAAATTACCTCCACCTTCAACCGTTAAAGGTGTGAGAAGTTTCCTTGGTCATGCGGGCTTCTATCATCGATTCATTCAAGATTTTTCTAAGATCGCTCGCCCGATGACCCACCTCTTGGAAAAAGATACTCCTTTTATCTTTTCTAAAGAGTGTATTGAATCTTTCAATCTTCTTAAGGATAAATTAACTAAGGCACCGGTCTTGGTTACCCCTAATTGGGAGTTACCTTTTGAATTGATGTGTGATGCTAGCGAGTTTGCTATTGGAGCGGTTTTGGGACAAAGAGTGAACAAAAACTTCCAACCAATCCATTATGCTAGTAAGACAATGACGGGGGCTCAATTGCATTATACCACTACCGAAAAAGAGCTTTTAGCTGTAGTGTATGCTTTTGAGAAGTTTTGCCCCTATCTTGTTCTTTCCACCACCATTGTCTATACCGACCATTCCGTGTTGAAATACTTGTTAAAAAAGCAAGATTCTAAGCCAAGACTTCTTCGTTGGGTTTTTCTCCTTCAAGAATTTAAAATCGAAATTCGTGATAAAAAGGGAGCGGAAAACCTAGCCGCGGATCATCTTAGTAGACTTGAGGATCCTTATCAAGGGGAGCTCCCAAATCAAGAAATTAATGACTCTTTTCCCCTTGAGGCTTTGATGTCTATTAATTGAAATCTTGATAACACCCTGTGGTTTTGCGGACATTGCAAACTACTTAGCGGGTGGAATTCTCAAGGAAGGGTTAACGTCCCAACAAAAGAAAAAGTTCTTTAAAGACATTGAACACTATTTTGGGACGACCCTTACCTTTTCAAACAATGTGCGGATCTTGTCATTCGTCGGTGTGTTGATGGGCTGGCTGCTTTACTAATCCTTGAAGCTTGCCATAAAGGACCCACCGGTGGTCACTTTGGTCTTAATTACACCGCAAAGAAAGTTTTCTATTCTGGATTTTATTGGCCTTCCATTTATCATGACGCTTATGCAATGGTTAAACATTGTGATGCTTGCCTATGACAAGGCAAGATCACACATAAAGATGAGATGCCTCAAAATATCATACAAGAATGTGAAATCTTTGACGTATGGGGTATCGACTTTAGGGGGCCATTTCCATCATCCAAAGGGAACAAGTACATCCTCGTAGCCGTTGACTACGTATCTAAATGGGTTGAAGCAAAGGCTCTCCCTACGAACGATGCAAGGGTGGTTGTGAACTTTTGGAAGCAGTTATTCGCTCGATTCGGTGTTCCTCGTGCTATCATCAGTGACCGCGGGACTCATTTTTTCAATGATCAGTTTGCTCGAGTCATGGCTAAGTATGGTGTCAATCACTGTCTTTCCACCGCTTATCATCCCCAAACAAATGGTCAAGCCAAGATTTCTAACCGTGGATTGAAGAGAATATTAGAGCGCACTGTGGGAGAGCATCGTGTCTCGTGGGTCGATAAGTTAGATGATGCTTTGTGGGCTTTCTGTACCGCATATAAGACACCTATTGGTTGAACTCCATATCGTCTTGTGTATGGGAAGGCATGCCACCTCCCTATTGAGTTAGAACATAAGGCGTATTGAGCCTTGAAGTGGGCCAATTTTGATATCAACAAAGTCGGTGATCTTCGGAAGATTCAAATCAACGAGCTAAATGAACTGAGGAATGAAGATAATGAGAATTCATTGATCTACAAGGAGAAAACCAAGCTCATTCATAATTCTAGGATTAAGAACCGAGAGTTTCACGTAGGTGATCAAGTTTTAATTTTTAACTCTCGGTTGAAGATCTTTTCGGGCAAGCTTAAGAGCCGCTGGTCTGGTCCATTCACCGTCGCCAAATTTTTCCCCTATGGCACCATTGAGCTTTCGCAACCAAATGGGCCTAATTTTAAAGTGAATGGCCAGCGTGTGAAGTTTTACTTTGGTGAGGACATCTCTCATGAGATGATTCCATCCCTCACCACGTTTCCCTTGAATTAGTTATGGGTCGAGTCAGGCTTGTGACTCGGTTAACAAAAACAAGCGCTTCTCGGGAGGCAACCCGTTGATCTATCCTTTACCCGTTTTCATAATAAGTGTTGGGGAAGCTACATAGGGTTTGTTGTCTTGTTTCTTATGATGTGCAGGGATTAAAGCTTCAAAGCGCACTTTTGATGACATTTGACGACCCGTGATCCCGTGTACCCGTCTTCCCGGTTCTATCCTAAACTGTCATGATTCAATATTTCATATCTTATATGTTCACATTGAAATCACTATAGTTTTCCTTCCATTAGCAAGATTTAAACAACGTGCACAATGTCCTAAGTGTAGGGGAGTTTACTCCCACATGCTTAAACATTGAGGATAATGTTTATATCAAGTGCAGAGGGGACTTCTATCGAAGCAAGTGGTCTTTTCCATGAATTTGTCCTCATTTTAACCGGAAAATCTAATTTTTCGACATTTTTCAAAAATTTTAATCTATTTTGGCCTAGTAGTATAGTAGTATTTTGCTTTGTTATCGTTATTTACTTTCTTTGCTAGAATAAAATTTTAAATAAAGTGGTTTTAAATTTTTCAACGTCATGAATCTTTTGACTCAACCCGAGTTTACTTATCTAAGCTTATTCGAGCTAGTATCCTTAACGTGTTTAAGTCAAGTTTTGCTAGGCTTTTATATAGGGAACTTTAAAACACGAAAGTCTTAACTCTTACGGGTTAAGAACAAGAACTTTTCGCAAGTTCCTATAATTGATCATAGAAAGTCGTTTATCAAGGGAACTTTAAAATGCGAATTCTAAACTTGAAAAAGTCTAAGAAGTTGTAAGATCCTATAGATGACTTGAAAACCCAAAACTTTGATTTAATTGGCTAAGCATCCACGAGTCTCATTCCTTGAGATTTTAAATTGTGGAGTATGAGAGATGATAGAGTCAATTATAAGTTTGGTATTCTTTCATGAATTTATGTGAGTTGATTATGAGCTTTTTCTCCCATCGCTTGTTAATAAATTTAATTGCAATAAATATGGTTGTACGATATGAAAAGTTACTTAACTTCTAGCACAAGATCGTTTAAAAGTTGCTCGGTATTAATTAGAGTTCATAGCCAAGGCATAACTTACTGAAGTGGGATGCGAAGATTGGCGAGTCCGAAAAGGCCCTAACAAGGCATGAGAGCTACATTTTGTTGCTAAATATCCCAAGTGATGTGAAGAATCATTTATCAAAAATCAATATGAAGGATCGAGGCACACGACGAAAAGCAAAAACTCCCCTAAAGATCATGGAGAAGTCTATCCGAAAAGACCCTAGCAAGGTATGAGGATAAATAGATCCAAGTCCTAAAAGGAGGCGGATCGTTGTATATCAAAGTCAAAAATAAAGATTGGAGAAAAATGAAGAAGTCGTGGTCCAAATATGAAGAATCTCTCAAAACTACAAGTGAAGAAATTCCTATTATGAAGAGAAGACCATAATTTCAAGAACGTCTCTCAAGATTCAAAGTATGAAGTCGCTGCCAAATATCGGTCCGAGAAAGGTCTCAAATCGTGAAGCGAGTTATGCCAAGATATGAACTTTAAGAGGTCCCGAGAAGCAGTTTTAAAAGATTTTTTCATTTAGCTAACTATTGATTAAATCGTCCCACTTTATTTTCAGCCTAAATAAACTATCGAAATAAGTCAAACAAACATCCTCGTGATCATTCAAGACAATCATAAAATATAAGAGATACACCTAGGAATAAGGGAGTCTAAGTGAATAATTGGGCCACATGAGTTCGTGTTAGTTTGCTAACTTATAATAACAATGATCTCGTTTATAAACTTGGTGTGGGGAACGTGAAACTTGAGGGTGATAAACATTCATGACATGCCAAAGCCTAATGTAAGTCTTTGATTTCTTTACTTGTTTTGTATATATTTCTATCTTTTTAAATTCCTTAATGTTTAGTATTTAATGAAGGCCAAGGTAGGTTATTTATGATGAGAAATGTAAACCGTGCTCAAAAATTAATGCATCGCATGAGGACATTGCAATGGTCAAGTGTAGGGGATTTAATAAGTGTGAAAACACTTATCCTTTTACCGCTTATTTCCAATAATAACAAGACCAAAACATGTATTTTATGTCGTAAAAGTCAGAATTATGCGTGGTTTGTTTTTTTATTGTGTTTCAGGATAAAAATATGAAAAAAGGAGGAAACACGGGCTATCACGGGGTTTTATCGAAGAAAACGAGAAAAGACGAAGTCAAAAGATCAAGAGTGCAAAAAGAACGGAGGTCTAAGGCCTATTCTGAAGATTTATTGAAGAAAAAGTCTAAAGACGGAAGTTTAATGAAGTCAAAGAATTCAAGTCTAATAGAAGAAGGAAATTATAAGACGAGTTCAATTTATATCGACAAATCCTAAGACGACGTCGAGAAAGACAAAGAATTTAAATCGAGTCGAGAAAACAAGAAGAAATAGAGAAGACACAAGACCCTCCCCTCCTCCTATATATACCCTCCTAATGTGTCATTAGGAAGGTGTTAGTTAGTTAGTTAATTAATTTTTCTAGTTTTATTTTTAAGTGTATTTTTATTTTTCTCTCTAGTTTTTCAAGCTTATCAAACATTCATTTTAATCTTGTAATCTTTGATATTAATCTTTAATATAATCAAGTTTATTTCATAATTCTCATTCGACCTTTCTTAATAATCTATTGATTTTGCTTAATTAATCATGTAGTTGGTTTTATTTGGTTGATGATATTATTGTTTTGCTTATTTGATTGTGCTTATTGAGTTAGTGGTTCTAAAGTTTTTAGATCAAGGTGCTTATTGCTTAAATTTTTATGTTTAATAGTTTTTAAAAATAAGTTGATTTTGATAAGTTTAATATTTTTATAAAAAAGTTGATTTTAAGTTTTTGCTTATTAAGTGTATTTAAAAGTTTTCAAATTGTGTCTTATAAGCTTTTTCTTAAAGTTGAATTGGTAAAAGTTTTGGTAAGTGCTTATTGCGGGTTTTGCTTATTTGTCTTAATTTGGGTTTTAGAAACCCTAACTTTCCGAACTAAATCTTGTAACAGCTCATTCCGAACCAGCTCTTCACTCATTATTCCGAACTACATTCTTGTTAGTTTTCCGAGTTAGGTCCATCATCCATTCCGAATTACTTCAGGAAGTAGTATTCCGAGTTAGATCAACACCAACGACATTCCGAACTAGTTCAAACTTAATTTTCCCGGATTACATGCAACATCCGGATTCAAAATTACATAAGGGATTAAACATCCCAAATTACGTTTGAGTTTGGACATTCCGAACTATATCATGATTCAGATTCCGAGTTGAGTCAAGTAGCCTTATTTCGAACTACGTCAAGGTTCGTTTATTCCGAATTAGGTCCATCGTGGAGTATTTCGAGTTACATCATAAACCCACATTCCGAATTACTTTCAGCATGGATTCCGAACTACTTGTTGATTTCAGATTCCGAATTATATTCATTCTGAGTTAGGTTTGTGTTCAAACATTCCGAACTAGGCTAAGTTTCGACTGATTTCGAATTAGGTTGGAAATAATTTTCCCGAATTAGGTCAAGTTTTAGGTTTCCTGTTTTATTTTTAAATCTTTATTTTTCCCGCCATTTTCTTTAAGTGTTATTTTAATTGATTTAACTTTGATTTATTTTAAAGTTTTCATTTTTATTAAGTTTTCAAAGTTTGCATTTTAAAGTTTTAATCTTTCGTCATTTATTTTAAGTCTTAATTTTTAGTTTAAAAATTTTAAAGCTTTAATTTTTGCAACATTCACTCTGATAAAGCAATCTAGCTTAGAAGTTCTCTTTTATTTTTGTTAGCTTTTATATTTATGCTGTTTGTAGACTTAGTTAACCAAGCTCCCCCTTTTAGTGACCAATACCAACAATTCCACCATTAACTGTGATCAATTCGATTAGATACTAATACTAGGATTTTCCTCGTATGAAAAAAGATTCGTTGATTGTGTCTATTCGAATTGATTACTGGTTTAAGTGCGACTCAGTCGTCTTTTGGTGGAAAACAATAGATTTGGTCGTTGTAGTAAAATTAATGTGCAAACCTTTAAAGTGAATGACGGGTAATTAAAGCTAAAACTAATTAAAACGTAAATTGTGCAATATTAAAACTTTTAATAGTAAATTAATTAAATGACAAAAATTAAAACTCGACGAAAAGTAAATTTGACAATGTAATAAAGATGTAAACTTTAAAATATAAAATAAATAAAAATGATTAAAATAACACTTAAAGAAAAATGGCGGGAAAAATAAATGCTTGAAATTAAAACAGAGGATAAACAAAACCTGAGCCGGAATCCAAATATTGTCACTATCCGGAATACCAAACTTACTGTGCTTATCCGGAATCTTGTTCGAGCCTCTATCCGGAATAAACCAAACAGAACTTTATCCGGAATCTCGAATCCATCCCTTATCCGGAATAATCAGAAATTGTCAATATCCTGAATTAAGTAAAGGTGCTTATCCGGAATCCTGCTTTGCTGAAGCTTATCTAGAATACACCAAACGATGGCTTATCCGGAATGTTTAATCTTCCGTATCCGGAATAACGAGTAAAACCTCCAATCCGGAATAACTTTGCTTATCCAGAATTCCTGCTTATCCGGAATTCTTTTCTGCCTACTATCCGGAATCACATTAAGAGCAATATCTGGAATAACCTGTCCTAGGGGTTATCCGGAATTGGCATGCAATCCTTTATCCGGAATCTTTGTCAAGCTTACTATTCGGAATGTGAGGGTTTTAAATAAAACCCGGATAAGAACTATTTCAACAAAAATAAGCTAGAAACCAAAAATAAGCTAAAAACAAATAAGCAATTAACCAAAACTTAACCAAAATACTTTTAAGAAAAACTAAATAAGCCAAAATTTAAAAACTTTTAAAAACAGTAAATAATAAAAATATTTAAAAAATAAATTTTAAAAGCATTTAACTAAATTTAAGAAAAACACAATAAGCTATAAAATCAATAAGCTAACACAATCATAAACATAAAAACATGACAATTAATCAAATAAGCATGACAATAAGCACATAAACATAAAGATTAAGTAACATAAGAAAGGTAGAAAGAGAGATTAATAAAAACTTGATTAAAAATAAGATCAAAAATTAAAAGTAAAGATTAAACTTACAAATTTAAGGTGCAAAACAAGATAATTAAATGACAATTAAGTAAATGACATTAAAATTGGAAGAACTATTTTTTCAAGATAGTCAACACCTCCTAATGACACATTAGGAATTTATAGGAGGATTAGTAAGTGTTGATCTTTTCTTCCTTTTCTCGTCTTTTCGTCTTTGTAAATTCTTCGACTTTTTCGACTTTGTCTCGGGATTATTTGAACTCGCTTTATCTTCATTTATTAGACTTGAGTTCTTCGGCTTTATTAAACTTCCGTCTTTAGACTATTTCTTCGATAAATCTTCAGAATAAGCCTTGGACTTCCGTTCTTTTTGCACTCTTGATCTTTCGACTTCGTCTTTTGTCTTTTTCTTCGATAAAAGCCCGTGTTTTCTTCCCTTTTCACATTTTCATCCTAAATCACAACAAAAACACAAACCACGCATAATTCCGACATTTACGACATAAAATACATGTTTTGGCTTGGTTATTATTATAATTATGTGGTAAAAGGATAAGTGTTTTCACACTTATTAAATCCCCTACACTTGACCATTGCAATGTCCTCATGCAATGCATTAGTTACAAAGCAAGATTTATATTTTTCATCATGATCAATCCACCTTGGCCTTTATTAAACACAAGAAATTAAAGAGATAGATCAAAGACTTACCTTAGGGTTTTGGATGTCATGAATGTTTATCACCCTCAAGTTTCACGTTCCCCATACCAAGCTTAAAAACGAGATCATTGTTATTATAAGTGAGCAAACTAACACAAACTCATGTGGCCCAATTATTCACTTAGACTCCCTTATTCCTAGGCGTATCTCTTATATTTTATTGTTGTCTTGAATGATCACAAGGATGCATTGTTGACTTATTTCGATAGTTGTTTAGGCTGAAAATAAAGTAGGACGATTTAATCAATAGTTAGCTAAAGGAAAAAATCTTTTAAAACTGCTTCTCGGGACCTCATAAAGTTCATATCTTTGCATAAATCGCTTCACGATTTGAGACCTTTCTCGGACCGATATTTGGCAGTGACTTCATACTTCAAATCTTGAGAGACGTTCATGAAATAATGGTCTTCTCTTCATAATAGGAATTTCTTCACTTGAAGTTTTGAGAGATTCTTCATACTTGGACCATCACTTCTTCATTTTTCTCCAATATTTATTTGGGATTTTGATATACAACGATCTGCCTCCTTTTAGTATTTGGATCTATTTATCCTCATACCTTGTTAGGGCCTTTTTGGATAGACTTCTCCATGATCTTTAGGGGAGTATTTGCTTTTCGTCGTGTGTCTCGATCCTTCATATTGATTTTTGATAAATGATTCTTCACATCACTTTGGATCTTTAGCAACAAAATGTAGCCCTCATGTCTTGTTAGGACCTTTTCGGACTCGCCAATCTTCGCATCCCGCTTCAAAAAGTTATGCCTTGGCTATGAACTCTAATCAATACCGAGCAACTTTTAAACGATATTGGGCTAGAAGCTAAGTAACTTTTTAAATCGTACAACCTTATTTGTTGCAATTATATATATTAGCAAGCGATGGGAGAAAAAGCTTATAATCAACTCACATAAATTCATGAAAGAAAACCAAACTTATAATTGACTCTATCATCTCTCGTTCTCCACAATTTAAAATCTCAAGGAATGAGACTCGTGGATGCTTAGCCTATTAAATCAAAGTTTTGGGTTTTCAAGTCATCTATAGGATTTTGCAACTTCTTAGACTCTTTCAAGTTTTAGAATTCGCGTTTTAAAGTTCCCTTGATAAACGACTTTCTAGGATCAATTATAGGAACTTGCGAAAAGTTCTTGTTCTTAACCCGTAAGAGTGAAGACTTTCGCGTTTTAATGCTCCCTATATAAAAGCCTAGCAAAATTCGAATTAAACATGTTAAGTATACTAGCTAGAGTAAACTTAGATAAGTAAACTCGGGTTGATTCAAAAGATTCACAATGTTTGAAAATTAAAACCACTTTATTAAAATTTATTCTAGCAAAGAAAGAAAATAACTATACAAAAGTAAATACAACTAGGTCAAAATAGATCAAAAATTTTGAAAAATGTCGAAAAAATCAATTTCCGGTTAAAATGAGGACAAATACAAGGAAAAGTCCACTTAACTTCGATAGATGTCCCCCCTACACTTAATATAAACATTGTCCTCAATGTTTAAACATGTGGAAGTAAACTCCCCTACACTTAGGACATTGTGCACGTTGTTTAAATCTTGCTAAGGAAGAGACAACTAAAGTGATTCCTATTTTAATATTGAAGAATATATATAATAGAGAATCAAAAGAGTTTAGGATGGAACCGGGAAGACGGGTACACGGAATCACGGGTCATCAAAAGTCATTGTAACACCCCATTTTGGAAATGGAAATATCACAGAAATTATGGCGTGTCATCAAAGCATACAAGGAAAAATGTCTAAACATTACTTGACCATAAAAGGAAAATACCGGAATCAAACATCGGTAGTCCAAAAGTAAAGCTCATCACACACAAACATAGTATAATAAAGGAAAGGACTAAACAATGTCCAAAGCATAAGTATCATAAGAAAGGAAATGCATAATGTAAAGAAGGCTAGACAGCTTCCAGTCCATATGCATGTACTCTTAGTGTCAACGAGCGTCCCAGAGTACCTGCCGTTTTGGGAACATAGAAAAGGAAAACGGCTGAGCAAATACGCTCAGTGCACGGATGTACAATAAAGCATGAATAGGATAAGCATATAACATATAACAGCGGAAGAAAAACTAAGTCCCGAGTAACCTGGTTAAGTCTTAATAAAACTGGTTTTAATAGTTTGAAAGTCTTATGTTTATCTTATAAAAACTGTTTGTCATATTTTACCATTAGCCAATATAGGTCATGAAAATCCACAGTGCATGAATACTTGGAGGGGTGACCTCATCATGCAAATTAGAGGGGCTGCCTCTAATTTAATATACTGGTTTTTGGGTAGGAGGGATCAGCTCCTTGTGAAGGATGCAAGGCACACACCACATTCACCATGAAATCCTGAATAAAAACATGTAACTAGGATGCACCCATACGCCCCACATGATAAATATAAATAAATGGCCAAAAGCTGAAGGGACGCCACGAGCAATCACTCCGCCGTGGTGAAGTCATAACATCAGTGCCTCTAATGTTATGGTTATGGTACCTCCATAATTAGGTGAAACTGGTCATGCATGTATATGGATATAGGTAATCTTAATTAAACATAAGCAATAAAACACGTAACTTATACTACGGGAAAACAGTTGGCTGCATACGGGGAATCCTAATAAGGAAAGAATGTCCATACTGAAAGGACGGGAATCCGTACCTTATGTCCAGTGAACGAAGAAGATGAACTGAGAGGAATCCTACTTCCGAATCACTAGTGCTACATAAATATATACATGAATAAGTATCTGCTTACTAAATACGTAGCTGGTTTTATGTCATGTCTTAGCTTATTTTATGTGTTCTTACCATGTTTTACTGTTTTAAAGCCTAAAACTGTGTTTTATCTTATATTCTGTTTAATCTGATTAAGTATTTCTGGTATTTCATGTGTTATTATACTTACTGTGTAATAATAAGTAACTTTCCAAAAATAGCAGGTTTCCTAAAATAGAAAGTTTCCAAAAATAGAAAGTTTCCAAAAATAGAAAGTTTCCAAAAATAGAATTACTTCTTAAAATAGATAAGTTTCTAAAAATAGAAAGTTTCCATAAATAGATCAGCTGCCTTAATTAAATAAATTTCCATAAATAGATTAGCTGCCTGAAATAAATAAGTTTCTAAAAATAGATGGTTTCCATAAATAGATTAGCTGCCTTATTTAATTAAGTTTCTAAAAATAGAAAGTTTCCATAATTAGAAATAAGCTGGTTAAATAAGCTAAGTATATAAGCCTAAGTGTTTTCATGATTATTTTCTAAGTCATATGATATGATGTATAGTTTAATAATTATTTCATGTAATTAAATTAAACTATAGGTTAAAATATTTAATTAAAGTATAACATGTTTTTAATTAAATAAGTTAAATACTTAGGTTTAAATATGTATTATTATATATTAATAGTATAACCTAAGTCATGTTAATTAATTAATTATATCCATGGTTTTAAAATAATTAATTAATTATAAGTCTTAAATATACAAATACTTAGGTTAATTAATTTCATGATTATAATAATTAAAATAACCTAAGTCATGTTATTAAATTAATCATATCATTTTATTAATTTAATTTTAACATAAGATCATAAACATAAAAAAAGACTAAACATACACCATGAACCGGATCCAAACTAAAAACAATGAACCGGACATGAAATCGACACCCTACCCCGAACCAACTCGGGGTACCCCGTGTTTTACTGCTGTCGTGGGACCCACACGCACCAACCAAGACCGTATGGTCTTGGTGGTGGTCGGCTTGGCCAAACCGAGACCCCTTCGGGTTCGGTGCAGCCTGCGGCAAAAAACAAACACCCCTTAAAACACCCTTTTGATTTTATTTAACACCAAATCATGTTAGATCCATGTTTAATTATTAGGTTTTTGTAAAAACATCACATGTTCTTGATTTATAAAAAGATTAAACCAAAAGAAAAGGTTTAAAAAGGATTTACCGAATTCGTGGATCAAAATGACGAAGAACCAACACGATCAATCACTAAAATTCCAAGATCCAAGATCACAAACCACCTCTTGTGGTGGTTGTAGGGTGGCGGCACCAAGGAGACAAGGGAGGAGGGTTTTTAGGTTTTTCTTAAAAATCTTCTGTAAAATTTTATGAGTAGTGAAAATCCCCTTTTTCCCTTTTAGTAAATTTGACAAATGGGCTTGGCCCATTTGCCCTTGTAGCTGCGGGTAGGGGCCCCACTTGGGGTACCCGTACCTTTTTCCGTGTCTCGTTGTTAAGTTAAACGTTTTTGATTATTTGTGTTCGTGTTTTAAATGTTCTCGTTACGTAAATACCGTGATCTAACATATTTAATTACGCTCGTAATAAATATATATTCGTAGTTAATAATAGTTCGTGTTTTAATTACGTTCATGATTTCATGATCGCATGTTCGTGATTAATTATCGTCAAATAATTATTACGTGCTCGTGTATAGTAAATACTTATCGTGTTCTAACACGTACGTAATACGTAAAATCCTAACCCGTAATTGTAATCATGCTATATTAGGAAAGTTTAACTCTAGTACGTACGACTTAAGAGTACTATTTATGGTAAAAGCATGCGGGTTTTACAACTCTTCCCCCCTAAAAAGAATAATTCGTCCCCGAATTATAGATAAAGTAAACTGGAAAAGAAGAACATACCCGAATTCAAAATATGAAATGAGGGTAAGAAGCCCGGATAGACTGCTCCGTTTCCCAAGTGGCTTCCCGCTCGGTATGATCCCTCCATAAATTTTGACGAATGGAATCGTCTTCTTTCGCATGACTCGTTCTTGTCTGTCAAGAACTCGTTCGGGTTCTTCTATAAAAGTGAGATCTTCATGTATCTGTTCCAGTGGATACTGAACCATGTGAAGGGGGTGATACTGGTACCCTCTGAGTAAGGACACATGAAACACATTGTGCACATGCGAAAGCTGCGGAGGTAACGCCAATCGGTAAGATACTTCACCGACTCGTTCAATGATATCAAACGGTCCGATGAAACGAGGACTGAGCTTCCCTTTAATCCCGAAGCGTCTAACACCACGTGCCGGCGAAACCTTAAGGAAGACGTGATCTCCTACATTAAAGTGTATATCCCTACGATGCTTATCGGCGTAACTCTTCTGACGTGACCGTGCCTCCTGAATTTTCTGCTTAGCTACTGCGATCTTCTCATTAGTCATCTCTATGATTTCCGGTCCTTCAAGTGTTCGCTCGCCAACCTGATCCCAGCAGATTGGGGCGCGACACTTTCTGCCATACAACATCTCAAATGGAGCACACTTGATACTTGCGTGCCAACTGTTGTTGTATGCAAACTCCACCAAACAGCTGTATTCGTCCCAGTCACCCGTCCATTCCAACGCACATGACCTCAACATATCTTCCAATGTCTGGATGGTTCGCTCCGACTGTCCGTCCGTTTGAGGATGAAAAGCCGTGCTAAGCTTAAGTTGTGTACCCCAAGCTTTCTGCAGACTTTTCCAAAAGCGCGAAGTGAATCGAGGAACTCTGTCTGAGAAGATGCTGGATGGTGCACCGTGGAGTCTCATGATCTCTCGGCTGTACGTATCTGCGAGTTTACTTACCGGATCTTCCTTGCGGATCGGTAGGAAATGAGCTGATTTGGTAAGTCGATCAACGATAACCCCAAATTGCATCATGCTTCCTTTTGGTAGGCGGAAGACCGGTAACAAAATCCATGGTGATTTTGTCCCACTTCCACTCTGGAATATCTAACGGTTGAAGGAGACCGCCAGATCGCTGATGCTCGATCTTAACCTGCTGGCAGGTAAGACATTTGGAGACGTAAGTGGCCACATCCTGTTTCATACCACTCCACCAAAAGTACTGCTTGATGTCATGGTACATCTTAGTCGAACCAGGATGTATAGAGAATGGAGAGCTATGAGCTTCAGCTAACAAAGCTTCCCGGAGTTCTTGGTCATTAGGAACACAAAGTCTCGTGCCCTGCCATACGATACCATCTGCATCTACTCTGAATTTTGTCTGCTTCTCCAAATTCTGTACTCTCGCCCAGATTTCTCCGTCATCCTTCTGAGCTTCCTTGATCTTATATAGCAACTCTGGTTCCACTCTAAGATTAGCCCAGTAACCGTGTTGTCCATGTACCATGAACTCGATGTCTAGTCGCTCCAAGTCTCTGATGATTTCCTCTTCGAGTTTAATTCCGTTGATCATTCCGGACTTCCTGCTAAGAGCATCTGCTACTACATTTGCCTTTTTGGGATGATACTGTAGATTAATGTCATAATCCTTCAACAGCTCTAACCATCTCCTCTGCCTCATGTTCAATTCACGCTGAGTGAAGATATACTTCAAGCTCTTGTGGTCCGTGAAAATGTCACATGATTCTCCATATAAGTAGTGCCTCCATATCTTCAATGCAAACACGACTGCAGCAAGTTCCAGGTCGTGCGTGGGGTAATTTTCTTCATAAGGCTTAAGCTGCCGTGAAGCGTACGCGATCACTTTCCCGTGTTGCATGAGAACACAGCCAAGTCCCTTCCCCGATGCATCGCTGTAGATTTGAAATCCACCCGTACCAGATGGTAGAGTAAGAATAGGTGCAGATACTAGCTTCTGCTTCAGGTCTTCAAAGCTCTTCTCTTGATCTTCAGTCCAGACGAATTTATCCCCTTTCCGCATCAGTTTGGTCAATGGTAGTGCTAGGCGGGAAAAGTTCTCCACGAACCTACGGTAATAGCCAGCTAAGCCTAAGAAACTGCGGACTTCCGCCGCTTATGTCGGCCTTGGCCACTTAGTAATGGCCTCAACCTTCGCTGGATCCATAGTGATTCCTTATGCTGATACAATGTGACCTAAGAATGCCACCTTGTCCAACCAGAACTCACACTTGGAGAATTTAGCATACAGCTGCTTCTGGCGAAGAATCTGTAGCACTGTACGAAGATGGTCTTCGTGTTCCTCCTTGGACTTTGAGAAAATCAGGATGTCATTGATGAAGACAATGACGAACTTGTCCAGAAATTCATGGAAGATTCTGTTAATCAAATCCATGAACACTGTTGGAGCATTTGTCAGGCCAAATGGCATAACTACAAACTCGTAGTGGCCATAACGGGTACGAAAAGCAGTCTTAGCGATGTCCTGCTCCTTGACCCGTAGCTGATGGTAGCCTGACATAAGATCAATCTTGGAGAAATGTTTGGCCCCTTGGAGTTGGTCAAACAGATCGTCGATGCGTGGCAGTGGATACCTATTCCGAATGGTAATCTTGTTGAGCTCGCGATAGTCTATGCAAAGACGCATATTGCCGTCCTCAAACAAGACCGGTATGCCCAATGGAGATGCGCTCGGTCGAATGAAACCTCGTTCAAGAAGTTCTTGCAGTTGATCCTTCAGCTCTATGGGAGCCATGCGATAAGGAGCCTTGGAGATTGGTTCAGCTCCTGGAACCAGCTCGATACTGAATTCCACTTCTCGTGCAGGTGGTATGCCCGAATGTTCTGCTGGAAACACATCTTGGAATTCCGACACTATAGGTTGATCCTGAATCGATGGAGATTCAGCATCCATGTCGTGAACCGTAGCTAGATAACCCTCGCAACCATGTGACAGTAGTGCACGCGCATGCAGGGTGGATATGACTTGTACAGACCGTCCGGGTATGAACCCATTATGAATGTACTCTGGTGCATTAACATCACCGAAGATAACTCGATATGAATGGAAGTCTATGGTAGCATGATACTTGGATAGCCAATCCATGCCCAAAATCATGTCGAAGTCATTCATGTCTAGCGGAAGTGCATCGACAGGTCGAACCCCATCATCAAATTCTAGGGGAAGACTCTTGTATACATGGGTGATTAATACAGAGTCCCTCAAAGGCGTGGAAATAGTAAGCCTATTTTCTAGTGGCAAGGGAGGCATCCTAATGTTCTTAGCATAAGCAGTAGAAATAACTGAGTGAGTAGCACCCATATCGAAAAGAACACATGCAGCTTGACCATACATATACAAGATTCCAGTTATGGTACCTGTAGACTTGTTGGCCTGGTCTCGAGATGTCGTGTAGACACGCCCGGTAGTAGGAGGCGGCTTGGTATCAGCATGTCCCGATGTACCCTCTATCTCGCCCTTACGGCAATCCTTCATAATATGGCCAGGAAGACCACACTTGAAGCACGCATCAGTATTACGGCGACATGGTCCTGGGTGCCTACGGTGGCAAGTAGAGCAAAGAGGATGAGTGTATCCTCCAGCAGGTGCTCTGGCTGGCTGAGAACTTGATAAAACATTTTACATAAGACATGATAGTTGGTACAAAGGACAAAGCGGATAATCGTAAGATTAAATACCAGTGATAGCTGGACGGCTAGGCTGCGAACCTCTCTAGTTCTGGTCCCTACCGTTTCCATGGTTCCTGGTAGAAGTTTTTCTAAGTGTCAGAATATGAGTTATAACATAAAACATAAGGAATTGCGTAAGTATTAGGACCTGCTGCTGTTGGAGTGCCCAGCGTTGTTACGGTAATTGTCATTACCGCCACGCCTATCCGTAGCAGAACGGTCGTTAGTCTGACCATTTCCCTTGGGCTGATGAGGCTGCTGCTGAGTAGCCGGCTGAGACCGGTCCCCAGTTTTCTGCCTGGAAGATACATTTAAGAGATGAATGATTGACATATATGGAAAGTATACGGATTGGTCACCGCTTGAATACGAATGTTTACCTCTTGTCGGGTCTTCCATCTTCCCCGAACTCATCTCTCTCCTGCAGCATCTCCAGCTTACGTGCTGCATCGGCCACTTGTGCTACAGTGTTGAACGTAGCACACACCAGATTGTTTGCGACCGATGTGCGAAGAGCCCATCTAAAGTGATGTGCCTGCTCTTCAGGAGTACCTGCTGGCGCACCAAGGAAACCAGCCAAGCGAAGAAAGCGCTGCATAAACTCGTTGCTATTCTCCCCAGCTCTCTGTCGGATCCAATGGTACTCTCTCTTGAGCTTGTCCTGCTCAGCCTTGGGAAAGAACTGATCCATCACCCTGTCCTTGAACTGAGCCCAAGTCAAACCAGCAACCCGCTCGTCACCACCTTCAGATTGCATCAATGCTAACCACCAGTTGAGTACATCGCCTTCGAACCGATAGCATTCCAACCTCGCCTTGTATGCGGGGTCACAGCCCATAGCGTTGAAAATCTTCTCGATGTGTACCAACCAGCTTTTAGCATCGCTGGGGCTATCTGTCTTCTCAAAAGCTCGAGGGCGGAGTTTGTTGAATCTCTCCAGCCATACTGCTAATGTCACTGGAGGAGGAGGAGGAGGAGGTTGATTATGCTGCTGATTGTTGGCAGCTTGAACTTCAGCCCTGATGTCATTCCTCAGTTGAGGAAGCAAGGCTTGCATGGCAGCCTGAATTGCAGCATTGAGCTGCTCCTGTTCGCGTGTGAGAACCATCTGACAGTATAAAATAAAACATATGATTAAACAAATTAAAACATAAAATCTATATATACATGAAAAAAAAATTTACTAAAATTTCACGAGAAAAATTTTATGCAAGAAAATTTTGTGTATGAATGCATGATGCAGTTTTATGAAAACTTTTGTATGCTCGAGAGTGAACGCCTCTGGTCAGTTCACCCAAAACAAAAGACATAGCGAGGGGACGCCTATGGGTCGGTCCCAAATCTAAAAGTTTTGATAAAACACATGCGACTAAATAGGGCCAGTCCTGTACCAACCATTACTTAGTCAAAAACCCTGCAATAATGACATGTATATGTATGCTTAAAAATGATGAATGCATGAAAACAACTGTCAGTTCTAGGAAGACCGTAGTGACTACCCACTAATCACAATGTCATATTTGAGAGCCTACAGGTCGAAGCCTTGGCTCTAATACCATAATTGTAACACCCAATTTTTGAAATGGAAATATCACAGAAATTATGGCGTGTCATCAAAGCATACAAGGAAAAATGTCTAAACATTACTTGACCATAAAAGGAAAATACCGGAATCAAACATCGGTAGTCCAAAAGTAAAGCTCATCACACACAAACATAGTATAATAAAGGAAAGGACTAAACGATGCCCAAAGCATAAGTATCATAAGAAAGGAAATGCATAATGTAAAGAAGGCTAGACATCTTCCAGTCCATATGCACGTACTCTTAGTGTCTACGAGCGTCCCAGAGTACCTGCCGTTTTGGGAACATAGAAAAGGAAAACGGCTGAGCAAATACGCTCAGTGCATGGATGTCAAATAAAGCATGAATAGGATAAGCATATAACATATAACAGCGGAATAAATACTAAGTCCCGAGTAACCTGGTTAAGTCTTAATAAAACTGGTTTTAATAGTTTGAAAGTCTTATGTTTATCATATAAAAACTGTTTGTCATATTTTACCATTAGCCAATATAGGTCATGAAAATCCACCGTGCATGAATACTTGGAGGGGTGACCTCATCATGCAAATTAGAGGGGATGCCTCTAATTTAATATACTGGTTTTTGGGTAGGAGGGATCAGCTCCTTGTGAAGGATGCAAGGCACACACCACATTCACCATGAAATCCTAAATAAAAACATGTAACTAGGATGCACCCATACGCCCCACATGATAAATATAAATAAATGGCCAAAAGCTGAAGGGACGCCACGAGTAATCACTCCGCCGTGGTGAAGTCATAACATCAGTGCCTCTAATGTTATGGTTATGGTACCTCCATAACTAGGTGAAATTGGTCATGCATGTATATGGCTATAGGTAATCTTAATTAAACATAAGCAATCAAACACGTAACTTATACTACAGGAAAACAGTTGGCTGCATACGGGGAATCCTAATAAGGAAAGAATGTCCATACTGAAAGGACGAGAATCCGTACCTTATGTCCAGTGAACGAAGAAGATGAACTGAGAGGAATCCTACTTCCGAATCACTAGTGCTACATAAATATATACATGAATAAGTATCTGCTTACTAAATACGTAGCTGGTTTTATGTCATGTCTTAGCTTATTTTATGTGTTCTTACCATGTTTTACTGTTTTAAAGCCTAAAACTGTGTTTTATCTTATATTCTGTTTAATCTGATTAAGTATTTCTGGTATTTCATGTGTTATTATACTTATTGTGTAATAATAAGTAACTTTCCAAAAATAGCAGGTTTCCTAAAATAGAAAGTTTCCAAAAATAGAAAGTTACCAAAAATAGAAAGTGTCCAAAAATAGAAAGTTTCCAAAAATAGAAAGTTTCCAAAAATAGAAAGTTTCCAAAAATAGAATTACTTCTTAAAATAGATAAGTTTCTAAAAATAGAAAGTTTCCATAAATAGATCAGCTGCCTTAATTAAATAAATTTCCATAAATAGATTAGCTGCCTGAAATAAATAAGTTTCTAAAAATAGATGGTTTCCATAAATAGATTAGCTGCCTTATTTAATTAAGTTTCTAAAAATAGAAAGTTTCTATAATTAGTAATAAGCTGGTTAAATAAGCTAAGTATATAAGCCTAAGTGTTTTCATGATTATTTTCTAAGTCTTATGATATAATGTATAGTTTAATAATTATTTCATGTAATTAAATTAAACTATAGGTTAAAATATTTAAATAAAGTATAACATGTTTTTAATTAAATAATTTAAATACTTAGGTTTAAATATGTATTATTATATATTAATAATATAACCTAAGTCATGTTAATTAATTAGTTATATCCATGGTTTTAAAATAATTAATTAATTATAAGTCTTAAATATACAAATACTTAGGTTAATTAATTTCATGATTATAATAATTAAAATAACCTAAGTCATGTTATTAAATTAATCATATCATTTTATTAATTTAATTTTAACATAAGATCATAAACATAAAAAAAAAAGACTAAACCTACACCATGAACCGGATCCAAACTAAAAACAATGAACCGGAGATGAAATCGACACCGTACCCCGAACCAACTCGGGGTACCCCGTGTTTTACTCCTGCCATGGGACCCACACGCACCAACCAAGACCGTATGGTCTTGGTGGTGGTCGGCTTGGCCAAACCGAGACCCCTTCGGGTTCGGTGCAGCCTGCGGCCAAAAACAAACACCCCTTAAAACACCCTTTTGATTTTATTTAACACCAAATCATGTTAGATCCATGTTTAATTATTAGGTTTTTGTAAAAACATCACATGTTCTTGATTTATAAAAAGATTAAACCAAAAGAAAAGGTTTAAAAAGGATTTACCGAATTCGTGGATCAAAAGGACGAAGAACCAACACGATCAATCACTAAAATTCCAAGATCCAAGATCACAAACCACCTCTTGTGGTGGTTGTAGGGTGGCGGCACCAAGGAGACAAGGGAGGAGGGTTTTTAGGTTTTTCTTAAAAATCTTCTGTAAAATTTTATGAGTAGTGAAAATCCCCTTTTTCCCTTTTAGTAAATTTGACAAATGGGCTTGGCCCATTTGCCCTTGTAGTCGCGGGTAGGGGCCCCACTTGGGGTACCCGTACCTTTTTCCGTGTCTCGTTGTTAAGTTAAACGTTTGTGATTATTTGTGTTCGTGTTTTAAATGTTCTCGTTACGTAAATACCGTGATCTAACGTATTTAATTACGCTCGTAATAAATATATATTCGTAATTAATAATAGTTCGTGTTTTAATTACGTTCATGATTTCATGATCGCATGTTCGTGATTAATTATCGTCAAATAATTATTACGTGCTCGTGTATAGTAAATACTTATCGTGTTCTAACACGTACGTAATACGTAAAATCCTAACACGTAATCGTAATCATGCTATATTAGGAAAGTTTAACTCTAGTACGTACGATCTTAAGGGTACTATTCATGGTAAAAGCATGCGAGTTTTACAGTCATCAAGAATGGCTCTTTGAAAGCTCGAATCCCTGCACATGATAAGAAAGAAAACAACAAACACATACTAGGGTCTCCCCTACACTTATTATAAAAACGGAATAAAAGGATAGATACTGCGGGTTGCCTCCTGAGAAGCGCTTGTTTTTGTTAACCGAGTGGTGAGCCTGACTCGACCTTGATTAGCATAGGAAGAATCTTTAAGAACATCCACCGGGATCAAATACATGGTTTTCGTCCATCAAATAGCACAAGCTTAAGGCGAACAAGGAAAGCCAAATAAGAGTAGGCAAGGTTCCCTTAAGCAAAGATTGAGCACGGTGGTAGACAGTGTGATGAGGTGCAAGCATATCTCCATAAGTTCCAAAAATATTTCCTTTTATTTCATCAGATGGATACTGAGATGGCTTAAAAATTGCAATATCGAACACCTTTTCCTTTAGGGGAAAATAACACTCAGGCTCAGTAGACCTTGAAGAAGATCCGCTCATAAATCGCACAATCTCATCCTCAGAAGGTGGATAGAGAGGTGTCAAGACATAAGTGCTACGGATATCGGTGTCGGCCGGCTTCTTCTCCTTTGAAACAAGTTTCTTCATATCCAAAGTAGGATAAAGAGCATCATCAAAGTCCAAAGGAGGAGAGAATCACTCTCATTGGGGAAGTATGTATTGAGAAAAGTAGCAAAATCTTCCTCAAATGAGTAGTCATCCAAAGTAGGATCAAGCATTGTTGGTGGAGGATCTTCATCAAAACTAGGTGCAAGGTCATCATGTGAAGAATCACTCGAAAGATTATCGACATCTTCAAAGTCATCATAAGTTGGCATGTCTTTATACTCAGAAGTAAAATCATCAGAATCATCCATATCAGAACTAGAATCATCATCATAGTCATCATAAATTGGTGGAGACTCATGAATTGGTGGAGGATCTAAATTGGAGAGAGAATCATCCACATCATCTTGGAACAGTGGATTATCATAGCAAGAACCGAAAAGAGGATTGTTGTAGACGACAAGATCATCAAGCACATTAATCATATTCGCTGATTCTCTTCCATTGGGTTTGGTTGTGATCTTCCCCATTTTAAATACTTGTGCATCATTCCCGACCATTAAGATTAATTCACCTTCGGCAACATCGACTAAGGCTTTTCCGGTTCTCAAGAATGGTCGACCAAGTATTAACGGAATACGAGGGTCCATTTCATAATCAACAACAACAAAGTCGACCGGAAAAGTGAAGGTGCCAATTTTAACAACACATCTTCGGCAATACCAATGGGGTAAGTGAGAGTTCGATTTGCTAGCTCAAGAGTCATCTTTGTTGGTGTAAGGACGGGTAATGATAACTTTTTCAAAACACTTAAAGGCATCAGATTTATACTTGCCCCGAGATCGGCTAAGGCAGTAAATTCTTCGGTTTGGTTAAAAGTACATGGTAGCACAAAACGACCGGGATCTACGAGTTTCTCCGGAAGTACTTTAAGAAGGATTGCAGAACAATTCTCATTCAATCGAGTATTAACAAAGTCGGCCATCTTCTCCTTTTTATTAAGCAATTCCTTAAACATCTTAACAAATTGAGGCATTTGCGCTAGAGCTTCAACAAGGCTAAGGGTGATGGTCACGCCCGAAATCTTCTTCAAAAAGTTTGACACTTGAATGTCATCCTTGGTGAGCATTCTGCCTTTGTCTAAGCGAGAAGGATAAGGAATGTTAGGTTTATAAGTGGAAGGTGGGGTTGTTAAAGGGTGTTTCTTGGGTACTTCGTCATTAAGAGGTGGAGACGGTAATGGAGAACTAATACTAGGCGTGGGAGTAGGAGGGATAAATTATGGTAGAGGAGATGTAGATGGAGTAACTGGGGGAGGGTTAGATGGTCCTACTAAGGTTGCTCCACTGCGTGTAGTAATAGCACTCACATTCGCTCTTGGGTTGGTGACGGTATTTGAAGGAAGAGAGCTCGAAGTAGAGGGTTGAGTACTTGGAAAGAAACTAGCCATCATATTCTTCAAATCATTCATTTGATTGCTGAAGGAGGTTTGCATATCATGTCGAAGCTCGGATCTAATATCATTCCCTTGCTTAGTGATATCTCCTTTAAAGTTGATGATTTGGCTTTGCAGATTCTTAATTTGCTCTTCTTGGGTCCTTATGAAAGTTTCCACATCTTAATTAATGGGTGGTGCTTGTGGAGTGGGTGGGTGATAAGGATTAGAAGTTCGAGGTGGGTTTGGATTGCTTCTATTTTAGTTGTTGGGGTTGTGGTTTTGAGGAGAAAAACCGGGTGCAAGAAAGTTGTTCGAACGGTAACTTAGCAAATTACGATCACCTTGAGGTCGGGCTTGATAGCTTTCCGTTGAATAGTTACCATGAGCCGCATACACGTTCTCCGGATTGTCATGAATAGAAGGAAAATCAGTGTATGAATGAGGACCCCCGCAAATCTCACAAGAAGTTGCAACAGCTTTAACTTGTTATTGCTGATTTGTAGCCAAGATTTGCATATTTTTGCTCATTTCGAGCATTGCGCGGGTCAATTCGGTGATATCAGGGTTTGAAGAAGTAGAAGACACATTGACTCTCGGGTTATTCCTTGAAGATGCGGATGAATCCCAATTTTTGTGATGAGTAGTCATGTTCTCGATAAGCTCTCTACACTCCTCGGGTATTCTTTTCATAAATGTGCCACCGACGGCTGCATTAATCGTATCAGGATCACGAAAAGTTAAACCGTTGTAGAAAGTATCAATTAAGGTTACGGGGAGCATGTTGTGGTTTGGACATCTATCGATCAAAACATTATATCGTTCCCAAGCATCAAAAAGTGACCCATCAGGTTCTTGTGTAAATCCACTAATTTGATTACGAAGGCTCGTGACCATGGATGGTGGAAAGTAGCGCGACAAAAAGCGTTGAGTCATCTCATCCCAAGTATGAATTGAATTCTTCGGAAGACGATCAAACCATTTTTCGGCATGGTGGGATAAGGTATGTGGAAATAGGTGAAGGCGAAGAAAATCCATAGTAACCCCGGCCAACTTTATGCTTTGAGTAACGGTAATGAATTTGTCGAGGTGTTTGTTGGCATCATCATCCGGCAATCGGCGAAATGGACAAGTATTTTGGACTTGTTGGATCATGTGATGCTTCAACGAAAACTCTGGAGCCGTGATTTGCATCGGCGCAATCGGTCCTCCGTGTCCATTCATCGTAGGTTGACACAACTCCTCCATCGTTCGAAGGTCGGGTGGGGGAACATTGTTGTTATTATTATTGTTGAGGTGCGGTGGGTTATTATTGTTGTGTACACCAGCCATATCTAAAACTTCACGAGTCTCGGGCTCTGAATAAGTTGAAGATCTAGTATGCATGCACTTGTAAAAGCAAAAGAAAAAGATACCAAAGAAATAGAGAATATATATGTACGTGTAAAAATAAAAATAAAAATAAAAATCTTTTTGGATTTTTGAAAATTTTTAATTTTTATGGATTTTTTAACAATTTTTAATTTTTATGGATTTTTGAAAATTTTTGAGCAAGAAAAATAACGTTAACGAGTGAAGGGATCCCAAACTTCAACGCGTCTGTCACAGAAAACCGTTAATCTTTATGAAAAGACCCGACAACGGCGCCATTTAATACTAGGATTTTCCTCGTATGAAAAAAGATTCGTTGATTGTGTCTATTCGAATTGATTATTGGTTTAAGTGCGACTCAGTCGTCTTTTGGTGGAAAACAATAGATTTGGTCGTTGTAGTAAAATTTATGTGCAAAACTTTAAAGTGAATGACGGGTAATTAAAGCTAAAAGTAATTAAAACGTAAATTGTGCAATATTAAAACTTTTAAAAGTAAATTAATTAAATAACAAAAATTAAAGCTCGACGAAAAGTAAATTTGACAATGTAATAAAGATGTAAACTTTAAAATTTAAAATAAAGAAAAATGATTAAAATAACACTTAAAGAAAAATGGCGGGAAAAATAAATGCTTGAAAATAAAACAGAGGATAAACAAAACCTAAGCTGGAATCCAAATACTGTCACTATCCGGAATACCAAACTTACTGTGCTTATCCGGAATCTTGTTCCAGCCTCTATCCGGAATAAACCAAACAAAACTTTATCTGGAATCTCGAATCCATCCCTTTTCCAGAATAATCAGAAATTGTCACTATCCTGAATTCAGTCAAGGTGCTTATCCGGAATCCTGCTTTGCTGAAGCTTATCTGGAATACACCAAACGGTGGCTTATCTGGAATGTTTAATCTTCCTTATCCAGAATAACGAGTAAAACCTCCAATCCGGAATAACTTTGCTTATCCGGAATTCCTGCTTATCAGGAATTCTTTTCTGCCTACTATCCAGAATCACATTAAGACCAATATCCGGAATAACCTGTCCTAGGGCTTATCCGGAATTGGCATGCAATCCTTTATCCGGAATCTCTGTCAATCTTACTATTCGGAATGTGAGGGTTTTAAATAAAACCCGGATAAGAACTATTTCAACAAAAATAAGCTAGAAACCAAAATTAAGCTAAAAACAAATAAGCAATTAACCAAAACTTAACCAAAATACTTTTAAGAAAAACTAAATAAGCCAAAATTTAAAAACTTTTAAAAACACTAAATAATAAGAATATTTAAAAAACAACTTTTTATAAAATAACTTTTAAAAACATTTAACTAAATTTAAGAAAAACACAATAAGCTATAAAATCAATAAGCTAACACAATCATAAACATAAAATCATGACAATTAATCAAATAAGCATGAGAATAAGCACATAAACATAAAGATTAAGTAAAACAAGAAAGGTAGAATGAGAGATTAATAAAAACTTGATTAAAAATAAGATCAACAATTAAAAGTAAAGATTAAACTTACAAATTTAAAGTGCAAGACAAGATAATTAAATGACAATTAAGTAAACGGCATTAAAATTAGAAGAACTATTTTGTCAAGATAGTCAACACCTCCTAATGACACATTAGGAGGGTATTTATAGGAGGATTAGTAAGTGTTGATCTTTTCTTCCTTTTCTCGTCTTTTCGTCTTTGTAAATTCTTCGACTTTGTCTCGGGATTATTTGAACTCGTCTTATAATTTCTTCATTTATTAGACTTGAGTTCTTCGGCTTTATTAAACTTCCGTCTTTAGACTTTTTCTTCGATAAATCTTCAGAATAAGCCTTGGACTTCTGTTCTTTTTGCACTCTTGATCTTTCGACTTCGTCTTTTGTCTTTTTCTGATAAAAGCCCGTGAAAGCCCGTGTTTTCTTCCCTTTTTACATTTTGATCCTAAATCACAACAAAAACACAAACCACGCATAATTCCGACATTTACGACATAAAATAAACGTTTTGGCTTTGTTATTATTATAATTAAGTGGTAAAAGGATAAGTGTATTCACACTTATTAGATACCGAGAACGATATCGAGTACACAAATGCTAAGCCAAACACCATTTATTAACCCGCTGCAAAGAAACAAAGGATGGGCCCGACCCATTTTAAAAACCAACTAGTAAACAATTATTCTCTAGGGGTTTTCATAATATAGAGTTTTAGAAAAGCAAAAGGAGCCCTAGCCCCTCTTTGTCTTTGAGCCGCGACAGCCACCACCACAAGGACGATTTTGTTGTGATTTGATCTTTGGTTTTCACGTAGTTGTGTTCGTGTTTCAATTCCCTTTTCATCCACGTATTCGGTATAATCATGATCTTGATCTTTTCATTTATTTTATTTTAATTACATGTTCTTGAATCTTAAAATAAAATAAAACATGTTATTGATAATGGGTTAACAAGAAAAGGGGTTTGTTGGTTTGATTTTGGGTTTCGACACGCACAACCGAGAGCCATAGGCTCTCGGTGCCGTTTTGTTCCACTAGACGAGACCCCATTGGGGCTCGGTGGTGTTTTGGTTCGGACAACAGCAACAACCAAGGTCCCAGTGGGAAACTTGGTGCTACAGTGGCTACGCAGGCGAGGCAAGGGGCAGCACTGGCTTCGGCCTGTGTAAACCTTGGTCCACCAGTGCGTACCGCGGCCAACAACGGCAACCAGGGCTGCAGCCGCCGACTACACAGCCATCAGCCACCACCACCAGCCGCGACTGTTGGTGGTTTGTTGGTGTCGGGTTTGATGGTCTCGGGTTTCGGGCTCGGGGTACATTTTATTAATTTATTTTATTAATTTAATTAATTAAATTAATTTAGATGACTAATTAATTAATTTAATTAAAACCATGACTTAGGTTATATTATTAAAATTAATAATACATGTATCAACCTAAGTATTTTTTTTATTTAGACATTGGTTTTATTAAATAATTATCTTACTTAATTTACATGAACTAGTAATTAACTAATTAATTCATGACTTATGTTATTTTATTTAATTAGATAAATCATGTTATAACCTAAGTATTTATTTTACTTAATTAAATTAAATCATGACTTAATTTAATTAAATTGTATAAGCTAAAGTTTATTAATTTAACCATGACATTTTATTAATTAATAAACCATGCTTTATCATTATTAATTAATAATAACTTTAGCCTAAGTATTTAATTTAATATACTTTATTAATAATTTATCATGACTTATAACTTATGATTAATAAGCACTAGCTTATATTTTTTTTGACTTATTAATCCAGCTTATTTCTATTTATGGAAACTTTCTATTTCAGGAAAACTTACTACTTTTGGAAACTTACTATTTTTAGAAACTTTCTATTTTTTGAAACCTGCTATTTTTAGAAAGTTACTTATTATGACACTACAAGTATGTAATACAATAACACATGAAATACATAATGAGAACACATGTAAAACATGAATAAATACAAGATAACATTTAAAACTGTAAAACATGACAAAGACATATAAAATAAGTTAAGAGCACACATAACCAGTAACACACTCAGTAATCAGACAATCCATACATGTCCCATATTTATGTAGCACTTGTGAAGTCGGAGTAGGACTTTCCATCTTTTCATCTTTCATGTTCACTGGACATAAGGTACGAATATTTCCGTCCTTCAGTATGGACATTTCTTCGTATGTATGATTAGGATTCCCCGTTTGCAGCCAACTGTTTTCCCCTGTTATTTTATATGTTTTGACTGTCTATGTTTTGTTATAAATGCATGAGCTATATATACATGCATGCCACATCTAGTTATAGAGGTACCATAACCATAAAACTGGAGGCACCAGTGTTATGACTTCTCCACGACAGAGTGATTGCTCGTGGCGTCCCTTTCAGTCTTGGCCATTTATTTATATTATCATGTGGGGGGTATGGGTGCATCCTAGTTACATGTCATTACAGAATTTTCATGGTGAATGCGGTGTCTGCCTTGCATCCTTCACAAGGAGTTGATCCCTCCTACCCAGACCAGTATAATTAGAGGCAACCCCTCTAATTACATGATGAGTCACCCCTCTAAGTATTCATGTACGGTGATACCTCATGACCTATATAGGCTCTTGGCTAATTAAAATGCAGTTTTCATATAAAAACATAAGTCTTTTCAAACTATAAAACCAGTTTTATCAACATATACCAGGTTTTCAAGGACTTATACATTTCTGCTGCTATTAGTCTTTATTATGCTTATATGATTCATATTATGTTATATATCCGTTCACTAGGCGTTTTACTCAACTGTGTCCTTTTCATGTTCCCAAACGGCATGTACTCAGGGACACACTTAGGACCTTGAGAGTATGTGCATCTGGATGGAAGCTATCCAGCCTCCTTTACTTTATGCATTTTCATTACATTATTTCTTTCAGACATTGTTTAGTCCTTTCCTTTCAGTACTTATATTCATGTGTGTGAGCTTATGTTGGACTACCGATGTTTGATTCTGGTATTCTCCTTTATGGTCATTTAAAGTTTTAGACATTGACCTTGCATGCTTTGTTGACACGACATAATTATCCTATGATATTCCATTTATCAAAATGGGGTGTTACAACAATAATCTTCATTTGGTTTACAACAAGTTACCTATTGATTACGCACATAAATCATTCCATACTCAAAAGTTAATGATTTTATTATCTTATTATATGTAATTCTTTGTTGCTATAAGAAATGATTGGATCATTTGCTATCTATTTATACAACTGATCTAACAATGAAAAGGAAAGAATGTATGTCTTCTACAGGAGAAAGTACATAATGACGCAACAAAAATGAGAGCAAATAAATCACGTTAAGGCCTCTTCAAAGATGTGAAACCATATCGCTCATAAGTAGAACAGCCGCTCTAAAGCTGTGAAACTCCATCACGTAAAAGTGCGAAGTCCGTTCCAATGATTCTCTCCCGAAATGGATGAAAAGCTATAAGTTGCTAAACACACAGGTTAGTATAAAACTAAGTGGAACAACCGCTCCAAAGTCGTGAAACTCCCTCACGCAAGAGTGGCATGACCACTCCAATGATACTATTTCCGCCATTAAAGGGATTAAGAAAGCTATAAATAGCGACATGTACGTACATAGAAAAGTATCAAAAAAATCATCCTGCCATTAAAAAGGATAATAAGCTATATTGCTTACGAAGACGCGAAACCCATCGCGCAAAGTGGTACGTCCACACAAAAGAGACGAACATCATCGCGCAAGAGTAACGTGATCAATTGAATGATTGTCTCCCAACGTTAAAGGAATGAAAAGCTAAAAATAGCTAATACACAAAGATTTATAATACAACAATGTGAAAAGGTCCGGACCATAACATAGTTCCCGCCATTAAATGGATACAAAGTTACAAAAATAATATGAAATTTGGCCTCTCCAAAGACGCGGAACCCTAAAACCCGCTCAATGACAGCATAACGGCTACAAAGTCATGGCATAAAGCAACAAACCATGTCAAGTCTCAAACATACATCACACAAAATGATCCTTGAAAATACATTAATCCATACATGTTATTTATATAAACATACATGAACTAGGGGGCTTGATAGTGTAACCCATTTTATATCCTACTACCATATGGTTTGCTCATATTATGCTTTATATACTCCATATCATAACCCACTTAATGAAACAGAAGTCATCCTAAGTTCATGCCTTTCTATAAGATATGCATCTACATACATTATCATAGCAATGAAGATAAAAGATTACAAGGAATCTTTCACGTGTGAAATATTACCTTCGGGTGTAAGCAAGTTGTAAATTTGCAACTTGCAAGCAATATTCGATATGATATGATCAAAGTAAGATACGAATATTGGATAGAAGATTTTGCAAGGATATTGTGAAGATATGAAATATGTTGTTCCAGTTGCAAAGAAGCTTTATAAATAGAACACACAAAAACGAAATAAAACAGACCTATTGCTCTCTACTTCTCCATCTATAGCTTAATACTTTTATAAGTGTTCAAGTATTCTTATGCAAACATAACCGATATGATCAATAATGACTTGATCGTCGGAGGGGTTCTCCGGGGCTCAGCCCGGGGACCTCTCTAACGATTTTTCTTTGTCTTTTCAGCACTGTTACCGAAGACCCAAAGTCAAAGTCAAAGCTAGTCAAAAGGTCAAATCATTATCTTGACGACCATGCGGATTTTGGTAGCATCAGTGCCCACCCTCGTTTGTTACATGCCTAAATGTAGCAAAATTATGATTTGTGTAAAAAATATATGGTTGACTACACCGTGAAAAAAACATGAGATAATTATACTTTAGTGATCCCAGGAAACCGTAAGGATGAACATGGAGTCATGGACAAAGTGTTTAATATTATTTTTAATGGTCAAAAGTGCAATGAGATCAAATGTATAAAAGTATAAAAAGTAAAGTATTATGAGCTAAAATTATAGCTAAGGTAACTTGTGAGACTAAAAGATGCAGTAATGTTAAGAAAATTGGTCAGGTTATAAAGACCCCCAAAACTCCCATATATACCCTCTGATTTTTAATTTTTTTTATTTTTATTTTTTTATTTTTTTATTTTTATAATTTTGGTTTTGTTATAAAACTGTGAATCGGAAAATACGGAATCAAAAAAATAAAGTTTAACAGGTTAAAACTGTTAAATGGAAATCACGTGGATTAATCGGCCAATGTGTCGGAAATCACGGTTACAAAAAAAACCCTTAAACGGTCAAAAATACGGAACAAAAACTAATAAAAAAACTGGAAGACATGTTGATCCCAAACTTAGATCGATTTAGCTTTATGTATACGAGTTTAGATCAAGTAATACACTTAGAGAAACCTTTGTATATGTATATGACAATCTAAGTGTTATGCGGAATTAACACTTAAACAAGAACATACAAGATGTAAACAAACTTTCACTTTGATTGATGATATCAAACTTGCTTACAATGAAAGTGTTTAGCGTATGAAAACTTATATTGAACATTAACCTAAAGGTCTTCTTTTATAGACATAAGAAGCCTTGTATAATAATCTACGTATCAACTATTCTAGGTAAAGATAAATATAAAAAATACATTGTTGTTCCTATCTTTACTAGAAGTAATCTAGAATATAATAAACGTGTAGATCATATCCTTTCATCAGTGCTTGTCTTCAATGTATCAACGCTTGACTTTGTCTTGTCAACACTTGATCTTTCAGCGTTTGTTTTACTCCTGTCAACGCTTGTTTTACTCTTGTCAGCGCTCAAGTAGACTGGCTATAATTTATTCCCAACAATCCTCCCCTAAACTTGATATCTACTCTAGTAATCAAGTTTCTGAATAAACATTAAGAACTAGGAGGAATCTTACAAACCTTCTCATATTGGTAATAAATAAATCTGATCAAATCTTTGGCCACGTCACTTGAATAATCAATTTCCAGTTGTGTGTTCTTCATCTTCTCCAAGACTTCCTTGGACATGAAATGCTGACCATCTACAAGTAGATACTCAGCAAACTTTGTAGAACTCAAATAATAAACACCAGCAGCTGAATACAATCTCCATTGAAGACCACTGAGGTCATCTTCAAGATCCTTCCAAATAGCAGGATCTTCATCTCTTGGTCCATACATTATTTGGAATGTTGACCATAGTTTTATTGCATTAACTGAAGTGGGAGCTTCAGTCTCATACTTGGCCTCTAACAACCTCCATAGGTCTACCAAGTATTCTCTATCAAAACTTGCAAACAAAGATATAAGGGTGGTAAAAGTGTGAACCTCTTTTCCATACCTGCCAATCTTCCAAAACCCACATTCATCCTCTTCATAGATTATAATAGGGTTTCTAGAATCAAGTGGTAACACTTGTACCATTTCTGAAGCTTCTAATGGTGAGAGCTTGAGGCTTTTTCTTATAATTGCTTCACTTGGACTTAATGGATCCATATCTTTGGGAAACTCAAGAGGAACTCCCTTCTTCACTGGTCTGGGAACAAACATTACCTTCTTAAGCTCCATTTCCTCTGAAAGTTCTTCTTTTCTTTCATCAGAAAGAAGTCTTAGAGTGTTTTCTTCCTGCACTCTAACCCAAATGGGATAAGCTTTGCACTCCAACTCTCCAAATGTCAAACCAATCAATTTCTTATGAGTCCATCCTGTTCCATGACATCTGAGTAGCATGTAGTACAATTCCCTTCTATCCCTTTTCAAATTTGAGAGAACATTGCTTGGTTTGTGTTTTAGAATGACCTTGCAATCCTTTTGTACTCTGAGAAGAATCTCCAAACCCCATATCTGATCTGTTGTGTTCAAATGTGGATTCTCCATACACCTATCTTCCCAAGCCTGGTACATCTGAACAACTTCTGGCATATCAAAATCAACCTGCAATTTCAGCTCATTCAACTTCTCTTTTGCCAATTCATCACCATACTCAAGCCTTTCCGGTTGTTCTATGATCATAACACTTGAGTCTGAACTGGCTTCATCACTTCCTTCTTGCTCTTCTGAAGTGACAACAAAAGGTGATTCACCCACCTCCTTTCTTTCTTGTTCCACAATTTGTGCAGCCAACCTTCTATCAAACTCAATTTGTGTTGCATTCTTTGGAACAACTTCTTCTACCATAATACCCTTACCCTTATCTAATGGATCAACAGTTGGTAAGGTAGATGGTAATACCTATGAAGAAACCTCTTTGATGATGGATGATGACTGGAATACATCAACCTCATTTGCAGGTCTGTCAACGCCCAATATTGCTTTGTCAACGCCCAATTTTGCTTTGTCAGCGCCCAAGATACTCATGTCAGCGTTCAAATCTGTCTTGTCAACGCCCAAAGTACATGTCTCAGCGCCTCTTGCAATTTCCTCCAACAAGGCTGTAAATGAAAATTTTAAGTTCGTAGGAGAGACTAGAGACGTATCAAAACCTGTCTGTTTCTTCAAACTTGTTAGGGCCTCAGCAACATCCAAAGATTGACCATCATGAGAGCCCTTATCACTCACATTTATTTGTTCATCCTCCCCTTTGGAAGATTCCTCCATCCCTCTCCTTGTGCTAGCATTCTCCAAGATAGCAATCCTCTCCCTCAATTGCTTGAGTTCAAGGCCTTGTGTGCTGACAACTTGTACCAAGTCTGCATTTTGTTTCTGCAAGCTAATGCAGACTGCCGTCAATTCCATCAAAGTCATTGGTTCCAATCTGCCCTATTCTAAAATGGGTATTTGACCTCCCAAGTTAGATTCATTGGGCATGGATGAGGTCTTAACTATGGTAGGACTGTCTTGGCCAGCTTCTAAGCCAGAACCAATAGTCCCAGCCTCATCCATAACACCAACCACACTTGTGGTGGTGGTTCTCTCTGCTACATGGCTAGGACCACTAGAGGAGAACACTCCAGTAGTCCTTTGGCGTTTTTGTAACCTATATTGTGTTGGGGGAGAAGAAGATGTGGATTGGGTGGATGTTGGTTGGTTAAGGGGTGTTTGGGTCTGTGAAGGATTGGTGTCAACGTTTGAAATAGGCACATCAACGCCAACATTTAACGTGTCAGCGTTGAAGGGTTCTTGGTCAATTTACATATGTTGTGGTGAAGGTAAAGGTTCAGGTATTGGGTCAATTTGGGGTTGGGGGTCTAGTTGGGGTTGTGCTGCTTCAATGACAGCAATCATAGATGGGGTTAGAGGTAGGTCACGATGTGGGGGTGAGTTCATCTTCATAAAAATTGCTTTCTTTTGCACAGGGATCTCATAAAAATCATCATGATCCCTTGTGCAGTAATTTTGCACCTCAAAAACCATTTGTAAAAATTTGGGATAAGCTAAAGTCATTTTGTTCCCTTTATTTTTACACATGCCCTCAAAAGTCATTTTTGAATAATTAAACTTTTGCCCAGTAGCAATACACACAATAGCACTTGCAATAGATCTATTGATCTCATTGTGTGCAGTACACTCGGGACTCAAACATTATAAGAGGACATGTATTAGGTACTTCCAGGCTGGGGGAAACTCCTGTTTATGATATTTATTTAAAGTTCCTTCAGCAGGAAAAGGATAACCCAAAGCCCTTAGTCCTAGTTCTATTTCAGTAATGGGGAGGGTGGTTATACCATCAGCATCATCAAGATGCAAAGCTTGGCGTACCAAAGCTTCAGTAACCACCCATGTGCGCCCATGAACAATAGAAGATAATGTAGTCACTCTATTAACTGTTAAGGAACTAACAGTGTTCCAAAACTGTTTAATATATGTGACAGGAATGAGTGGAGCATAAGAAAAAGCATACCTAATTGGGGGTGCATTCAGATACGCCACCATTTGTGTATATTGGGGAAACAGAGTATCATCAGCTTCAAGATATGCTACCATGTTGTGTTGACTTCTGAACCCCAATTCCAAATCAGTTGGTTTAAATTTTGGTGCCATTGTTGAAAGTTGTTTGAATGATTGATAAAGATGAAGTTATAGGAGAAAATTGTGTTAGACAAGAATGATAGGTACCCTGTTTAAAAATAGGAGCCAAATATATAGGAGAAGAAAATGCATGTGATTGGCCCAAAAATAGGCAAGTATTTTCAAAAGGCAATCTTGAAAATATTGAAAAGAAATAAGTTTATCTCATGCATTAAATGAAAGTTATCTGCTCCCAAAATTACGGCCCAAAAATATGTCAAAAAGTAACAACTGGGTAGGTCCCATTGAGTGTCAACGGTAAAAAATAACCCATCAACGCCCAACGGCTATATTCTTGTCAACGTTTGCCAATGCCATGTTAGCGTTTAAATTGGTCACAACAACGCTTGGTAAAATACTTGTCAGCTTCCAAAAATAAAAATTTATAAAAATGAAAAATAACCTTAACAAAGTAATTTATCCTAGAGAAGATAACCAAAAAGTTGATAATTATTATAGGGCGGCAAGCACTGTCCAGTTATGCACACTTGCTTATGCAAGATAGACATAACAGTCCTCTAGTGTCCCTTGCTAACCAAAATTCTTAACAACGAAGTTACCTTATAAAATTCCTTGATACTCCCAGGTAAAACCCATGATAAAACCATTCCCAAGTCTCCCAACATACCACAACCAATTCTAGGCCAAAAATGTCTTGGCAGCATGCATAGTATATCAACTTTGCATGCTACAGTACCTCATGATTTAGTAAAACTAACTCATACTCACATGTGGACACAATCTAGAATTGTGATAAGAGTATCATAAGGATACCCAAAAGTCCTAAAGGTTCCTAAAACCTCCCCTTAAACTGTGATACAAATGTTGCCAAAAATATGCATGAACATAAAAAATTTTTATGTCAAGATAGGAATTGAAAATTCCAACCATCATCCATAAACAAAAACATGCTCAAATGCTTCTCCAATGATCCATAAGCAACTCTGTATCCAATGGTATAATGCTAACACCACCTGCGCATTTAGATTGAAAACCACAAAACTAACATTGTTGCTGACAACGCCCCGATAACACTTGTCAGCGTTAAAGAAACACTTGTCAGCGTTAAAGAAACACTTGTCAGCGTTAGACAAATATATTGCTGACAACGTCACAATAACACTTATCAGCGTTAAAGCAACCTTTGTCAGTGTTAGAAAAATATAGTGGAAAATCTAAATCCTCAAAAAGACCAATAACAATGCATTATCTTGTACATACTTTTACAAAAAGACTCCAAAACACATATTATGTGAGATTGATCATTCCAATACTTGTTACCAAGTATTGAAACCTTCCAGCATCAAAAGGTTTAGTTAGTAAATCTGACACATTTTCTTCTGTGTCAACCTTATTTGGTTGTATTAAACCCTTTTCAAAACAATCTCTTATAAAATGGTGTCTAATTTCTATGCGTTTAGTTTTAGAATGATGTACAGGATTCTTAATAATGCATAAGGTGCTGTTATTGTCAAAAAATACCTTGGTATGCATGAAATTATACCCATAATCCAACAGCTGGTTCTGAATCCATAAAACTTGTCCACAACAAGCAGCTGCAGCCACATACTCTGCTTCAGTTGTAGAATTAGCCACCACTGTTTGTTTCTTGCATTGCCAAGATATCTACCTGCTCTCAAGAAACTGACATCCACCAGTTGTGGATTTTCTATCAAACTTATCACCTCCATAGTCACTGTCTGAATAAGCAATAAGCTCCAAAGGTGAATCTTTTGGATACCACAAGCCAAGACTGGGATAACATCTTAGGTACCTAAAGATCCTTTTAACAGCATAAAGGTGACATTCTTTGGGAGTCACTTGATGGCGTGCACAAGCACACACAACAAACATGATGTCAGGTCTGGAGGCTGTAAGATACATCAATGATCCAATCAGTGATCTATAGTGCCTGACATCAACATCTTTCCCATCTCCAATCTTTCCCCAAGGGTGTTCTCTATCCATAAGAGTAGTAGCCCTCTTTTCATGTGGAGAAAAGCCAAACTTCTTCAAGATCTCTGCCACATACTTATTCTGGGAGATGAAGATACCATCTTCTTTCTGCTGAACTTGTAACCCTAGAAAGAAGTTCATCTCCCCCATAGCACTCATCTTGAATTTGGTTGTCATAAGCTTGGAGAAATCCTCACTCATCTTTGGATTTGTGGATCCAAAGATGATATCATCAACATACACCTGAACAAGTAGAACATCCTTACCTTTCTTCTTTGTAAACAGTGTCTGATCTATGGTGCCCCTTTTGAATCCATTGTCCGCCAAATAAGTAGACAAAGTACCATACCATGCTCTTGGGGCTTGATGAAGTCCGTACATAGCCTTCTTGACTCTATACACCTTGTCTGGATTCTCTGGATCCTCAAAACCAGGAGGCTGCATCACATATACCTCCTTAACAATTGTTCCATAGAGGAAGGCACTCTTGACATCCATTTGATTGACAGTGAAGCCCATGCAGGATGCATAGGCTAGAAAGATCCTTATAGCTTCAATCCTTGCAACTGGTGCAAAGACCTCCTCATAGTCTATCCCCTCCTCTTGTGTATATCCCTGAGCCACTAATCTTGCCTTATTTCTGACCACAATACCTCTTTCATCTCTCTTGTTTCTTAGAACTCATCTTGTCCCAATAGGTCTGACATACCTGGGAATATCAACCAGCTCCCAAACATCCTGAATTGCAAATTGGTGAAGCTCATCCTGCATTGCTTCCACCCAACTTGGTTCTTTGAGAGCATCAAATATCTTCTTGGGTTCCTGTTGTGACAGAAAACAAGCAAACAAACATGCTTGCACAAGAGGGGTATCAACCTTCTTGTGAATATTGGCAATGAATCCACCAAGACCTTGATGAGATTTTTGATGACGTATAGTCCGCAACCGGGTCACGAGCCCGGCCCACGGGTACTACCCGTATCCGGCCCATCACAGATGGGTGGATAAATGTCATTCAGGCTTATGGGCTTGAATGAACAGTAACTGCACATATGTGCGGCCCAAGGCCCGGTGCGGTCGACATAAGATTAGACAGAATCATATTCTGTCTGGGAATATCTTCATCCCAAATAGAGAGGATATTCACTACCAAAATTAGAAGATAACAATCATTCTAATTTTGATAGTTATCCTTTCCTTAGGGCTAAAGTATCAGTGGCAGCCCACTAGGGTTCCACTGCCTATAAAAGGAACCCCCAAGGGTTCCACAAAGGTATTACGATTCATACTCTAAACTCACATAAACCCTAAATCGATTACTTACTCTCACGCCGGAGTCTAATCGTGGGAAACATTCCCACGGTAAGCCTAACGCGTGCTGTTTAGTGTGCAGGATCCCAATCAAACGATTCACTTGGTGCAGGAGCCGGAGCCCAGCCAACCCGAATTAAGCCTAATTCGGGTCTAGCAAGGATCAACCAACTTTTGCATCAACAAGTTGGCGCCATCCGTGGGACCCATAACACTAAGCTAGAACAAAACTTCATCTCGAATTTCCAATGACGAAGGGGCATCCGCAGGCTAACCCCAGGAATGTGAATCCTGGGAACCGGAAGTCCCAAGGGGAAGGGATTCTCATCCCCAACCAATCACCTAGCCGCCTCGCAGGCGGGCCGGGTAACCGTGGCAGCTTTCCGCCCGTGGGGGTGACGAGCACGATCTCCATGACACCCCCACCTACTTCAACCCTGGACAACCCAGATCCGGGGAGTGCGCCAAACCCTCCTAACAAGGAACCGCGCAGACCCTCGACGGAGGAAGAAGTGGAAGTCCTACCACTCAGTGAGGAGGATCTTACTCGAGTTCTCACGCAGAACTTCGAAAGGATCGTCCCAGGGATCGCATCAAGGTTGAATATGGGGAGGAACCTCCAAGCCAGACTCAACTTTGGTGACACTGGACCAATCACCTCCACCCAAAATCAGAGGAAAAGAAGAGCTCGGCCTCAGGAGCGGGGTACCTTTGAGGAAACCCCTCAACCCCGGAATGTATTTGAGCGCATAGGAGATCGCCTTATACAGGAATTAATACAGTCTCGAGAAGGAGAAAGGTCGGATGGCTCACCCGAGCGACCAGATCGAGAGCTGGCCAGAACCACACGTCGCCCGAGTGTGTAGGACAGGATGAACACTGGGAAAAAGGCTCCTGGTTCATCCCAAAAAAGTGGTCCCTATTCAAAGGATGGGGCACCACCGCCGTCCCCGGACCCGTCCGGAGAGGACTCAGATGACCATCCGCCTAAGCGTCGCCGACCTAGGCGAACCCCTCCACCACCACCAAACAATGATGAGTATTATGGTGGCCCTTACTATCGAGATGCGGAAGCGGAGGATCTTTCGCGTCCATGGTGTGAACCATGGGATGACCCTAGGCTTACCCGGCCATGGGCGGATCCCAGGGAAGACCCGTTCACCCTCCACATACGGAACTATTCTGAGGATACCAAACGTCGCATGCCGGCGTGTATCAAAACTTATGATGGGTCCGGTGATCCGGTAGATCACCTTAAAATATTTGATACGCAAGCTAAAATTGAGCGATGGCCCATGCCTATATGGTGCCAAATGTTCAATTCGAACTTGATCGGAAATGCCCGTGACTGGTTTGAGGCACTCCCTCCACGGAGCATTGATAGTTTCACGGAACTACGCACTACGTTTGAGAACAATTATACTCAAAGGAAGAAGTATAATAGGGATCCGGTCTCGTTGGCAACTGTCAAGCAACGGCCGGGGGAGTCCACAGAAGCCTTCACTGAACGCTTCAACGATGAGTGCACGCGCACAAGAACCATGCCGGAGCTCCTAAAAATCTCTGACTACATGCACGCCATAACAGACAGAGAATTGATCAGACGCCTTAATGACAAGCGTCCAGAGAGATATGATGACCTCATGGAAAGGGTCAGAAATTTCATAGAAGGAGAAACAGCTGTTGCCGCGGCCTACCCATCCCGAGGAAATGGGTATCGGTCAAATGATCAGTCCCGTAGACAGTCGGGTGGTCAAGGCAACCAGAATAATAATAACAAGAGCTCAGACTATAAGAGCCAGAGCAAAGGAGGACGGCAGGACGATAAGTTCACCCCCGTAAAGATGTCCTACCGGGAGATCTTGTTAACGGAAGGGGCGAACTTACCAAGGCCTCCCCCAATGACCACTCCACCGGAACGTCGACAAGGAAGTCGCTTCTGCGAGTTCCATAATGACAAAGGCCACGGTACGGAGGAATGTATCCAGCTCAAGAAGCATATCGAGTCACTGATCAAATCAGGTAAACTCAAGCACCTAGTTAAGGATTGGAAGGATGGAAAAGACAACAACAAAAAGTATGATAAGAGGATCCCCAAAAGGACAAACCTTTGACTATATACATGATCCAATCCAGACAGCGCCGCACGAGGCAGAAAGTTGGCCAAAAATTTTCACGCGGCAGGGAAATCTCATTCCCTCCCATCACAGCAAGCGATGTGATTGATGCGCCTCTCACTATTGAGATAAGCATTAGAACACACAACGTTCGTCGCATGTATGTGGATGGAGGATCGTCAGCAGGGGTACTGTATGAACACTGTTTTGTGCAGTTATGCCCAGAAATAAGAAGCCAATTAGTACCGGCCACGTCGCCACTTACTGGCTTTAGTGGAGACACTATCTGGCCGATAGGGCAATTACGTTTGCTTGTAACCATTGGGAATGAGGAACATTCCACTACGGCATGGATGAACTTCATGGTGATACGCTCACACTCTCCGTATAATGGGATCATAGGCAGACCAGGCATTTTGGCTATACGGGCAGTACCCTCTACGGCGCACGGAATGATCAAATTCCCCGTTGAGGGAGGTATTGTTACCATTTACAACACAGTCGTACCAACATCCGAATGTCACACCGTGACAACACCATCTCCACCTGTTCCACCCAAGGATGGATCACCACCTCCCAATTGGAAGGTAGCCATCCACCCTGACTACCCGGAACAGGAGGTATCCATAGGAGGGGCGCTCTCGGACAGCGGAAAAAGGGCCATGTGCTCTCTTTTAAGTGCAAACCTAGATATATTCGCATGGGTATCTAGTATTTTCAGGTCCCGGCCACTATAATCTTTGGATTTGGGCGGATAGTCTTTTGGGGCTTTGGTTTTAAGTACGAAGGGGTAGGGAACACCTTCTCATCTACAAAGAAGTAATGGTCGTACCAGTTCTTAAGGGAGTCTAGAGGTTTCCTATACGTCATAGGGGCATTCCCGGGTCGTTTCTTGAACGACAACCACCCGTTCACTAACTGAGGAAAGTAAAAAGCCCTAAAAAGGTTCACGGTGGGGGTCACTCCGCAGGTATGGCATGTAATCTCAAACTGGTTGATTTTACACGCCCCTATGCAGTGGAGCTGGGTGATATGAAAGTCATAATACAAAAGAAGGTCTACCAAGAACTTGGATAAAGGGATACGGTAGTTGGCTGAGTCAAACAGGCGTGTATATATGCCTACTTTCCCCGCCGGTGCGTCCGTAATCGCTTCACCATCACCCGGATAGGTGGGGTGTACGCTTTCGGGTACATAATACTTCGACAGAAAGTCGAGGTATTTTTCCGCAGACATCACGTTAAGAACATCCGTGATAAGGGGATTATCCTTTACCATGTTTTATAAAAAGGTCTTTAAAGGCGTGATGATCTAACCTGCGGCAACGAAAATCCGTGGAAAAGAAGGCAAAAATTTTGGGAGATAAGAGCTTGAGATTAACAATGGCGGAAGAAGGAGTGGGTTGTGTGTGTAACAAACACGCATACCCACTCTTATATAGGGTTGCCTCGGTTTCCGAGGTACCTTGGATCTTCGACACGTGTCAGTCACCTCGCCTATCCAATGGATAGGGTTTCTGACATTTCTGCAACGTCAGAGGGGGGACCCACGGGTCACTTCTTAAAAAGTTTTGCGTGGCTCAAGGGTGGGCATTAATGGTGCACTTTTGCAGGCATGCGACTGGATTGTTGACTATCATTAATGTTTTTTATCCTTGTCAGGTTATGCGGCTCTTACGTAAGACCGTATTTAATGTCACATTTAAGTTGTCTCGGCCATTTCGTGCGGCTGAGGTAGTATTCATTAAATATTCCCACGAAGGGTCGCCACGTGCGGCCAGGATAACAAAAATTTCAATGTTTCATTTCCTATCTTTCCTTGGTATGTCCGGAGAGCACCTTGATAGTCTAGAGGTTACGCCTACGACTGTAACAACTAGACTGGGGGGACATGATGACGTATAGTCCCCAACCGGGTCACGAGCCCGGCCTACGGGTACTACCCGTATCCGGCCCATCACAGATGGGTGGATAAATGTCATTCAGGCTTATGGGCTTGAATGAACAGTAACCGCACATGTGTGCGGCCCACGGCCCGGTGCGGTCGACATAAGATTAGACACAATCATATTCTGTCTGGGAATATCTTCATCCCAAATAGAGAGGATATTCACTACCAAAATTAGAAGATAACAATCATTCTAATTCTGATAGTTATCCTTTCCTTGGGGCTAAAGTATCAGTGGCAGCCCACTAGGGTTCCACTGCCTATAAAAGGAACCCCCAAGGGTTCCACAAAGGTATTACGATTCATACTCTAAACTCACATAAACCCTAAATCGATTACTTACTCTCACGCCGGAGTCTAATCGTGGGAAACATTCCCACGGTAAGCCTAACGCGTGCTGTTTAGTGTGCAGGATCCCAACCAAACGATTCACTTGGTGCAGGAGCCGGAGCCCAGCCAACCCGAATTAAGCCTAATTCGGGTCTAGCAAGGATCAACCAACTTTTGCATCAACAATCTTCTAGTCCAAACAAGAGTCATAATATCACCAATGATTTGAGAAGTAGGGTGATTCTTCATGGTAGAAGTGAGAACTCCTCCTTCAAAAAGTCTGGTGTCTTTAATCTCATTTTCCATGTTGCCAATATCTTCTTCTTCAGACTCTCTTTCATCAATATGAGGATGAACCTCTTCATATAAATTAGAAGGTTCACCCTGTTCAAATGTAGAAGAGAAAAGATGTGCAAAAGTGTTGTCAACGCCTGAACCTTGGTTGTCAGCGTTTGGGCTAACAACGCTTGAAATGTTGTTATCAACGTTTGAGCCATCAACATCTGAATTTGTCCTGTCAGCGTTAGATTTGCCTTTGTCAGCTCCTGAAGGACCATGCATGTTGTTATCTGGTGGTACTTGGGGACCACCATTATCCTTTCCAGCAGTAGCAGCAGCAGCAGCAAAAGCATCTGTCCATATGGGAATTGTGACATACTCTAGTATAGGAGATGACTTTTCTGCTTGTGATCCAACCTTTTCATTAACCTGTGTACCTGAAACATCAACAACTTGTTCTTCCACAACATTTGAAGGTACCTTCACAATGTCTGGATTAGTGACAGGCATATAATTTAAAGTCCTAGATAAAGGTTCCAAGTCAAACAACCAATTTGGACCACTTTTAGGATCACTAGGTTTATTCTCTAAAAACCTAACATGTACTCTTTCAAGTATACGTTTTTCCTTTTTAAGATAAACCCTATAACCCTTGCTCTGCACTAAATACCCCATTAAATAGCCTTCATCACCTTTTGCACTAAATTTACCTAAGGCATCACTAGTATCAAGAACAACTACATGACAACCAAAAGGTCTAAGAAAACCAATATTAGGTTTTCTTCCCCAAAGTAACTCATAAGGTGTTTTGTTCTGTATCTTGTTGACCAATGCTCTATTTTGAACATAGCAAGCTGTATTAACAGCCTCAGCCCAAAAGGCAATGGGGAAATGAGCATCAGCCAACATGGTTCTGGCTGCTTCAATTAGGGTTCTATTCTTTCTTTCTGCAACCCCATTTTGCTGTGGGGTTCTGGTAACACTAAACTGCCTAGTAATCCCTTTCTTGGCACAAAAATCATCTAACACTTTATTCCTAAATTCACCACCATTATCACTCCTAAGCATTTTAACTTCATTACCAGTCTTCTTCTCAGTCTGAGTGATAAAGTCAATTAAAGTGTCAGCTGTATCACTCTTCATAGCTAAAAAGAAAGTCCATGTAAACCTAGAAAAGTCATCTGTGATGACAAAGCAGTATGATTTACCATTCAAACTTTCTATATTGGTTGGACCAAATAGGTCCATATGAAGCAAGTGAAGTGGTCTAGTACTAGAGTGCACCTGTTTAGACTTGAATGAGACCTTGTGTTGCTTGCCTTTAAGATATGCAACACAAGAGTGGTCATTGTGGAAAGCCTTTTCAGGCAACCCATCAACCAAACCAAGTCTCACAAGCCTGTTTATATTCTTAAAGTTTATGTGCCCTAGTCTCTTGTGCCATAGATTACTCTCATCTACTGAAGCTTTAGCATAAAAACATGACATATTATTATTCATCCTAATCCCATTTAGATTCACATTATATATGTCTTTATGTCTAGGTGTTCTATAATCAATATATTTCTCATCAGGGATCTTATAATCCTTGCTTAACACCAAGCATTCAGTATCAGTAAATAGAACTTTATTTTGTTATCACAAACTTGTGATACACTAAAAAGATTGTAATCAAGTTCCTTTACCAAAAATACGTTTTCAAAACGCAAGTTCTTAGTGAGAAGTGTTCCTTTCCATGTGATAGTCCCATATCCGCCTCCAAAGTAAACCTTATCACCATCCTTAATGGGAGTGAAGTTAGTAAGATAATCTTCCTTCCCTGTCATGTGCCTTGAGCATCCACTGTCCCAATATCCATAATCATTGACCTGTTTTTAAATGCCCTGCACATAAAGAAAACAAGTTAGTTTTCTTTGGGAACCCAAGCCTTAGCAGACTTGGATTCATCTGGTTGTTCAACAAGAACAGACTTAGTTCACATAACAACCCCTTGTTCATCCCTCTTTGGATGAAATACCCAGTTAACCCCAATAGGTTTTGTAATGACCTTTGAAATGTAATTAAATCTATTGCAGGTCATTGAAATCCCATTAGCATTAGGATTTTGATCTTTCTTAGGTCTCCATGTCAAGCTTGAAGAAGCTTTAGACCCCTTTCCCTGTGGTTGCAAATATTAAGGTCTGGTCACGTTTCTGTCAACGTTGGATTTGGTCTTGTCAACGATGAAATTACCCTTGTCAGTGTTGAACCTAGGGTTTGCTACAGAAACCCATTGCCTATTAGACCAAGTATTTGTAATATATAAATTTTACTAGTTGAAAGTTCGTTTTCTCGGTATCTAATCGAATTGATTTCCGGTTAATTGTGTGAGATTAGTTGTTCTTGGTGAAACAAATATCTTTGGATTTGGTAAAATAAATGTGCAAGACTTAATAATAAAGGACGGGAAATTAAAACTGAAACTAGTTGAAACGTAAATGGTGCAATATTTAAAACGATAAAAGTAAATGACGAGAAATAAAATGACGTAAAATTAAAACTTAGCGAAAAGTAAGTTGACAATTAAATAAAAATTCAACATGAAATTAAAATGGACTAAAAGTAAAACGAGAAAAATTGACACTTTGACGAAATATTAAAACAAAACAAAACATCTAATCGGAATGCACCCGATCGGAATCCAAATTGGAATCCGATCGGAATGTAACCCCGTCGGAAAGGCATGATGGGAATATTGCAAAAGGAGCACCATCGGAAAGTTAAGCAAAACTCCAATCGGAATACAGTGATGTTGGATGCAATCGGAATAACCCACAAACAAGCTAGATCGGAATATTAACTAAAAAGGTCAATCTGAATAATCAAAACATGCATAATCGGAATAAGGGAAAACAAGTACAATCGGAATGTGGAGACTTCCACCAATCGGAATACGAAAAGGGGTCAGATCGGAATAAACTAAACCCTTTTCCGATCTATAGATCGGAAAAAGGGATGCTGCCTGGTCGGAAAGTATGATCGGAAAAGGGGTTTTCCCTTTCCGATTTATAAGGGATCCGAGACAAAAAAAGCAAGGGAAATAAGCTATTGAAATAAGTTAATGACCAAAACTAGAACGAATCCAAAGAGAGATGAACTCAATAAGCATGAATAACAACTTATCAAACTTAAAAGAAACAAACTTTTGAATCAAAATATAAAAAGATGAACTTTTAAGCACGAAAACATGAACGAACAACACGGATCATAAGTAATTCGCACCAAAAGTAAACAAAAATCAAGAAAGGAAGACGAAAGATTAAGACAAGAAAAGCAAAGATTAAAGAACAAATAATGAAAACTTACTTGAAAATTAAATGATTAAAAGTGCATAACAATTAATTAAAGTGAAAGAAATGAAATGACAAGTATGAAAATGGTGGAAGTGGTGGTTTGTCAAACCACCCAACAACTTGAGCAAATGACTAGCTTCATCTATATATAGGGGTGATTAGGGAGGAGCTTAGGAAGCTTCCTCCCTCTTTCCTCTTTTCCTTAATTGCGTCATTAGGTCCCTCCTTTCTTTAATCTTCTTAAATCTTGGACTATAATGACTTTGGCTCGGGATTTCTTTGAACTCGTCTTGTATTTTCTTCATAAATAAGACTCGAGTTCTTCGGCTTTTAGTAAACTTCCGTCTTTTGACTTTTTCTTCGATAAATCTTCAGAATTGGTCTTGGACTTCCGTTCTTTTTCCACTCTTGATCTTTCGACTTCACCTTTCGTCTTTTTTCTTCAATAAAAGCCCGTGAATGCCGTGTTTTCTCCACTTTTCACCTTTTCGTCCTAAATCACAACAAAAACACAAACCACGCATAATTCCGACATAGATGACATAAAATACACGTTTTGGCTCGGTTATTATTGTAATTAAGTGGTAAAAACGATGGGTGTTTTCACACCTATCAAATCCCCTACACTTAATCATTGCCATGCCCTCATGCAATGCATTAGTTACAAAGCACGTTTTACATGTTCCATCATAATCAACCTACCTTGGCCTTTATTAAACAACTAAGGAAAATCAAAAAGATATAAAATAACAAGATGCAACAAGGAAGAAACTTGTAAAGAAATCTAAGACTTACATTAGGGCTTGTGTGTCATGAATGTTCATCACCCTCAAGTTTCACGTTCCCCATGCCAAGCTTAAAAACAAGATCATTGTTAGTACAAGTTAGCATAACAAACATTTACTCATCTGGTTCAATTAATCACTTAAAATCCCTTATTCCTACGAGTTTCTCTTATATTTTATTGATGTCTTGAATGATCACGAGGATGCATTGTTGACTTATTTCGATAATTTATTTAGGCTGAAAGCAAAGTAGGACGATTTGATCAATAGTTAGCTAAAGGACAAAATATCTTAAAACTGCTTCTCGGGATATCAAAAAGTTCATATCTTGGCATAACTTGGTTCACGATTTGAGACCTTTCTCGGGCCGATATTTGGCATGTACTTCATACTTCATATCTCGAGAGACGTTCTTGAGATAATGGTCTTCTCTTCGTTAATAGAGTGAGTTTCTTCACTTGGAGACTTTTGATGGGTACTCCAACTTTGTTGACCACGACTTCATGATTATTTCTTCAATCTCTAATTGGGATTTTGAGATACAACGATCCGCCTCCTTTTCGGACTTGGATCTATTTATCCTCATACCTTGTTAGGGTCTTTTCGGATAGACTTTTCCATGATCTTTATGGGAGTTGATTGCTTTTCGTAGTGAGTCTTAATCCTTCATATTGATTTTGGGAATAATGCTATTCACGTCACTTTGGATCTTCAGCAATAAAATGGAATCCTCATGCCTTGTTAGGGCCTTTTCGGACTCGCCAATCTTCGTGCCCCGCTTCATAAGTTATGCCTTGGCTATGAACTCTTATCATTACCGAGCAACTTTTAAACGATCTTGGGCTAGAAGCTAAGTAACTTTTCAAATCGTACGACCTTACTTATTGCAGATAATTTATTAGCAAGTGATGGGAGAAAAAGATCATAATTAACTCACATAAGTTAATGAGAGAATACCAAACTTGTAACCAACTCTATCATTTCTCGTTCTCCACAATTTAAAATCTCAAGGAATGAGACTCGTGGATGCTTAGCCTAATAAACCAATTAAGGTCTACATGGTTAAGGATACTAGCTAGAGTGAACTTGGATAAGTAAACTCGGGTTGAGTCAAAATATTCACAACGGGCCTAATATATCTAAGATATCTAAACTTGCTAAAACCATTTTATTAAAATGCTAGAAAGTAACAAAAATAAAGGAGACTACAACTAGGCCAAAATAGATTAAAAGTTTTGAAAAATGTCGAAAAATTGATTTTCCGGTTAAAATGAGGGCAAATACAAGGAAAAGACCACTTAACTTCGATAGAAGTCCCCCCTACACTTAATATAAACATTGTCCTCAATGTTTAAGCATGTGGGAGTAAACTCCCCTACACTTAGGACATTGTGCACTTTGTTTAAATCTCGTTAAGGAAAAGACAACTAAAGAGATTCCTATTTTAATATTGAGAAATATAAAATAGTGAAGCGAAAAGAGTTTAGGATAGAACCGGGAAGAAGGGAACACGGAATCACGATTCGTCAAAAGTCATCAAGAGTATGTCTTTGAAGCTCTAATCCCTGCACATGATAAGAAAGAAAGCAAGAAACACCCCGGGGCTCCCCTACACTTATGGTAAAGATAGATAGATAATTGGGTTGCCTCCCAAAAAGCGCTTGTTTTTGTTAACCGAGTCACGAGCCTGACTCGTCCCCGAATTAAATGGTCCATGGGGAAGCCTCGAATGTAATACCGGGATCAAAGACCTTGTCCTCGTTCCCGGTTGACATCAACAAAGGAGAGACGGGGGGGATAAGTCATGTATGGGAGAAAGGTTCTTTCAACATACGTAAAGTATGTGAAATCAAGATCCACGGGAGGTGGGGTGGGTAAAGTAAGTACATTGTCATCCCCCAAAGACAATGGATACTGAGCAGTCGGCAAAGCCGTAAGGTTATCAATCAAAACATAATCAATGTCACCTCCCGGGTCAAAGCACTCATCCTCCGTGATAGTGGCTAAAGGGGAGGATGAAAGGTGCTCGGGAGGGGGACTTGGGTCAATACTTCCCTGCAGCAAATTATCAAAAATAATGTCCCCCTCCGTTTCATACTCATCAATACCGGGAGGGATGGAGTGGATATCGATTTCTTCCAGCAATAGGTCATTATCTTCAACGGGAGGAATAGATGGAGGTAAAGACTTGCAAAGAGGAGGAGAAGTCAACGCTTCGATTTGAGCAATAAGAAGGTGCACTTTCCGTAATCTATCGCGAAGAAGCACGTCTTCCACCTTATCTACAGGATCATGTTCATCGGTGAACTTCTCGTAAACCGGAGAGAATAAATCGTCATCACCCGCATCTCCCGGTGGAGATTGAGAAATTTCAAAAGTGAAATTCTCATAGCTTGGAGAAAAATCATCATCATTTGGATCGACCTCTTCCGTAAGAGTAATGTCGTCCTTAAGCTCCATAGCAGTCGGTATGTCACAAACCTCATCATCAAACACTTTATCAAGACCAACATCACTAAGCTCATTCAACGTATCACAATCCTTAGACACGTTTGGGATATTGATAGGAGGGATGACAATAGCACTAGGACATTGAGCAGTAAGATCATTCCAAGAAATAGTAGGCTCATCGTCATCATCATCGTAATAGTATGGATACACCGGAGGAGGAGTATAAGTCTTGATATTTGATATTTGCTCCTGTCGATGATCCTCTTGACATTTCTCGATGATCTTGTTGCAAGCTTCTTGAATTTGTTGACTTAGTTTAACAAGAGTGTCCCATTGTTCATTGGAGCTCAATTGTTCGAAGGAGGGTTGATGATCGATGGGGTGTTGTGGGGGCTCAAAATGTTGAAAACCTGAATTATAGCATGGTTGTGGCTCATAGTAGTTCATCGGTTGAGAAGAATTATAAACCGGGTTTGGTTCATAATAATCCATTGGTGAAGAAAACTGAGGACACGGATTTGGCTCATAACAATTCATTGGTTGACAATAATAGGTATCGTGAGGACCCCCACAGTTGTTGCAAAACGGGTATGGAGAAAAATCAGGTGCGTCTTGTGGATAGCTATTATCATTGTCATAATTGTACCCCGGCTCTTGCCCGTGATCATACGGGTATCGAACCGGGCACGAAACATGCCAATGAGAATCGCTTCCACAATAGATGCACGGGGAAAGAGTAGGTGGGTTCAAGAAGGACGAATTAGTCGAGTTGCACAAAGGGCAAAATCCGCTTATGAATTGTGTATTGTTGATATCGTTACCACACCGCTCACATGTACATCATTGACATGAGTCGTTCCCGTACAATCGTCTCCCGCACCCAACACAATAGACATAAGAATCCATTAAGAAAAATAGATGAGTAAGAAGAATATTTTTGGTGCAAAACGTTGAAAAAGAAATGCTTTTTAAGATTTTTCAAATGTTTTTGGATTTTTTTTTTTTTTTTTTTTTTTTTGGAAATTTTTGACTCGAAAAAATAACGTTCACAAGTGAACGGATCCCAAAAGCCAACGCGTCTCTCACAAAAAACCGTAGATCCTCACGAAAAGAGCCGGCAGCGGCGCCATTTTAATATAATGATTTTACTAGTTGAAAGTTCGTTTTCTCGGTATCTAATCGAATTGATTTCCGGTTAATTGTGTGAGATTAGTTGTTCTTGGTGAAACAAATATTTTTGGATTTGGTAAAATAAATGTGCAAGACTTAATAATAAAGGACGGGAAATTAAAACTGAAACTAGTTGAAACCTAAACGGTGCAATATTTAAAACGCTAAAAGTAAATGACGAGAAATAAAATGACGTAAAATTAAAACTTAGCGAAAAGAAGTTGACAATTAAATAAAAATTCAACATGAAATTAAAATGGACTAAAAGTAAAACGAGAAAAATTGACACTTTGACGAAATATTAAAACAAAACAAAACATCTAATCGGAATGCACCCGATCGGAATCAAAATTGGAATCCGATCGGAATGTAACCCCGTCGGAAAGGCATGATCAGAATATTGCAAAAGGAGCACCATCGGGAAGTTAAGCAAAACTCCAATCGGAATACAGTGATGTTGGATGCAATCGGAATAACCCACAAACAAGCTAGAGCGGAATATTAACTAAAAAGGTCAATCGGAATAATCAAAACATGCATAATCGGAATAAGGGAAAACAAGTACAATCGGAATATGGAGACTTCCACCAATCGGAATACGAAAAGGGGTCAGATCGGAATAAACTAAACCCTTTTCCGATCTATAGATCGGAAAAAGGGATGCTGCCTGGTCGGAAAGTACGATCGGAAAGGGGTTTTCCCTTTCCGATTTATAAGGGATTTGAGACAAAAAAGCAAGGGAAATAAGCTATTGAAATAAGTTAATGACCAAAACTAGAACGAATCCAAAGAGAGATGAACTCAATAAGCATGAATAACAACTTATCAAACTTAAAAGAAACAAACTTTTGAATCAAAATATAAAAAGATGAACTTTTAAGCACGAAAACATGAATGAACAACACGGATCATAAGTAATTCGCACCAAAAGTAAACAAAAATCAAGAAAGGAAGATGAAAGATTAAGACAAGAAAAGCAAAGATTAAAGAACAAATAATGAAAACTTACTTGAAAATTAAATGATTAAAAGTGCATAACAATTAATTAAAGTGAAAGAAATGAAATGACAAGTATGAAAATGGTGGAAGTGGTGGTTTGTCAAACCACCCAACAACTTGAGCAAATGACTAGCTTCATCTATATATAGGGGTGATTAGGGAGGAGCTTAGGAAGCTTCCTCCCTCTTTCCTCTTTTCCTTAATTGCGTCATTAGGTCCCTCCTTTCTTTAATCTTCTTAAATCTTGGACTATAATGACTTTGGCTCGGGATTTCTTTGAACTCGTCTTGTATTTTCTTCATAAATAAGACTCGAGTTCTTCGGCTTTTAGTAAACTTCCGTCTTTTGACTTTTTCTTCGATAAATCTTCAGAATTGGTCTTGGACTTCCGTTCTTTTTCCACTCTTGATCTTTCGACTTCATCTTTCTTCTTTTTTCTTCAATAAAAGCCCGTGAATGCCGTGTTTTCTCCACTTTTCACCTTTTCGTCCTAAATCACAACAAAAACACAAACCACGCATAATTCCGACATAGATGACATAAAATACACGTTTTGGCTCGGTTATTATTGTAATTAAGTGGTAAAAAGGATGGGTGTTTTCACACCTATCAATTTGTCTTTTGAACTGGTCTTTGTCCATGAGTGTTAGACCCTCTAGTGAATAATGGGGCAGGTCTAACAGCTTGTGGACTTTGCTGCACACAAGGTTTGGGTCTGACAACGTTTGACTTTCCAACATCGTTGACCTTGGAAGCGTTGACACACTTATATGCTAAATGTGAAAAGCTACCACAAGTGTAACAGGCTTTTCTAGACACAACCCTAGGTCTAGAAGAGAAGAAGCCTGTTCCATCATTACTAACTTGGCTTTTAGGTGACCTAGTATTCCTATACATTTCTGCATACTTGACACTAGGTTTTCTAACAGTGTTTGAGCCAAGGTCAACAGCCTTACCAGTGATTGGGTTTGTTACCTTAATAGGGGTTGACTCATTAGGACTTTCACATAATAAGCCACCCTTAACAAATAAGGTAGGATTGGCTTTCTTCCATTCATTCAAGTCAGTTAACTTCTGTTGATACTCTTCAACTAGGGTAATGACTCTTGGTGGAGGAATGAATTCCTTCTCTTGGAGTTCTGGTAAACCAGTCCAAGATAGGTCCTTTTGTTAGACACCATAGAAGTCACCAGCTGGTGGTGGAACCATAGAGTAGTCTTTCATCCCAATCCTAGTCATGTCCTTAGGATCCCTTTGTTTATTCACACATTCTCCTAGGGTTGTGTGGCCTTATCAAATCTTTGAATTTTAAGGCCAGCATTATCTTTATTCTTAATGGCCTCATCTAACTTAGCTTGTAGCTCACCATTAACCCTTTCCATAATGCTCCTAATATCATTACTAGCATTCAACTCATGTTTTACGATATTTATTTTATCTTTTAAATCAAATTCCATTTTCTTGTACTCAGAAACTGTCTTCTCAGTTTGAGTGAGAGCTAATTGATAGTTAGACAGTTTGCATCTCTCAGTACTCACATCATCTAGTAACCTTAACACCTCTTTGTTAAGTTTCTCAGTATTTAACCTACAACCCTTACTACAAAAAGCATCATCGTATACCTCATTATCTGATGAAGATGAGGAGTGTGCCATGAGAGCATATTGAACATGCTCTTCTTCTTCAATCTCAGCAACCAAAGCTTTATCCTCTTCCACATCTTTAGCCAAATAGCTCCAATCCCATCCCATACCATCAATTTCTTGAACTACAACTATGGCCTTAGGATCCTGAGCCTTAATAATTTGGCTTGAGGGTTTGCCAGCATCAGATCTTCTAGGAGATCTGCATTCCCTCATGAAGTGCCTCATACGATGACAATTGTAGCATTCAACCTTAGATTTATCAAATCCAGCAGTGTCCTTTGCATTGAAGGTCATCTTCTTCTTAAACCTTCTATTCCACCTGTTTGCCCTTATACTAGCAAGAGCCATGTTCCACTTAATATCCATCTCTTCCAAGTGCTCATCACTTATTTACCCAAGGTCCTCATATGTAATCACTGAACCATTGGGCAAAGAAGCAATATAAGCACATACAGTATCCAGATCCAAACCAACAGGTTTAACTCTTGGTGAGTCACTTTTGTATGTGTCAGCGTTTGAATAGGAGGCGTTGACAAGACATGTTCTAGCGTTGACACATGATGATCCAGTAACTTGGTGCATGTAAGAGTCCTTCTGATTAAATTGACCTTCACTATGTGAGAAGAAGGCCATATTACTGTTGGTAGACTTGCTTCCATGCTCCAAAAGAGTTTCATCTTCCAACAGCCTTAGTTTGTTGTAGATATCATCAAAAGTAGAACTTTTGTGAGTGTTGTTGGCAAGTATAGATCTTGCCTCAATCTTCCACGCTTCACCGAGACTTTTAAGAAAAGTGGCATTAATGTCAACATCACCAAGTTGTGTCCCCATGAAGGACAATTTGCTTGTAATGTCAAGCAATCTGCTTCTCACACTGTTAAGCTTCTCATTAGGTTGAGCCTTGAAGACAGCATAATCATGCATGAGTTGCTTCTTCTTCTCTTCCTTAGTATCTTTATTGCCACCATATGCAACTTCAAGAGCTGCCCAAAGGTCCTTAGCAGATTCATAACCTCTGTATTTATGCTGGTTCTCTTGTCCCAAATAGAATTTCAGAATATTTAGGGTTTTCATATCAACCCTTTTCTTTGCTATCTCTTCAGCAGCCACAACTCTACCATCCTCTGGCTTTTCTTTCTTATCTGCTTCTGAACATCCAGCAACAGCTTCTCTTCCAGCAATAGCATTAGCCATCTTTTGGGCTTTATTGAATGTTTTTCCATATTCAATAATCTCCCATAGTATGTAGTCATAGATCCCTAGATATTGCTCAAAGTTGAATTTCCACAATTCAAAGTTGGTAGCATCAAGCATGGGAATCTTGATGTTTGGTAAAGGTGAGGAGGAGGTGGGTACTTCTGGATTTGACATGATGTTTTTAGGGTTTTTGTGAAAATTAGGGTTTTGGTGATTTTAGGGTTCTTGTGTTCTTTAAGAGCAAAAAGTTCCTCAACAAGCTCTGATACCACTTGTTGATCCCAAACTTAGATCGATTTAGCTTTATGTATACGAGATTAGATCAAGTAATACACTTAGAGAAACCTTTGTATATGTATATGACAATCTAAGTGTTATGCGGAATTAACACTTAAACAAGAACACACAAGATGTAAACAAACTTTCACTTTGATTGATGATATCAAACTTGCTTACAATGAAAGTGTTTAACGTATGAAACTTATATTAAACATTAACCTAAAGGTCTTCTTTTATAGACATAAGAAACCTTGTACAATAATCTACGTATCAACTATTCTAGGTAAAGATAAATATAGAAAATACATTGTTGTTCCTATCTTTACTAGAAGTAATCTAGAATATAATAAACGTGTAGATCATATCCTTTCATCAGTGCTTGTCTTCAATGTATCAACGCTTGACTTTGTCTTGTCAACGCTTGATCTGTCAACGTTTGTTTTACTCCTGTCAACGCTTGTTTTACTCTTGTCAGCGCTCAAGTAGACTGGCTATAATTTATTCTCAACAAGACAAAAAGTACACAAATAGTGTACTTTTTATACTTTTTGAGTGGGGTAGAAGTACCAATAGGAGTACCCTAAGAAAATAAATAGGCCAAAATAAAAGTACGAAATGAGTGAAAGTTAATATGTTAGGTGAAAAGAAAAAGTTGTCATATTCTACCATTCATTTTAAGTTTGTTTTGTATAAGAGCATGGAGAATGATGTCGTTTTTTAGCGTCGAGCTATGGCACGAGAAAAACATTTGGCGCATCACTCCGTGGTTAGCACTATGGCTTTCGGGTCGTAACTATCAGTCCATGCCTAACGATTTTTTAATTTATATATTTTTTTATCTAAAGGATATATAGCTTTTATGTCATCAAAAATACCTCATATGGCAACAGAAATGCTATGACTCATAATACCACTGAAAATTAATGCCAACTAGCACCACTTTTTAACTATGACACCCACTGTATGTCATAACCATTACTTTGATCTAATGTAGTAAATTGAAATATGGGAAGATTTTCTTACCGTTGCATCTCCATTTTAAAATTAATCGATTTTTCATAAATTGTAGATAAACCTTCTTGGTTGAAAATTCAATTTAAATTACATATAACATGTTTTGGAATCTTGTTGATGCAATGCTCATACATTATTTCGTTTGCACCTCCCCTCTATCCATGTATATCCTACTAACTTTGTGTTGGTGATTTTTGTGTTACCAATAATGATTTAAGTGTAATGGATTTACTTTGTTGACCAATGTGTAATCGTGATAATCGTTCATCAAGTCGGGGTTGTGCGGAGTGCACACTTGTATGACATTATTACGGTTATCATACGGGGGCGAAGCCCCCGTACGACGGGGGTCCGGGGGCAGGCAGGGTCCAAGGGGCGGCAGCCCCTGGCAGGGTCCAAGGGGCAGCGGACCTATTTCTGCCCGTTGCTAAAAGTGTCGGTTTTTAGGAGTTATAACTGCTTTTGGCAGTTACAACTTGACAGACGTTTTATTGGTCATCTCCTTCATTCTGGTTCTGTATCATAACAACAATAACACAATTACAGTTCGAATCTGAGTTTTATCCGATTGGAGATTTCGATAGAACCATCGAAATACTTTGATCTGAAAATGTTTGACACGACTCTCAGATTATTGTGATCCACCAAATTTCTAACACTTTGTAATCATTAATCATGGTCGTGATGATTACCAAATTTGATGATTGAAGGAAGGTGTCCCACGGAATGCTTCTCGACATATTTTTTTTTCATTTGATTCTTCATTAATTCGTTCCTCTTTTGCTAGCTTAGGGACCGGATCATATTGATGTGATGTGATGTGATGGTTCTTCAAAAGCTCTATTGGCATTGGCTATCTATTTTTCTACCTTGATTTATGCTCAACGTTCCTAGGCACGAGTAGGCTTAACTACAACAATTTTCTACCCTAGGGACGACTTATTCGTCCCTAGGGACGCCATTAATCGACCCTAAACTCCTAGGGACGACTAAGTCGACCCTAGGAGGTAGTGCCTAAAAAATCGTCTTTAGGATCCTAGGGACGAACTCCTCTTTGTAACCTAGGGACGACTTAGTGGGTCCCGCAACCCACTACGTTGAAAAAATTGACTAACCTAGGGACGACTCTCTTTGAAACCTAGGGTCGACAAAGTCGTCCCTAGGTTATAAATAAAAATAATCTTTTTCAAAATTTTTCTTAAAAATTCTTTTTTTTATTATTTTTAATAAAATCTTTTTTATAAATATTAAGAAAAACATTTTCAGAAAATAAAAAAAAAATTATTTATCACCCTAGGGACGACTTAGTCGTCCCTAGGTTTCAAAATGCCCAGGTTTTCAATACCTAGGGACGACTAAGTCGTCCCCAGGTTTTGACACCTGGGCATTTTGAAACCTAGGGACGACTAAGTCGTCCCTAGGGTGATAATCTGGATGATATTTAATAACCTAGGGACGACTAAGTCGTCCCTAGGTGTACCTGGGGGCTAAAAAAAACTGGGCTATTTTGCAGTTTCCAGATTTTTTCCGGAACTTTTTCCGGACAAAATCCACAATTCAAAATGGCAGAATTCGACAAATACAGAATAATAACAAATCAATAAACGTTACAATACCATATTACGATAAATTATCCAACGTCACGATACAATATTCATCAAATACACTTATTCAATCCTAAATCAAATGTTTCAAACGCTACAAGTCTCAAACTTTATTAAACATGCATAATAAGAAAAATACTACCACAACCTCTACTCCGCATCCTCGTTAGGTGAAAAGTCACCTTCCCCATCGTCACCCTCCTCGTCACCCCCCTCGTCACTCCCCTCGTCATTCCCCTCGTCATCGCCTGATAAGTCGTCACCACTGTTTTGTACATTCCTATCTCGACCCAACTCGTCAACGGACCGGTAATCGTGCTCATGGGGATTTATGATTACACGAGAACCTCCGGGTATGGATTGTGAAGTAGAGCCGATCTCATAAGCCGAGTGTGTGGTGGGACGATAACAATGGTTAAATGTGTTATTGTTGGTGACGGGAGCAATAGGATAAGTGCCGGTATAGGGAGGTTGGAGTGGTTGGAGATTGTCGGGCAAAGATGGTCGGTATGGGTCGATGGAAGGAGGTTGCACTGGTTGTGCCCAAGGATAGGGGGTTGGACTAAATGAGCCCAATCAGGAGCTAGGGTGGGCAAAACAAAGGGTCGGGGCGGGGGTACAAAAGTAGGAGGTCTAATTGGGTGATCAGTATTTGAGTTGTAGTTCTGGAAAAACTCACCCAATTGACTCTGATACTGCGCCATATGCTGGTACGACGTCTGACTATATTGTTGTGCCGCATCTGCCTTTAACGCTGCCAAGTAAGCCCGTTGCTGCGCCTCCTGATTCTCTTTCCTCAGCAGCTCCATCTGTCGCTCATTTCGTTCTATCAATTCTTGAAATTCACTACGAGAGGGAACATCTGGTCGACGTGGAGCACCCCGCCTGCGATAAGTTACAACAACAATGTTTCATTATATACAACAAGACATAAATATGAACAATTGATTTACATTTTGTTTTATTGAGGATATATAACCTGCGAGTTGTGTTATTGGCACCACCCGGTAACTTTCTGCCTTGTCCCGACACATTTTGCTTATTTTGACTTGGCATGATTTGAGTCACTATTTCTTTATCAGACATGTGCGGGACTATACCGGCTCTCACTTGGTCACTGAGGGCTTTCATCTTTTGCTGAAAAAAAAACGATTTAAAACAAATAAAATTAGTTACTAAGGCATGTAAAGAGTTATATATTACTTACATATCTTTCTTCGTTTTCTTTACTTTTAAACGTGCCACCACTTGAGTGCCCCTTCCTCCATGTTTCAACCAGGTCCTCGTAAACCCCTTCCTTGACTTTCTGTAAAATCTCAAATAAATTAGTAACGAGCTATAATAAATAAACAATATAAACGCTTTTAAATAAATCACAAAAATTATAAAGAGTCTTACGTATTCATTCCTTCCTTGGGCGAATGGTTTTTTGCCTTGAGTGGTCGGTACCGTATTTTTGGAACGATTAACAGTATTAACCTGACTTCTTGCCACCCTCTTTGGGTCTGACCACCACTGAACCAATTCAGCCCAATCACCTTCGGTTCTACTGTCCCACACACTCGACGGCGGTACATGTTCTTGTGCCAGTGCGGGCGTCTCATATTTCGAATAAAAATGTTTCTTGATCCTGTTCTTGTATTTTCTATACAGCAACCTCAGTTGGAGTTCCAACGCAAGCCTAACCCGAGTACACACCTCATACACACCACTGCCACACACCACCTCAGTACGATCATTGTACCATGGCTCGAGGTCGAAATATGTCTGCATAAAAACATATGAATTTAAATAAACAAACAAATTAAACATAACACACATATCTAAATGTCGATAACAATAACAATATAAGTAAAATAAACAATTTTCACCTCAATTGTAGGATAAATATGAGCTTTATCAGACTCTGGAATTTCGTCCCATTCGCAGTTCAGGGGAAGTGACCGGATTAATTCCCCCATAAGATGAGACAACAATGATGCATAATTGCCCAGAAAATGGAAGGTTTTCAGATCTTTAAATTCAAAGCCAATTGTCAAAGGTTTTTCGTTATTAATTCTGTACGCCGTCCTTAGTTTTCCTAGGTTGGTCACAAAGCGTTGATTTGTAGCTACAAAAGATATTTTATTTACTCGTAAAAATTCAAGTGACATAAATTATAAATATCAGTGTTATAAAAAAATATAACGATTTCTTACGTTGGTAGTGGGCCGATACAGGACGTGTGGGCCGTCTGGGTGGACTACCACCAGCATCCCCATCGTGTGACCTAGGAGCTACACATGCCATCTGTAAAATAACAAGTTCATATCAGTATACACATTTTATCAATATACACATTTTAACATATAAAAACATTTTCATTAAAAAACAAAATTACACAATTTAATTAACCAATTAATACTAATACACAAATTCATATCAATATACACATTTTAACATATAAAAACGTTTTCATTAAAATACAAAATTACACATTTAAACAAATAAAAACAACTCATCATCATTTAAACGTATAACAATTGTTTCATTCAAACTACAACTTAAGCATATAACAATCGTTTACAAATAAAAAATTACACATTAAAGCATATAACAACTGTTTCATTCAAAATACAACTTAATATCAATTGTCATCATCTTCAGAATCATCGCTAGATAAAACTTCTTGAACATCATTATTAGGGTTCACTTCATCATCATCCGACACTAAATCATCATCATCAACATCACCAATGACGTGTGCAACTACTTCATCATCTTCAATATTAATAATATCATCATCAACCGGTGGGGCGTCCACTTCCGTTGGTTGAGTATTTACACTTAAATCCGTAATACCCAAATTAGGCAAAGCAACAGACAGTGTAACATCTGATGAACTGCTAGCATGTATAACATCTTCATCGGACTCTACCACATCTCGATGATAAACCTGTTCGACGACCTTCCAATGAAGCGGTCGTCTAGCAAGGTCTTCAAGGTAGAATACTTGTGTTGCTTGTGTCGGGAAAATGTATGGGTTATTTTGGTGAAATAGCCTATCGGTCAAAATATGATGTATGCCTTGCTCAGTGTAAGAACGTCTGTTGCGTTTGGTGAAATTGGTAGGGTTAATTGTGTCAAACCATTTACATCGAAACAACAAAACCTTGCGGTTGCCGATATAAGTGAGCTCCAGAATTTCTTCGAGTTGACCATAATACATCTCTCCATCAACCCCGGGTGTTGAAACTCCGCTGCATTGAGTGGTACGAAGTATATCGCGTTCACGTACCACAAACTTCACACCGTTCACTATGCAAGAGGGGTATGTACATGAACTAATAGGTCCACATGCCAAAGAGAATAACTCGTCACTACAGCCCACACTCACTTTTTTTCACGAGTCTACAAAAATGAGATACAAAAAGGTTTATTAGATGAGGAATAACTCCAAGGTAATATATCTAATGTATTTACCATGTTATTAAACCACACAGGAAAACTCGTTTCCACATTATCAGGCACCTCTCTACAAAGGTTCATGATATTAGCAGAAGTCATCGAGAAAGAAGAATTTTCAAAATTATAAAAAATAGGAAGAAACATACTCGCTGTAAGCTGAGATGTCGGCTTCGACTTCAGGACTGTTGTTAAGTATAAACCACGTAACTGCCTGCATGTCGTCATTAGTCATACGAGTTGGTTTGATTCCACCCGTCGGTGTGCATACGGTCCGGAACACCTCAAATTTATCTGGTTGTCCAGGAAAATCGTCTTCATTTCTGCCAAGGCGGTTAAATCTCGTCTCGACATCCTTAAGGTAACGCGAACAAAAAGTTAATGCCTCTTCTGCAACATAACCCTCAGCAATAGAACCTTCAGGCTTTGCTTTATTTCGTACATAATTCTTTAGCTTTTTCATGTATCTTTCAAATCGGTACATCCACCTGCCGCGAGTAACGGAACCTAGAATAGCCTCATCGGGTAGATGTATAACCAAATAAGTCATTATGTCGAAAAAAGCAGGAGGAAAGATTTGCTCTAAATTAACCATCATAATGATCAATTTGTTTTTAGCTTCTTTCATGTCCTGCACAGTCAAACTTCGAGCATAAAGCTGCTTAAAGAATAAGCAAATGTCGATTATAGGTTTTGCAACGTCTTTGGGCAAGTATTGTTGCACTCCATAAGGAAGTAACCGATGCATCATTATATGACAGTCATGAGATTTCCAGCTCGTTATATTGTCATCATCAGCGGTCACTTTTTTCTTGAAGTTGGATCCAAAGCCATCAGGTAGTCTGACTCCTTTAATGAATTTACAAAAAAGTTTTCTTTTTTCTGGAGTGAAAGAGAACTTTGGATGAGGCTTATCGAACTTCCCGTTATATTTTTTAACTAACCACAACTCCTTTCGAACTCCCATTTTTTCTAAGTCTAGCCTTACCTTTGGCGTGTCTTTGGATTTGTCGTTCTGTAACAGGGTATTCAGTAAAGCCTCAAGGAAATTCTTTTCGATGTGCATGACATCGTAACAGTGTTTTAGTAGAAGAAAGGGCCAATACTCAAGATCCCAAAAGATAGAACGCTTACTCCAGTTCAATTCAACATCTCGATTATGGGGGCGGTTGTCTTTGAGAATTGGTTTATGTTTCCCCGGTTTACGTTTAAAGACTTTACTAATCTGCAATTGAATATCAAGTTCTGAAAACTTTCTTGGTTTAGGCTTATTTTCGGGAAAACCGTAGAATTCCTTGGATTTTTTCCGATCTGGATGATTTGTTCTTAACCATCTTCTGTAACCAACATAAACGATTTTGCTGTTGATACGCATCGATGGAGTGTCAACATTACAAGTAGGGCATGCGAGGTACCCTTGCCCAGTCCACCCAGACAAACTACCTCGAGCTGGAAAATCATTGATGGTCCATAAAACCGCCGCTTTCATTTTGAAATGAGTACCCGTAGCAGCGTCTTTCGTCCAGACTCCCTCCCATAAATCTTTGAGTTCTTTAATTAGAGGCTGCAAGTAAACATCAATGTCCTTTGCAGCTGATTTAGGGCCGGGAATTAACATCGTCAACATTAAAGAAGTTTCTTTCAAACACATCCACGGTGGTGTGTTGTATGTTGTCAATATAACCGGCCACATGCTGTAAGTTTGGCTCATCAAGCCATAAGGATTATCAGCAGCCAACCCTAATCGAACGTTTCTAGGGTCACAAGAGAACTCAGGTTTCATCATGTCAAAATATTTCCATGCTTTGCCGTCACAGGGGTGATTCATTTTACCGTCTTCCTTAGACTGTCCGGTCGCATGCCAAGTCATCCACTTTGCTATGTCTTTTGTGTTGAACATACGTTGTAGTCTAGGTGTTATCGGAAAGTAACGCACCACCTTGTTGGCAACTAATTGCGTCCCCTTTTTCTTCTTTGGGTTTTTCCATCTGCTCGCGTTACAGATTGGACAAGTTTGCCTCTCCTTGTTTTCCGGTGATCCCCAATATAAAAAACAATCATTTATACAAGCATGGATCGATTCGTATCCTAACCCGATCTTTTTGTATGTCTTTTTTATTTCATAGTATGAAGACGGGAAATTGTATCCTTTACTAGGGGAACATGCCTTTTGGAGAAGAGCTAGAATTTTGTTAAACCCGGCATCAGTTATTTTGTGTAAAACCTTGATGTGCGAAATCTCTGATGTAAATTCCAATGTGGTCATATCACAACCCGGGTACAACTTTTGGGCAGACCTAGCGAGTAACTCTTCAAACTCGTTACTAGGACCCGATGTTTGGGTTGGTTGAGGACCGGTTGTTTAAGTTGGTGGAGTTTGAGAGGGTGGAGTTTCAGATGGTGGATTAGGAATATTATTTGCAGAAATATCTTCGAAGAACGCATCCATGTGAATTCGATCAGGTGAATGTGGTAATAGTGGAGGTAACGGAAGAATTGGTTCACCGTGATATATCCAAGTGGTGTAATGTTTGTCAAACCCGAATTTGGATATGTGTGCCTCAAGTTGGCCGAGGGTAACCAACGTTTCACGGTTACAACAATGACTACATGGGCAACGGAGCTTTTGTGAGATGGGGTGCAAAAATTTCTCACAATCCTGGATGAATCCAAAAAGACCATCTAAAAACTCATTGGAATTACGATTGTTTACAGTGGTCCAACTCTTATCAATTGTCATAACTGCGTTGCAAATAAACATACTCAGATAAATTATTATTTTTATACGTAAAATGTCATACTAACAAAATGAATATGAACTCTTTTTTTTCTTCCTAGTGCAACTATGGAAGGCAATCCTAACCCACCTTTTGAATGTTTCGTCCCATATATGAATGCGTATAACCGGTTTACTATTTGAGTAAATTTCGGCAGCATTTCCCCTCTACTCCCCAAATATGTGTTTAAAGACATATTCGTAGGAGTAAAGGAGAAACACTGTCGAAATCATCTCAAATAATAAACCAGTTATACGCATTCATATCCTAAATGAGACGAAACATCAAAAAGCAGTCCCAAACAGGGGACTTTCCGAAATTAATTCCTAATAAATTAATTTCGGACGGGTTTTCTATAGGTTGATTAACTTCGGACGGGAATTTTCCGAAATTAATCGATAAAATCCTAAAATATTCCTAAAATTATTTACTACAAAGACTAACAATCGTATATCATATATATATATAATATAATAAACATATGCATAATATTAATTACACACCTCGGTCACGACTGGAATAAGCAAAGATAGAAAGATAGAAAAAGAGATCCGGATGAGGAAGTTGTCCCGACTGTCCTGGTGCTAACCAAACACAAACATAAAATAAAGAAAACCTAAATTAGTTGGTTTCCAAAAAAATTTCTAATTTGAAACAAACAACACCACAACAATTTAAAAAAAAACATTACCTTTTTTCGGCTGTGACACGGGTCTCAGTTCTCGGCTCGGTTCCCTGCTAACTCGGCTGTGACTCGGGTCTCGGCTACGACAAACATATCAAAAAAATTAAACTTATGCCTATATAAGCTGAAATCTATTAAGCCTAAATCAGTTAAGCCCTAAATATAATATGAAATCATAAGCTTAAATATAATCTGAAATCAACTAACAAGCGCATATCGTGATAAGCTTGAAACAAACACACTTTTCAAACACACCTTTCAAATAGGTGACTCGGGTCTCGGTTCTCGGCTGCGACTCGGTTTCTCTCTAACTCGGCTGTGACTCGGGTCTCGGCTACGACAAACATATAAAATAAAATCAAACTTGTGCCTTACATAAAGAAAATAAATTGCTTTCTTATGTATAAGTTGAAATCAAATAAGCTCATAATTCCCGAAATCAAATAAGCTCACAAAGATACACCCACCTTGGTGGTGATGCTACTGCCGACAGTGGTGGTGGTGGCTACTGCTACTGTCAACAGTGGTGGTGGCTACTGCTGCCGCGGGGTGGTGGTGGTTTCTAGTCAATAAACTTAAACATAATTAAAAATTAAACAAAATTAAACATAATTAAAAGTTAAACAAAATTAAACATAATCATTTACCTTTAAGTAGATAAACAATCCAAAATTAAACAAAATTAAACATAATTGTGCTCGTGTGCGAGTGTGGTGAGTCGGATTGGTGGTGGTGGGTTGGATGATTGATGGTGGTGGGTTGGATGATTGATGGTGGTGAGTCGGATTGGTGGTGGTGGGTCGGATTGATGGTGGTGGGTTGGATGGGTGTATGATGATGGTGGTGGAAATAAACAAAAATGGTGATGGTGGTGGGTTGGATGGGTGTATTGATGAAGATGGTGATGAATGGGAGATAGAATGAAGATGGGTTGGATGAAGATAGAATGAAGATGTGATGAATGCGACGCCCGGTTTTTTTTTTTTTTGTTTAGATGAATGAGAGATGAAGATAGATAAGATGATGTTACTGTAAATGCTTCCTAGGGACGACCAAGTCGTCCCTAGGTAAAATATAAATTATTTTTTTTTCGTTTATTATAGTAACTTAGGGACGACAAATTGTAACCTAGGGACGACTAAGTCGTCCCTAGGTGTAAACCGGGAAACCAAAAACCCATAGCGGGTTATTTAAATTTTCACCAAAAAGTTTCAATTTTCCCAAAAATTTGCTAAGTGTTGGAGGGTTTTTTAGGGACGACTTTCTTTGTAACCTAGGGACGACTAAGTCGTCCCTAGGTGTTTTTCATACATTTAAAATACATTTTACCTTCTATGTAATAAAATTAATAATATAAATTAATAATAAAAATCAAAATAAATTATTATAATTAATATTAAAATATACGTTATACTTAATTTGTAATAATTAATAACGGATGAGTCCATATGTTAGGGTTATACGTTATAGGTTCAACCGATGAGTCCATATGTTACGGTTATACGTTATAGGTTCAACCGATGAGTCCATATGTTAGGGTTATACGTTATAGGTTCAACCGATGAGTCCATATGCTACGGTTATACGTTATAGGTTGATCAACCGACGAGTCCATATGTTACGGTTATACGTTATAGGTTCAACCAGTGAGTCCATATGTTAGGGTTATACGTTATAGGTTCAACCGATGAGTCCATATGCTACGGTTATACGTTATAGGTTCAACCGATGAGTCGATATGTTATGGTTATACGTTATAGGTTCAACCGATGAGTCCATATGTTACGGTTATACGTTATAGGTTTAACCGGTGAGTCCATATGTTAGGGTTATACGTTATAGGTTCAACCGATGAGTCGATATGTTATGGTTATACGTTATAGGTTCAACCGATGAGTCCATATGTTACGGTTATACGTTATAGGTTCAACCGACGAGTCCATATGCTAGGGTTATACGTTATAGGTTCAACCGATGATTCCATATGTTAGGGTTATACGTTATAGGTTCAACCGATGATTCCATATGTTAGGGTTATACGTTATAGGTTCAACCGATGATTCCATATGTTACGGTTATACGTTATAGGTTCAACCGAGGAGTCCATATGTTACGGTTATACTTTATGGGTTCAACCGATGAGTCCATATGTTACGGTTATACGTTATAGGTTCAACCGATGAGTCGATATGTTAGGGTTATACGTTATAGGTTCAACCGATGAGTCCATATGTTACGGTTATACGTTATGGGTTCAACCGATGAGTCCATATGTTAGGGTTATACGTTATGGGTTCAACCGATGAGTCCATATGTTACGGTTATACGTTATGGGTTCAACCGATGAGTCCATATGTTACGGTTATACGTTATACGTTCAACCGATGAGTCGATATGTTACGGTTATACATTATGGGTTCAACCGATGAGTCCATATGTTACGGTGATCCGTTATAGGTTCAATCGATGAGTCCATATGTTACGGTTATACGTTATAGGTTCAACCGATGAGTCCATATGTTACGGTTATACGTTATAGGTTCAACCGATGAGTCCATATGTTACGGTTATACGTTATGGGTTCAACCGATGAGTCCATATGTTACGGTTATACGTTATAGGTTCAACCGATGAGTCGATATGTTAGGGTTATATGTTATAGGTTCAACCGGTGAGTCCATATGTTAGGGTTGTACGTTATAGGTTCAACCGATGAGTCCATATGTTAGGGTTGTACGTTATAGGTTCAACCGATGAGTCCATATGTTAGGGTTATACGTTATGGGTTCAAACGATGAGTCCATATGTTACGGTTATACGTTATAGGTTCAACCGATGAGTCCATATGTTACGGTTATACGTTATGGGTTCAACCGATGAGTCCATATGTTAGGGTTATACGTTATGGGTTCAACCGATGAGTCCATATGTTACGGTTATACGTTATGGGTTCAACCGATGAGTCCATATGTTAGGGTTATACGTTATGGGTTCAACCGATGAGTCCATATGTTGCGGTTATACGTTATAGTAAGAGTGTAAGACAATATGTTATTATTGCTCTGGGGTGACCATTAAGCTAAAAATACTGAGCTTAAGCATGTTTAAGTGATCAAATATTGGCGGGAAATGTTGGCGGGAAATGCTGGCGGGAAAATGTTGGCGGGAAAGCTAGGGTCGACTAAGTCGTCCCTAAATGTGTCGACCCTAAATTTTTATCTTTATTTATGGTAGCTCTTATCCTCACAAACTCGTATCCTCTCATACCAAACTCACCACCACCACCACCCGATTTTGCATAATATGGATCCGCTTGAAGCTTATAAGTGTACATGTAGAAAGGGATATATTGTGTTGAGACAGTCACATCAACCTCATAGCTTTGGTAAACTTTACTATGCATGTCCTCTTTCGAAGGTAAACAATCAAATGTTTTAGTTATGTAATACGTGTGATTATTAAAATGACATGTCATGTTATTTGTTTACTTTGTAACAGCCAAAAACAGATGATTATGGATGTAAATATTTTAAATGGAAGGATGATTTTGATCTCGACCTCCGTATAAGATCTTCCCCTGGATCTTCAACACCTCAAGGTTCACATCCAAGTTCTTCTACAGGTCCTTCTCAATCTGCACCAACTGAGTGTTCTAATTGCAAGATCAAAGATCTAAAGATAAAGATGCTAGAGACAAGACTAGAAATAGAAAGGCATCCTGAAGACCACGCATGTCAATCGGCTGCAATACTTCATGAGTTTTTAAATGATATGGAAAATCTTAGCTTTGAGTAGTAATCTATTTGTTATTTTAATGTGTTAATTTGTATTTTATTATTATGTGTTAATCTGTACGTTTAGTTTTAACTAGTTTGTAATGTGTTTTTTTTCTTATTTATGAATCTATTATTGTTGTAATATATATTTTTAATTAAGCGCGTGTTTAAGTGTTAAATATATATCTAAAGTTTTTTTTTAAATACATATAAGTTTTTTTTAAATAAATATAAAGTTTTTTTTAAATATGTATAAAGTTATTTTTAAATATGTATAATTTTTTTTCTAAATATGTATAAATTTTTTTTAAATATGTATAAAGTTTTTTTAATATGTATAAAGTTATTTTTAAATATGTATAATTTTTTTTTCAAAATATATAATTTTTTTTAAATATATATAAAGTTTTTTTTTAAATATGTATAAAGTTATTTTTAACTAAATATATATATTTTTTTAAATATGTATAAAGTAATTTTAAATAATTTTAAATAAATAAAGTAATTTTACTTAACCTAGGGACGACTAAGTCGTCCCTAGGATTTGTGGTCCCCACTTTCATTTTAAACTTTTTATATAAAAAATATTTATATTAATTTTAAATATATAAAAAAGATTTAAAAATCGGAATAATAAGTTTATTTAACCTAGGGACGAATAAGTCGTCCCTAGGGTTTGTGGTCCCCTCTTTCATTTTAAACTTTTTAAATAAAAAAAAATTATATTAATTTTAAATATATAAAAAAGATTTAAAAACGGAATAATAAGTTTATTTAACCTAGGGACGACTTAGTCGTCCCTAGGTTTTGTGGGCCCCACTTTGTTCCCTCAGCACTTTTGACCAAGATTTTGTTGTAAAAGTGGTGGGTCCCCCCTTAATCAAGGGACGACTAAGTCGACCCTAGAAAAAGGGCGACCCTAAACTCATTTTTGTTGTAGTAGCTTTCAGAAAGTGTATGATTAGAAATTCACCGGACAGAATGTTCCTAGAGAACTTGTATTGACTGGAGGTGTTCAGGTGTTGGCGAGATATCCTAAGAAATTGAGACAAGTAATGGTAACATGACATTTTTTAGGTTGGCTCATGGTTACACTAGCTTGAGATTTAGTGCTAGGTGGTAGTGTGGTTTGATCATTCGGTATATGGGCATACGAGCATACCAAGAAGTGTAAGCAAATGGATGTGTGTTTACCTAGGAGAAAAGCTTCCCGTTGTAATCTTTCGTATGTTTCAAGCAAGTCGTAACAACTGGCGTAACCTGAACGCATTGTCGAAAACCCGTTCACCTACGTATATATATTATGAGTGGGATCTTGACATAGCCTTAAGCCTAGACACTTGTTGCTCATCTTAAGACCATGTGAGGCCTTTATGGAAAAGGTGTTGTCTGCATATTAAAATGGTCATTTGATGCATGCACATTTCCCGTTGGTCTCCTTTCCAAGCTTCTAAGTGGTTGCTTCCTTTTCAGGCATCTGTCAATCATCCTCAGTGTTAGTGAGGTCTTCTATATGGACATGTCCAAGCTGGTTTTAGATTATTTTTAAGAAATGAGTTTGTGTGGTTTGTAGACCCGCAATTTTTAGTTTAAACTTGTTAAGAAAAAATGTCATTTTTAGATAAAATAATGAACAAAAATAGGCGAAATGATGTGGCCATTTCCTATCATGTCCCACTGATAGCACCTTGTTTAAGTAAGGTATCTAAAACGCGATTAAGAGATGTTTTCTGATAGTTATGTTGTTCGGTTTCCCGTGAAGAGAAATAAGAACTCAAACGAATGATTAAGAGCCAAAAAGATTGGGTAACACTCCAACAAACCATAAGTGTGTGTGTTTACAGTGTGAAATAGTGTATTTAAAATGCGTAAGAGAATGATCTATTAGCATATATAGGATGCTCTCTATTTATAGATGACGATTTGGGGATAAACCTGGGTGGGTGATAACTAGGCTATGTGTTGATCATATGATGACAAATAAGGGTGATACGTATGTTCTACTTGTCTTAGTACGATTCGTACATGATCCTTCCCATTTCCTCTGTCTATATGTCAGATGATACATATTAACCATCAGTGACAGTTGGGTGACATATGTCCCATGTGTATATGCTACAAGGCCTCTAAGAAGTTCTCAGTTGGGTGACATATGTCCTATTTGTATATGCCACAAGGCCTCTAAGAGGTTCTCTCCGTCCTTGTATGTACAATTTGGGGATGTGATTGGGTTTATCAAGTGGTAGAAGGCCTTGTTAGTGGGCTTGACTTTAACGAGTAAGTAGTAGGCTTGGATCGAGTTGTTTTTCGGTTCGATTTTTGGATTTTTAGGTTCGTGTCATTCCGCTAATTTTTTTTGTGAACTCAAAAACCAAACCAAAACAAACTAAAATTTAACCGAACAAAAATGAAAACCGAATTTAAAATCGTTTTAGTTCTTGGTTGACCCGTATTAATTTTAAAAGTATATCACTATACGGGTATTTAGCACAAAAATATTACTTTAAGTGTAAAAACTGTTTTATATTAGGATAAGTTTCAATGATTATTTTATATAATGATCTTTTTATATACATAAGTATATAAAAGAAACTTTTTTTATATAAACTTGATTTTCAGTTTCGTTTTCGGTTTTAATTGTCAAACTTATATTCAACCAAAAAATCAAATTTGTAGTCAAGTTCGATTTTATCAAATTCGGTTTAGTTATTAGTTTGGTTCGGTTCAAGTTTAATGTTTTCGATTATTTGAGTTTTTGTTAACCCTTAAGTTTGAGAATGATATCAAGATGTTTAGAAAAATTAAATCTAGAAATGTAAATGACCTTGTACCTGAAGATAAAAATAAAATTGCAAATTGTAGGTCAACTGGTGGTACTCACCAACTTAAAACTCGTTCCATCGTGACTGACTATTTGTACATCGACTTTTTATATGTGACCTTTTTTTTTTAACTTTTAGAAATGAATATAGCCAGACTAAAATGAATCATAATTTATTAAATGGCAGGGTCGGATTTAGGCATGTGCGGCATGGGCAACCGCACGGGGCCTCCATTTTGTAGGGGCCTCGTTTTCTTAGACATCAGTAAAGGTATACATTCATTCGTGGAGTATTGTCTCGTTAATAGATTGTCTTTAATTAAGAATGTAAGATTGTTTCACAAAAAATAGCTCGATCTGCGATTTACAGAGAAAATATGGTCTGATGTGTTGGGGAAGACAATACTCTTGTGGGGTTAACTTTCTGTTTTGTCTCTTAGCACCAACGTTTTCTAATTTTTTTTTAATAAAATCAATACTTTTAGAAATTATACTTTTAGTCCTTCTTTTAACAACGTGAAACCATTTTAACTTTAAGCTCTTATTCATTTTCAGAAAACAAAAACTACAAATATATCATAGTTTATATTAAGTGATTATTATAAAAGGTTTTAAAAAATACTACGTATACATTAACATGTAGAACAAATTTAAAATGTATTATTTATAGTAGAATAAGACAATAAGTTGTTACCGATATGAAAAAAGTTAATGCATAACCGAAATACACTTTGTTAATTTTAATGGTGCCCAAATTTTCGAAGTTGAATCAAGGGCCTTATCTAGACCGTGGCACAGGGCCTCCGGATTTCATGGGACGACCCTGTTGAATGGTTGAACGATGCGTTTATTTGAACTATATCACATCAAATAAAATGTTATTTTAATCAAATATGAAATCAAATATTTGATGAACCAAACATCAATAATGTTTTGAAATAAATGTAAAAGAGCTATTTTCAAGATATGACTAATTCCAGACTGGAATTATGACGCGTAATTTGGAACTTTTCCATCGCAAAGGCCAGCATATATGATGTTGACAAATTTCTCTTTGGCCATTTCACTAATGGTAAATTTCATTTTCACCCTTGTCTTCCAATTTGCTTTCACAATTCTTAAAAGACTAATATGCTTGAGTTTAAGAGGAGATATACTGAGCGAGCAGACTCAAAACAATAAATAAGTATAAAGAATTTTGATGTTAACAATTTTGTTTTTGATTAACATATTAATGAATTAAGTAACATTTATATGACACAAAATTTTAAGACTCGTGTTTATTTAAAAAAAAATTTACAATACGTGACAAACATTCATTAGATTTTCTGTAACACTACAAACTCTTCTAAACCCGCCATGGATAGGGTACAACCTCATCCGAAGTCTATAATCGTACAATTAACTGTGTATATCTGACGTTTTACTAGTCTGGAAGGGTAAGCTAGTTTTACAAGTCATTCTTATATATTGCTTGCGCGCATACTTTCTTTAACAACTGAAAGGTCTTTCTTTTATTCAAGATTTAAGCTAAAGACAACACAAAAAACAATAAAAGGTGTCAACTTGACAACTTGCAGCATTAGTTAAAAAAAAAGAAAAAAAAAAGACAACTTGCAGCAAGTGAAGTTCTTAAGTTAAAAAAAGAAGGGCAAGGTTATCAAGACCCCCCATTTTTACAAGCTATACCCCCCTATTTTTTCTATTTTTTTTTTATTTTTTTTATTTTTTCTTTAATTTTTATAATTTAGTATTTGTTATAAAACTGTGAAACTGAAAGTGCCGAAAAAAAATAATAAGTTTTTGTGACTCAAAAAAATTAAACAGACAAAAAACGCGGAACAAAAACTGATAAAAACTGTGTCTAGCTGAAGCAGAGAGGGGACAAAAGGAATATTTTGTACTTTTTGTGTACTATTTAGTGGGGTAGAGGTATGTATAGTAGCACCCAAAAAAGAACCCTAACTCAACTAGAAACATATAGAAAAGAAAAAGTCTAGTCAAAGAAAGGTATAACTAGGAAAGGCTCCAATTCACACATCTATATAAGCCCTCATCTTTTAAACCATAAATCAGACACACAATCATACATGCATTTACACATTTTACACACATCAAACAATCATTTCTCCATACAAGTTTTAGACCATTTAGATGGGGAAATACGTTGAGATATTGGATTTAGGAGTAAGATTGGTTGCTAGATTTCATTCTCACTGTCCTCAAACTGCTCGGATGTACTATCATCCTCCTTCTGATAACGTTGCTGATAATGGACGTGGTTCTCACGTAACATCGGTGTTTCAAGAATATAGTAAAAGTACACAGTTTCAGAAGAATATGAGTTTCAATACAAGATAGATTATTTTTTCTTCGGCTATGTAAATTGGAGGAATTTTGTAAAACATAGGAGAGTATTGATTCTCTATATTTAACTTCTCTAGTTCTTAGTTTTCATGTTTAATTTTGTTATGGGCAGAGAAAAGGTCATTTTCAGCGTATGAATGACTCCAACTGTAATCCTGAGGCGCTATTTGGACATTTGCCAACCAGAACCAAGCGATAGCATATATTTTGTTTCAACATATTTCAGTTTTGCTCCCTCATATTTGCATTTCGTTTTCAATATTTGTTTGATTTTTTTTTGGTCAGGTTCCCCAAAACTCCCCCATATATACCCCTGATTTTTATTTTTTTAAATTTTTTTTTATTTTTTTTTTAATTTTTATATTTTTGGTTTTGTTATAAAACTGTGAATCGAAAAATACGGAATCAAAAAAATAAGTTTAACAGGTTAAAACTGTTAAACGGTTAAAAATACGGAAAAAACTGATAAAAAAACTGTCCAGAAAAAAACTGGGAGACAAAAAGTACACAAATAGTGTACTTTTTGAGTGGGGTAGGGGTACCAATAGGGGTACCTTTTTTTTTGTATGCTCTTATGAGTTACAGAAGATTTGGATGAACCGGACATACTTACATTTGTATGTGATAGTTTTTTTTTCCGATAAACTACAAATTTTGTGCTTCTGTTGCATTTTTGTTAAGAAAAAAACCAGAGAGCAAAGCTGGTGCAAATATGTCTTCGAGCTTCTTATTTTCCTGCCAAAAAACCCCGAGACCTTAAAACTTAACTTTCTCCGTTATCATCCCTCGTGTGTCATACACATGAGGGCATTTTCGTTATTTCAAGTTGTCATAACACTTCTACCCCACTTTAGTTTTCTAGAAAACCATCGCGCCGCCACCGCTAAACTTCCTCACTACAACCACTCACCTTTTACAATAACAATATTTGTCATCTTATCATTCTTATCATTCTTATCAATCATCACTACCAGCACTCACCGAAGAATACTCCACCACCCATTATTCCCGGTCACAACATTTGATGAGTACAAATAATGGCATTAAGTGTAGTATCATTATCTTCCTAGTTTAATACTTAATTTATTGGTCTTCTTAGTTTAATCATAAGATGGTTACACTTTTTGGGTTGTCTTTCTTCTTGTATTTAAACTGATGAAATAATATGGAAGAAATAAGAAGATTATTATCAAAGAAACTTGTGGTTCATTCTCACGCTAAGAGAATTCTTTCCTTTTAATTTAAGCTTTTGGTTGGGACCTATCATCATTCACCACCACCACACCACCATCTCCATCGTCATCCCCAACCACCAGTGACAACCCATTCTTCTTCACTACCAGTATGGTCTTGTATTTGTTCATGAAGCATATATGGATAATCACATTCATCAAAAGTCTAATCACACTTATCACATCGCCATTTTCCATCACCGTCATTCACGATTTTTTTATCACATTTTCGATCGCCAACAATGTTTGGACATGTTGTGTAGCAAAAGTTATCAAGCTTCATATGCCGATGGTGGCATTAACTGTTATCCAGTCGGGTTTTTCAAAAGTCCCAATCTTTTCGTCTTTAATTTAGGATAGTCTTCCATGAATATGCTTGGTAAGCAAACTCCCGGGATAAAGAAATAGAAAGAGCATCTTTCGCAACAGTATCAAACCATTCTTTAAGTCTATGAGCCTCTAGAAACTTAGGTTCTATTAGCAGTTGGCTAGAGGTTATGGTCCCGATTGTTTTCCCATTATACTCGTTTACTTTAGCACACTTTGTTGGAATTTAAGTAAACCCCTTAACCATATTAATAACATGAGTACGTATCGGAATAAAAGATCACGTATAAACAAGTAATTAACATAAACGATAAAGAAAACATACCTTTTAGCAATGGGTTAAGTCACCTTTATCGAACAACCATTATAAACGAAAACCAAATATATAAGATCAAAGTATGATCTCTCTAAGAATACGCACACAATACGTTATAGTAAATAATTAAGTATGCTACTACTAATAGTGATAAAGTCTTATTAAAACTTTTCTTGAATCAAGTAAAACTAAAACAAACGAACTGTTCTTTATCGCACAAAAATAAAACAATAGATTTTCAAATTGTTATTGTGTTTTTTCGTTAGAATTTGTTGACAATAATGGCCTATATATAATACATGCATAGTCGGTTGCCTAATCTAATTAGGAATATAATCTCACGACTAGAGCAATAAACATTAATTCCAAAATTGCTTTTATTTGTTTTATATATAAATGTTTATAGTTAACATTTAACTATAATTTGTCAAAACCCGTTAACTAACTTATTAGTTAACGTTCGTAATAGCTTACCACTAATTAATATATTGCGCCTAATATGTTAACGTATAATTGTTTTTTTATTAACGCGTGAGTCTTTAGGCTCGAGATGATTTCCGGGCATATATTATTACGTGGACATATTCCAACAGCTCCCACTTAGACATGTGATAATAATATAATAATATTGGTTAGCGTCTAGCAACACACCAATGCTCTCGGAAACTCTCAAGTGTAGTTTTCCATAAAATACATTTAAATGACTTAAACATTTACAATACCTTTGTTACTCAAATGCCATGTTAAAAATGGATATGGATCAAAGTCATTCCATTTAAACTATTATGCTTCTTGTTACATAATTAATATAGATTACCAACCTAATCGACACAAATATTGATTACTATTGGGTATGGCCATACAAACATCTAATTAATCAACGAGGGGCCCAATAACACTATTCTTCAAACCTAGTTGAACGAACAAATTCTATCTTTCTACACGTGCCTCTTACATGCTTCAAGATATAAATGATTATAGTGTTTATTACTACCTTGTTCAGGATAGCGTTAGAACTATAACAGAAAGTACCATCCACATATATAAGACCTGCTTGCATCTCAAGTTAAAGGATTTAGTCATATAACTCATTTACAAGTTTCAATTAAAGACGATGATCCATAGAGTGATTGACTTGTTAGTATGAGATGTCCAATATATAAATTTTGAATATTGTATGAGTTGGTGAACCGTTCTTACATACTCTACGAATATTACCATCTATCATATATGTCTTAATTCAATTATATTTCCATATAATTAATTGACATAGACAATTTAGAATAGCATATTATTCAAGGATTTAAACATGCAAAAATAGGACCAATAAATATTAAATAAAACGAACATATCCAATGCTTTAATTCATAAAATAAATATTGTTTAACAATATCTTTATCCAAATACCAAAACAGATTACATGAAACTACTAGTAGGACGAAGTCCCATGCTCCTAGCATATTGAGTAAGCTTTTACCAGGTAAAGCCTTTCTAAAAGGATCTGCTAGATTATTATCTGTATGAACTTTAACTAGATCAATTTCACCCAATTCGATACATTCATGAACATAGTGATATCTCCTTTGGTAGTGTTTGGCGCCTCTCTGAACTTCCGGATCGTTAGCTATAATGATTGCCTTGAATTGTCACAATACAGGTTAATAGGTTCTTCATTGGTATGAACTATTCCAAGTTCTCCAATAAACTTCCCCATCCAAACAGCTTCCTTTGAAGCTTTAGAAACAGCGATATATTCAGCTTCTGTGGCAGACTATGCAGTAGTACTTTGTTTGGAGCTCTTCCATACTACCGCGCCTCCGTTTAAAATGAAAACATACCTAATTTGAGATTTATTGTCATCTCTATCGGTTTCAAATCCAGCATCACAATAATAATTAACTTGCAGCTAAGTAGCTTCCGGATTTCCTTTTTTTTTAAATTAAATTAACCAACAAGTATTACAACCTCATTATATACAATACAAATACATAACATGTTGTCTATGATGTGATTTGATCCCACAACCTCTTGATTGCAGAGCATCCAACGCTTATCTCACTACATATCTTTGGTACCGCTTGGCTACAAGCCCTTAGGTACCGCTTTGTAGAGCTTCCGGATTTCCATCATAAACTGTAATACCCCATTTCGATAAATGGAATGTCACGTGTGATTATGGCGTGTCATCAAAGCATACAAGGATAAATGTATAAAACATCACATGACCATAAAGGAAATACCAGAAACAAACATCGGTACCCCAAAATTAGAACTCATCACACACAAACATAAGTACTGTAAATGAAAAGGACTAAACAGTGTCCATGGAAATGTGTAACACCCCACTTTGATAAGTGGACCGTTACGCGTAATTATGACGTGTCATCAAAGCATGCAAGGTAATATGTAGTAAAACATACATGATCATAGGGAAAACCAGAATCAAACATCGGTTCCCAAACATAAGCCCAAAACATAAATAAAGTAAATGAAATGAACAAAGACTACACAAGCATAAATCTATGAAGGCAAAAGGGAAAAGAAGTCTATGGCAGCTTCCATCCTATGCACGTCCTCCAAATGCTGGAGTCTGTCCTTGGGTACCTGCCATTTTGGGACATGGAAAGGAAAGTAACGGCTGAGAAAAACGCTCAGTGCACAGATATAGACATAGTATACATGACTGAAACATAATAAAGACTTAATAGCAGCGGAAATGTATAAGTCCTGGAAAACCTGGAACATGTTCATAAAAACTGGTTTTATAGTTTGAAAAGCCTTATGTTTATCTTATGAAAACTGTTTAACATGTTAACCATTAGCCAATATAGGTCATAAGATATCAACGTGCATGAATACTTGGAGGGGTGACCTCGTCATGAAAATTAGAGAGGCAACCTCTAATTTAATATACTGGTTTTGGTAGGAGGGATCAGCTCCTTGTGAAGGATGCAAGGCACACACCACATTCACACTGAATAATCTGCTGAAAACATGTAAACTAGGATGCACCCATACGCCCCACCTGATAATATAATAAGTGGCCAAAAGCTAAAAGGGACGCCACGAGCTATCACTCCGCCGTGGTGAAGTCATAACACTGGTGCCTCCAGTGTTATGGTTATGGTACTTCCATAAATAGGTGAAACTGGTCATGCATGTATATGGCTTTAGGTATTCTAATTAAACATAAGCAATTCAAAAACATATAAAACATATACTGGGGAAAACAGTTGGATGCATACGGGAAATCCTAATAAGCAAGAATGTCCATACTGAAAGGACGGAGAATCCGTACCTTATGTCCAGTGGACGAAGAAGACGAACGGAATAGAGTCCTACTTCGATGTCACTAATGCTACATAAATACATACGTGTATAAGTATCTGATTACTGAGTACATAACTGGTTTTATATCATGTCTTAGCTTGTTTTATATGTTCATGTCATGTTTTACTGATTTAAGCTTAATACTGTGTTTATCATATATTCTGTCTATTCTTATTAAGTATTACTTGTATTTCATGTATTATTATACTTGTTGTGTAATAATAAGTAACTTTCTAAAAATAGCAGGTTTCCTAAAATAGAAAGTTTCCAAAAATAGAAAGTTACAAAAAATAGAAAGTTTCTAAAAATAGAAAATTTCCAAAAATAGAAAGTTTCCTAAAATAGATTTACTGCTTAAAATAGATAAGTTTCTAAAAATAGAAAGTTTCCATAAATAGATCAGCTGCCTTAATTAAATAAGTTTCTAAAAATAGAAAGTTTCCATAATTAGATATAAGCTGGATAATTAAGCTAATTATATAAGCTTAAGTGTTTTCTGATTAATATTCTAAGTCATGTGATTATATAGTATAGTTTATTAGTTATTTCATGTAAATTAAATAAACTATAGGTTTAAGTATTTAATTAAATATAACATGATTTAATTAAATAAAGGTAAAATAAATACTTAAGTTAAAACATGTATTATTATCTATTAATAATATAACCTAAGTCATGTAAATTAATTAATTATAAGTCATGGTTTCAATAATTAATTAATTAATAGTCTAATTAAATGATAAATAGTTAGGTTAAAATTCATGTATTAATAATAAAATTAATAACCTAAGTCATGTAAATTAAATTAATCATGTTCATGCTTTTAATTGATTTAATTTAAATCTTGTAAAAAAATAATATAACTTGTAAAAATATTAAACCTTGAAAAATAACTCATGAACCGGACCGTGTTTTAAATCTAAACATGTGTGAACCGGACTCGTGTTTTAACCTGTGAACCGGACCCAAAAACACCACCATACCCCGACCTAGGTCTGGGTTTCCCTTCCTTGCTGCTGCCGTGACACCACCACCACTAAACCGAGACCATGTGGTCTCGGTGGTGCGAGTTAAGCCAAGCCGAGACCCCACCTTGGGCTCGGTTAGGCATCGGCCACAAACAAACACCCCCTTAACACCTAATTAATTTATCCTCATGATTAAATAACATGTTTATATCTTGTTTTTAATTTATTATTAAAAACATTCATGATTTTATTTGATTAGTAAATCAAAACATAAAAGAAAAGAGGTTAGGGTTTATACCGATCAGGTTGGCGAGCGAACACTTGAAGGACCAGAAATCATAGAGATGACCAACGAAAGGATCGCAGTAGCTAAGCAGAAACTTCAGGAAGCACGGTCACGTCAGAAGAGTTACGCCGATAAGCATCGTAGGGACATACATTTTAACGTAGGAGATCACGTCTTCCTTAAGGTTTCGCCGGCACGTGGTGTTAGACGCTTCAGGATTAAAGGGAAGCTCAGTCCTCGTTTCATCGGACCGTCTGATATCATTGAACGAGTCGGTGAAGTAGCTTACCGGTTAGCGTTACCTCCACAGCTTTCGCATGTACTCAATGTGTTTCATGTGTCCTTACTCAGAGGGTACCAGTATCATCCCCTTCACATGGTTCAGTATCCACTGGAACAGATACGTGAAGATCTCACCTTCATAGAAGAACCCGAACGAGTTCTTGACAGACAAGAACGAGTCATGAGAAGGAAGACGATTCCATTCGTCAAAATCCTTTGGAGGGATCATACCGAGCGGGAAGCCACTTGGGAAACAGAGGAGTCTATCCGGGCTTCTTACCCTCATTTCATATTTTGAATTCGGGTATGTTCTTCTTCTTCAGTTTACTTTATCTATAATTCGGGGACGAATTATTCTTTTTAGGGGGGAAGAGTTGTAAAACCCGCATGCTTTTACCATGAATAGTACCCTTAAGATCGTACGTACTAGATTAAAACTTTCCTTTTATAGTATGATTACGTTCACGTATAAGAATTGTAAGTATTACGTACGTGTTAGAACATGATAAGTATTTATTACGTATGAACACACAATAATTATTTTAAACAATAATTAACCACGAACATGCGATCATGAAATCATGAACGTAGATTAATCACGAGCTAATATTAATTACGTATATATATTTATTACGAACACGAATAAATATATTAAGTCACGGTTAATAATTAACGAGAACATATAAAACACGAACACGATAAAACACGAACGAACACCAAAGGTACGGGTACCCCATGTGGGGCCCCCTACCCGCGGATACACCAAAGGGATGGGCCAAGCCCATCAAACTTTTACTAACAAGGGGTTATGGTAAAAACCTTTAGTCATTTTTCACTTTAAAGTAAATTAACAAAAACCCTAAAAAGATTTTTCTCCTTCTCCTTGCTCTCTCTTTGGCTGGCGCATATACAACACACAAGGGAGGTGTTCGTTTGATTTTGATCTTGAATTTTTTGCAAGTATTCGTGTGTGCTCATCCTCGTTTGATCCACGCATTCGGTACACCTTTTTAATCCTTTTTCTTTTATGTTTTGATTTAATAAATTAAATAAGATCATGATGTTTTTAAAAAGCTAATTAAAAACATAAATTAAACATGTAAATGGTTATGGGGTAAATCAAAACAAGGGATTTAGCGGTGTTTGATGTGGCCGGAGCCTAAACCGAACCCCCAAGGGGTCTCGGTTTGGTGGTGTGGGTCCCACGGTAGCAGCAAACAGGGGAAACCCCGATGTGGTTCGGGGTATGGTGTTGATTACGGGTCCGGTTCATGGTTTCTAGTCACGATCCGGTTCATTGTTATGTTAAGGTTTATGATTGTAATAGTTATATGTTAAAAATTAAATTAATAAAATGTGACATGATTAATTTAATTAACATGACTTAGGTTATAATTTAATTATTAGATCATGGATTTTTAACCTAAGTATTTATATTTTCTAGACTATAATTAATTAATTATTAAAAACCATGGCAATAATTAATTAATTAACATGACTTAGGTTATATTATTAATAATTAATAATACATGTTTTAACCTAAGTATTTAACTTTATTTAATTAAAAACATGATATATTTAATTAAATACTTTTAACCTATAGTTTATTTAAATTACATGTAATAATTAATAAACTATACCTTATATCAATATGACTTAGAAAAATAATCAGAAAACACTTAAGCTTATATAATTAGCTTATTTAACCAGCTTATATCTAATTTTAGAAACTTTCTATTTTTAGAAACTTATTTAATTAAGGCAACTAATCTATTTATGGGAACTTTCTATTTTTAGAAACTTATCTATTTTAAGCAGTAATTCTATTTTTGGAAACTTTCTATTTTTGGAAACTTTCTATTTTTGGTAACTTTCTATTTTTGAAAACTTTCTATTTTAGGAAACCTGTTATTTTTAGAAAGTTACTTATTATTACACAGTAAGTATAATAATACATGAAATACAAGTAATACTTAATTAGGATAGACAAAATATAAGATAAACACAGTTTAAAGCTTAAAACAGTAAAACATGGCATGAACGTATAAAATAAGCTAAGACATGACATAAAACCAGTTACGTATTTAGTAATCAAATACTTATACACATATGTATTTATGTAGCATTAGTGATACCGAAGTAGGACTCTCTTCAGTTCGTCTTCTCGTTCACTGGACATAGTGTACGGATTCCCGTCCTTTAAGTATGGACATTCTTTCCTTATTAGGATTTCCCGTATGCAGCCAACTGTTTTCCCGTAGTATAAGTTTATATGTTTGATTTGCTTATGTTATATCTAGAATACCTATAGCCATATACATGCATGACCAGTTTCACCTAGTTATGGAGGTACCATAACCATAACATTAGAGGCACTGGTGTTATGACTTCCCCACGGCGGAGTGATTGCTCGTGGCGTCCCTTCAGCTTTTGGCCATATTATTTTATTTATCATCTGGGGCGTATGGGTGCATCCTAGTTACTTGTTTTCAGCAGATTACTCAGTGTGAATGTGGTGTGTGCCTTGCATCCTTCACAAGGAGCTAATCCCTCCTACCCAAACCAGTATATTAAATTAGAGGCAGCCCCTCTAATTTGCATGATGAGGTCACCCCTCCAAGTATTCATGCACGGTGGATTTTCATGACCTATATTGGCTAATGGTAGAATATGTTAAGCAATTTTTATAAGATAAACATAAGGCTTTTCAAACTATAAAACCAGTTTTACCAAGACTTAACCGGGTTATTCGGGACTTAGTTTCTTTCGTTGTTATATGCTTATATGCTTATATTATTCATGCTTTATTGTACATCCGTGCACTAAGCGTATTGCTCAGCTGTTTTCGTTTTCTATGTTCCCAAAATGGCAGGTACTCAGGGATGCTCGTAGACTTTAAGCGTACGTGCATATGGACTGGAAGCTTTCTAGCCTTTCTTTACTTTATGCATTATCTTTACTTTGATACTCTTGCCATGGACATTGTTTAGTCCTTTCATTTACAGTACTTATGTTTGTGTGTGATGAGCTTTACTTTGGACTACCGATGCTTGATTCCGGTATTTTCCTTTTATGGTCATATAATGTTTAGGCATTTATCCTTGTATGCTTTGATGACACGCCATAATTACGCGTGACATTCCATTATCAAAATGGGGTGTTACAATTATGGTATCAGAGCCAAGGCTTCGACATGTAGGCTCTTAAAATATGACCTGTGATTAGTGGGTAGTCACTATGGTCTTCCTAGAACTGACAGTCGTTTTTCATGCATTCATTATTTTTGTGCATACATATATATGTCATTGTCGCAGGTTTATGACTAAGTAATGGTTGGTACAGGACTGGCCCTATTTAGTCGCATGTGTTTTATTGAAACTTTTAAATTTGGGACCGACCCATAGGCGTCCCCTCGCCATGTCTTTTATTTTGGGTGAACTGACCATAGGCGTTCACTCTCGAGAATACAAAAGTTTCATAAAACTGCATCATGCATTCATACACAAATTTTCTTGCATAAAATTTTTCTCTGGATTTATTGGTATAAATTTTTTTCACGTATATATATTTTATGTTTTGATCTGTTAATCATATGTTTTATGTTATACTGTCAGATGGTTCTCACACGCGAACAGGAACAACTCAATGCAGCAATCCAAGTTGCAATGCAAGCTTTGCTTCCTCAACTGAGGAACGACATTAGGGCTGAGGTTCAAGCTGCCAACAATCACCAGCCTAACCAAGCACCTCCTCCTCCTCCTCTAGTGACATTGGCAGTAAGGATGGAGAGATTTAACAAGCTCCATCCTCAAGCTTTTGAGAAAACAGATAGCCCCAGTGATGCTGAAAGCTGGTTGGCTCACATCGAGAAGATTTTCAATGCTATGGGTTGTGACCCCGTGTTCAAGGCGAGGTTGGCATGCTACCGGTTCGAAGGCGATGTGTTAAATTGGTGGTTAGCGTTGATGCAGTCTGAGGGAGGTGACGATTGGGTGGCTGGTTTGACATGGGCTCAGTTTAAAAGATAGGGTGATGGAGCAGTTCTTTCCAAAGGCTGAGCAAGACAAGCTCAAGAGGGAGTACCATGGGATCCGACAGAGAGCTGGGGAGAATAGCAATGAGTTTATACAGCGCTTTCTTCGCTTAGCTGGTTTCCTTGGTGCAGCAGCAGGTACTCCTGAAGAGCAGGCACACCACTTTAGGTGGGATCTTCGCACATCAGTCGCAAACAATCTAGTGTGTGCTACGGTCAACACTGTAGCACAAGTGGCCGATGCGGCACGTAAGCTGGAGATGCTGCATAAGAGAGATGAGTTCGGGGAAGCTGAGAAACCCGACAAGAGGTAAACATTCGTATTCTAGCGGTGACTAATCCGTATTCTCTCCATATATGTCAATTATTCATCTCTTTAAATTGTATCTTCCAGGCAGAAAACTGGGGACCGGTCTCAGTCGGCTACTCAGCAGCAGCCTCATCAGCCCAAGGGAAACGGTCAGACTAACGACCGTTCTGCTATGGATAGGCGTGGCGGTAATGATAATTACCGTAACAACGCTGGACACTCCAACGGCAGCAGGTCCTAATACTTACGCATTTTCTTATGATTACATGTTATAACTCATATTCTGACACTTTAGCAAAACTTCTACCAGGAACCATGGAAACGGTAGGGACCAGAACCAGAGAGGTTCACAGCCTAGCCGTCCAGCTATCACTGGTATTCAATCTTACGATTATCCGCATTGTCCTTTATACCCTATTATCATGTCTTATGTAAAATGTTTATCAGGTCTCAGCCAGCCAGAGCACTTGCTGGAGGATATACTCATCCTCTTTGATCTACTTGCCACCGTAGGCACCCAGGGCCATGTCGTCGTACACTGACGCATGCTTCAAGTGTGGTCTTCCTGGCCATATCATGAAGGATTGCCGTAAGGGCGAGATGGAGGGCACATCGGGACATGTTGATACTAAGCCGCCTCCTACCAATGGGCGTGTCTACACGACATCTCGAGACCAGGCCAACAAGTCTACAGGTACCATCACTGGAATCTTGTATATGTATGGTCAAGTTGCGTGTGTCCTTTTCGATACGGGTGCTACTCACTCGGTCATTTCTACTGCTTATGCTAAGAACATTAGGATGCTCCCCATGCCACTAGAGAATAGACATACTATTTCCACGCCTTTGAGGGAATCTATATTAATCACCCATGTATACAAGAGTCTTCCCCTAGAATTTGACGATAAGGTTCGTCCTGTTGACGCACTTCCGCTGGACATGAATGACTTCGACATGATTTTGGGCATGGATTGGATATCCAAGCATCATGCAACCATAGACTGCCATTCATATCGAGTTATCTTCGGTGATGTTAATGCACTAAAGTACATTCATAACGGGTTCATACCCGGACGGTCTGTACAAATCATATCTACCCTGCAAGCGCGTGCACTACTGTCACATGGCTGTGAGGGTTATCTAGCTACGGTTCACGACATGGATGCTGAATCTCCATCAATTCAGGATCAACCAATAGTGTCAGAATTCCAATGTAGGATTGTAAATCTTGCTTTTGTTTTTAGAGAGAGAAAGAGATAGAGAGATGGTGGATTATACACACACTTAGAGAGAGAAAGTGAAAGAAAACACTTTTTCACTATGTGTAAAAAAGAAGAACACACACCCTCTCCATCAAAGGAGAGGGTTTATGTACCCAAGCCCTTGTCATGGACTTGGGCTTACATTTTGGGCCGGCCTACACATGTTGTAGGCTAGGCTTGGACTTGTTTGATAAATATAGAAGATTAACTAAACTACGACCTATTACATGGACTATCGTTGGAGTGACCGATCCTTCTTAATACGTAAAACGTATTTCCAACAATCTCCCCCTAAGGGAGGTCACTCCAAACAAGGGCAGTACCCAAGTAACAATAATTAAATAAACCTAGCATACTATGCTTGTCTTGAGCTCGTAGTCTTCGTCTTTCTTTTCTTTTTCTTTACAAGTGAACATGCTGATGTGATCTTTGATATCAGTCTTGAGCATTAATCTCTTGCCTTGATCTCGTGCATCCATCACTTGTGATCTCCGCCTCTTCGTGACACCATGTCCCACATACTTATACCTTTTGTAATTCTTGAAAGCTTCAGAGTTTGATACAGCGGAAGACTTAACTTTTAGGCTTTCTTGAATTAAATGAGATATTAAGTGCATAAAGTATAAGCATGCGGGGACGACTTCTTCTTGGATTCCGCAACTCCACCGTCTTCAAATGTCGCAACATAAGTAGACACGAACGAAATGGCTTTGAACATTTCATTCTAATTCGGTAGCATTTTACCTCCGGTCGGTGAAGACCGTTGGACGATATAAAATATCGTACCTGTGACAGATAGTTTCAATTAAGTAACTTCCTGACAGGATTTCGCGGGTAAACCCGTTCTCTTTATTCGACCGTCCAAAGCTGACTGCGAACATAAAGAGTGAATCATTTGGATAATAATATCCGCATGATTTGAAGCCGTCAATTCATGTTCCTGGAACAAGTGAAATTCAATTAAGAACCGCACCATCGTTGCTTTCCAGTTGTCACGAGCTTGATTCGTATAGAATCTTGCAAGTTACCTACCAAGTGCTGTTTGAGGTTAACACTAGAAGGATTTCCACTCATCACTGTGAACACTAAGGTATCACTCTGAGTGTTCTGGCAAGATCACTAAGATATTGCGTAGAGGCCTGGAACGTGTTTAAATTCAGTTAAGAATTAAACAGCTGTTGCTTTCCAGTTATCACAAGTTTGATTCATAAAGAATCGCACAAGTCACCTACCATGAGCTTTTTGATATTCGCTCAAGAAGGATTTCCATCTTCATTGTAAATACTTTCGTATTACTCGGATGTTCAGGCAAGATCATGAAGATTTTGCGTAGGACTCTTAAAATCTTTCTTACTTTTCACAGTGTATGAAGAAGCAAGGAAATATGAAAGTGTGTCCTAATGAGATATTTGATGATCCCAAATGGCTCTAGACTCGATCGTGCATTTTGGATTTTAGTGATCGGAGGCTGGAGAGGAGTGCCACCTTTTCAATACCAATTTATTCGGAGTGAATAAATCAATAGATAATGCGTTGGCTCCGTGTGATTAAAACAAATACCTTTTGAGAGATATCTGAGTTAGCTGGGATGGGTTGTGCATTGCATCACTGGGTCCATGATGTCTGTCTTCAATATCGAGAATCATTATGATCTCAATAGCATATGTGTTGACCCGGTTTCTGCCTAAAGTTGTAAGGAGGGCTTCTTTCTTTACACCCTTTATCTTTACAATTCTTTTTCATTCTTCAACCCCTTCAATGCTTACCAATACGTCATAACTAGCACCTTGTCGTGATTGTTCCAGTGCTAACTTAAGTACTTGGTCGGCATTCAGCTACGTTCACAATCTTTCTCCAACTTTCCTAAGGACTACTATTTCTAGCTATGGAATGTCCTTGGGAAGATTCCTCCGGTTCTGGAAGAATCATAGGACTTAACCTATCCTACCATCCTTATGTCACCACAATCTTCATCGTCGTGAAATAAATGGGTTTCGGGTAAGTATATGTCACCATATTGATATGCAAATCCGTTTTGCTCCCCCTTAACATATGCCACGATATTCGAAAACATTTCGCACATGTCGAGATGAGCCAGCACATTAAGTCAAACCATTTGTGATAATATCCCATATTAAATCACATTTTCTCCCCCATATTAAAAATATTAACCCATAATAAGTATGAAAACACTTATACTTTTACCACTTATTTCCAATAATAACAAGACCAAAACGTGTGATTTATGTCGTAAAAGTCGGAATTATGCGTGGTTTGTGTTTTTATTGTGTTTTAGGACCAAAATATGAAAAATGAAGAAAACACGGGCTTTCACGGGCTTTTATCGAAGAAAACAGGAAAAGACGAAGTCAAAAGATCAAGAGTGCAAAAAGAACGGAAGTCCAAGGCCTATTCTGAAGATTTATCGAAGAAAAAGTCTAAAGACGGAAGTTTAACGAAGTCGAAGAACTTAAGTCTAATAGAAGAAGAAAATTAAAAGACAAGTTCAAATCCCGAGACGACAAAGACAAAGAATTAAAGTCGAGTCGAGAAAATGTGAAGAAAGCAAGAAAGAAGATGCAACACATGCATTCCTTCCACCTTCCCTATAAATACCCTCCTAATAGTCATTAGGAGGAGAGTTAGTTAATTTTTAGTTAGTTTTCACTTTTTCATTTTCTTTCTAGTTTTAAAGAGAGAAAGTCTTAAACTTTCTCTCACTAAATTTCATCTTTTCTTTTAATCTTTCAAGATTAAACATTTGTATTGCTTATTTTTCATTAATCAAAGTTCTATATTAAGCTTTTAATCCTTAATCTCATTCTACTTTTCTTTGATTTTAGATTGATTTTGGTGCGATTATCATATGATCCGTGTTGTTCTTAATGATTTCGTGCCTAAAAAGTTAATCTTTTGATCATTTCATAAGTTTTCATTTGATTAAGCTTTAAGACTCTTGTGCTTATTGGCTTATTTTTATGATTAGCTTATTTTCTTATAAAAAGCTTTCTTTAAAAGTTCATATTTTTTATTGTTTGATTGAAAAGTTGCTTATTTTGAGGATTGAATAAGTTGTGATAATTGCTTATTGGATCCGGTTTATTATTGGTTTGTTAAGTTTCGGGTATTAGCTTAATAAATTTAGCTTATTACCTAGCTTAACCGATTCCCACATATATCGGAAAGGGTCTAAACCCCTTTCCGATTGAAGCCTATTCTGAGCAGCCTTTCCCTTTTCCGATTTGCCAATCGGAAAAGGGTTTCCCCATTTTCCGATTGAACACCCCTTATTCCGATCGATTGATCGGATTAGGGTTTACACTTTCCGATTGTGCCCTCTTTGAACATTCCGATTTGGAGTTTTTGCAAGTTATTCCGATTGGAACTTTATCCTATATTCCGATCTGAACCCTTCTTTCCTTATTCCGATTGTGTTTGATTGAGTTATTCCGATTTGGACTCTTAGTAACATTCCGATTGCCCCTTTTTGTGGATATTCCGATTGCTCCCTATTCACCATATTCCGATCAACCAATCGGAATATATTCCGATCTGGGCTTGTTTTGGACATTCCGATCATCTTCATTATTTGCACTTTCTTATTAGAGTTGATTTTAGTTTATTGTTTTTACATAGTTTCCAAGTGTTAGTTTAATTTAGTGTGCTAGTACCTTTCTAATATTACCTTTAAGTTTACAAGCATTTTTTTACTTGTCATTTTAGTATTAATCTTTATTCTTCCATTTTACTCAACGAAACTTTAATTTCTTGCTAATAGCTTAAAATAGACAATCAACCAAACTATTCTCTTGATTCACCAAAAGACGATTGAGTCGCACTTAAGACTGGTTTTCAATTCGAAAAGACTTGGGACTACGAATTTTGATACTAGGGGTAAAAGCCAAGTATTAAATGGCGCCGCTTCCGACTCTTTTCGTTACGATTAACGGTTTCTAGTGAGAGACGCATTGAATTTTGGGATCCGTTCTTTGAACGTTATTTTCCTTGCTTTAAAAATTTTCAAAAATCCTAAAAAATATAAAACTCTTCAAAAATACAAAAACATTGAAAAATCATTAAAAAGCAATTGTTTTCAAAGGGTTTTGCACCAAAAAGATTATATAGATATTCTCTCTGTGTATATTTTTCTTCTGCAGGTGTATGCGTACTAGTTCTTCGAACTATTCTGAGCCCGAGACTCGTGAAGATCTAGATATGGCTGGTGTTAATAACAACAATAATAATCCACCTCTACCCAATTTGAATAATAACAACAACAAAAACAATGTCCACCTACCTGATTTACGAACAATGGAGGAATTGTGTCAACCCATCATGAACGGAGGCGGAGGCCCAATTGCGCCAATGCACGTCACGGCTCAGGAGTTTTCGTTGAAGCATCACATGATCCAGCAAGTGCAAACTAACCCATTTCGCGGATTTCCGGATGATGATGCCAACAAACAGCTCGACAAATTCATTACCATTACTCAAAGCATGAAGTGCTCTGGTGTTTCTATGGATGACCTTCGCCTTCAACTCTTTCCCCACTCACTTTCTCACCATGCCGAAAAATGGTTTGACCGTCTTCCTAAGAATTCTATTCATACGTGGAATGACATGACTCAACGCTTTTTATCGCGCTACTTTCCCCCATCCATGGTCACTAGCCTTCGTAACCAAATCAGTGGATTCATGCAACACAATGATGAATCGCTCTTTGATGCTTGGGAACGATACAATGATTTGATCGACCGCTGTCCAAATCACAATATGCTCCCCGTCACTCTCATTGACACCTTCTACAATGGTCTCACTTTTCGTGATCGTGACACGATCAATGCCGCTGCCGGTGGTACTTTTATGAAAAGGCGACCGGAGAAGTGCCGAGAGTTGATCGAAAACATGACTACTCACCACAAGAATTGGGATTCATCCGCATCCTCAAGATCTAATCAGAGAGTCAATGTTTCATCTACTACCTCCAATCCTGAAATGACTGAAATTTCTCGACAACTCGCTGAGATGAACAAGAATTTCATGACCATGGCCACAAATCACTTTCAACAAGCTAAAGCCGTTGCTATTTCTTGTGACACATGTGGTGGTCCTCATTCTTACAATGATTGTCCTTCTACCCAAGCCAATTTTTCTAAAAACGTTAACGCAGCTTACGGCACTTATCCCACGGGGAGCTATCAAGCCCGCCCTCAAGGAGACCGTAGCTTGCTAAGTTATCGTTCCAACAATTATCTTGCTCCTCCTGGTTTCCCTCCTGCAGACCAAAACCAACAACAAAGCTACAACCAATCCCAACCTCGTGAAAACAATCAATATCAATCCCAACACAACCCATACCCACCTCAAGGAAATTCTCAAGCTTACCAAGCTCCACCTCTCAATCAACCGATGGCAGTGAGTCCAGACGTCGAGACATTCATGAAGACTAATCGGGAGATGGTGACGAATCTTCAGAGTCAAGTCCGCAACTTGAAGGGCGAAATGGCGAAACAAGGAAACGATATTCGATCTGAGCTAAGGAATGACATGGCAAAACACAGCAATGAAATTCATGCAAACATGAGAGACTCTTTCAATACTCAAGCGGTTCACCTTCGTGATATGATTGGTTCGCTCATTCAAGGTAATCAACCCTCTTCTTCGGGTACTCTTCTGAGTAATACCGTTGCAAATCCAAGAGGGGAGATGAAAGCAATCACCACTCGTAGTGGAAAAGGTTATATGGAACCCGAGCTTCCTACACCTCCACCTGTGATTGTGAACAAGGAAAAAGAGCAACTTTCCTCACCTCCTTCACCTTCTATCCCCATTTCCCCACCACCCGTGGTTGTGACTGATGCTATTCCCCTTAAGCCTTCTTCTTCATCCAATATACCTTATCCTTCAAGGTTGAGGAAAGAGAAGCAAAAGAGCAAGGATGATATTCAGGTTTCAAACTTTCTAAAAATGTTTAAACAATTGAATTTTAACATCTCCTTTGCCGAGGCTCTCGCTCACATGCCTAAATACGCTAAGATGTTTGAAGATCTTCTAAGTGATAAGGAAAAACTTCTTGACATTGCTCAGACCCAACTTAATGAGAACTGCTCCGCAGTGCTCTTAAGGAAATTGCCCACCAAACTTGGTGATCCGGGTCGCTTCTTGATTCCTTGCAACTTCCCGGGAGTAGAGAATTGCATGGCCCTAGCCGATCTAGGTGCCAGTATAAACTTAATGCCTTTAAGTGTTTGGAAGCAATTATCTCTCCCCGAGCTAGTCCCCACCAAAATGACTTTGGAATTAGCCAACCGTACGGTTGCTTATCCAGTGGGGATAGCCGAAGATGTCTTTGTTGGCGTTGACAAATTCACCTTCCCGGCGGATTTTGTTGTCGTTGACTACGAGATGGATCCTCGTGTTCCATTAATCGTTGGACGTCCATTCCTGAGGACCGGTCGCACTCTCATTGATGTAGCCGCGGGCGAAATAATCATGAGAGTTGGTGACGATAAAATTGTCTTCAACATGGGTAAGATTTCTAAGCAACCTTATTCATATGAGAGTGTTAATGCTATTGATGTTCTCGATGAGGCTTGTGAAGAACATTTTCATGATGCTTGCAAAAGTACTCTTTCTTCTCTACCCAATGTTGAGACCGTTGCCTCAATTGCTCCGGCATTGACTCCGTTTGGAGAAAGTGACTTGGATGATTTCGAAGCTAGCTTGGGTCCTCTCGATATTAAGTATGATAATTTGTCCACCAATTGGGATGAATACATTCGTACTATTGAGAGACTTCTCAATGAGGACCCATTTTCTCCTCCTTCTCCTAAAGAGGTGACTAATGATGATCCATCGTTAGTTACACCATCTATTGAGGATCCTCCTACTCTCGAGCTTAAGGACCTACCTCCTCATCTTGAGTACGTTTTCCTGGAAGACAACGAGAAGTTACCTGTCATCATCGCAAAGGATCTGAAAGAAGACGAAAAAGCCCGACTTGTCGCCGTGTTGAAGAAGCATAAAAGAGCTATCGCTTGGAAAATCTCCGACATCCGTGGAATTGATCCTCACTTTTGCATACATAAAATTCTCATGGAGGACGACTTTAAGCCCACTATTCAAAGCCAACGAAGGGTGAATCCTAAAATCCATGAAGTCATCAAAAAAGAGGTTATCAAACTTCTTGATGCGGGTATGATTTACCCTATTTCGGATTCACCATGGGTTAGTCCAGTCCATTGTGTGCCCAAGAAAGGCGGAATCACCGTTGTGCCCAATGCAAACAACGAGTTGATTCCTACCCGTCTCGTTACTGGGTGGAGAGTTTGTATAGACTACCGCAAACTCAATGATGCCACGAGAAAGGATCATTTCCCTCTACCTTTTATGGACCAAATGCTTGAACGTCTAGCGGGTAATGAATATTACTGCTTTCTTGATGGTTTCTCGGGTTATTTTCAAATACCCATCGATCCCCAAGATCAAGAGAAGACAACATTCACTTGTCCCTATGGCACATTTGCTTACAAACGAATGCCTTTTGGCTTATGCAATGCCCCCGTGACTTTCTAAAGGTGCATGTTGGCTATCTTCCATGACATGGTTGAGCAAACCATGGAAGTCTTCATGGATGATTTCTCAGTCTTCGGGGATTCCTTCTCTTCTTGCCTTGCCAATTTGGAACGTATGCTTAAGCGGTGCGAAGACACTCGCCTTGTTCTGAATTGGGAAAAATGCCATTTTATGGTAAAAGAAGGCATTGTGCTAGGACACAAAATCTCTAAAGCCGGTCTTGAAGTCGACCGTGCTAAAGTTGATGTCATAGCCAAATTACCTCCACCTTCAACCGTGAAGGGTGTGAGAAGTTTTCTGGGTCATGCGGGCTTCTATCGTCGATTCATTCAGGATTTCTCTAAAATCGCTCGCCCGATGAACCACCTCTTGGAAAAAGATACTCCTTTTATCTTTTCTAAAGAGTGTCTCGAAGCCTTCAATCTTCTAAAGGATAAGCTCACTAAGGCACCGGTCTTGGTTACCCCTAATTGGGAGCTACCTTTTGAATTGATGTGCGATGCTAGCGACTTTGCTATTGGTGCGGTTTTGGGCCAACGAGTGAATAAACACTTCCAACCAATCCATTATGCTAGCAAAACAATGACGGGGGCTCAATTGCATTATACGACAACCGAAAAAGAGCTTTTAGCTGTTGTCTATGCTTTTGAGAAATTTCGCCCCTATCTTGTTTTATCCCCCACCATCGTATACACGGACCATTCCGCGTTGAAGTACTTGATGACAAAGCATGATTCTAAGCCAAGACTTCTTCGTTGGGATTTACTCCTTCAAGAATTCAACATTGAAATTCGTGACAAGAAGGGAGCCGAAAACCTGGCCGCGGATCATCTGAGCAGACTTGAGGATCCATATCAAGGGGAACATCCGAACAAAGAGATCAATGACTCTTTCCCCCTTGAGACCTTAATGTCTATAAATCTCAATCTTGATGGCACCCCGTGGTTTGCGGACATTGCAAACTACTTAGCGGGTGGTATTCTCATCAAAGGGTTAACATCCCAACAAAAGAAGAAGTTCTTGAATGATGTTAAGACTTACTTTTGGGATGACCCTTTTCTATTCAAACAGTGTGCTGATCTGATCATTCGTCGATGTGTTGACGGACCGGCAGCTTTTGACATCCTCCAAGCTTGCCACAAAGGACCCACCGGTGGTCACTTTGGCCCCAACTACACCGCTAAAAAAGTGTTTGATTCTGGATTCTATTGGCCCACCATTTATCGTGACGCTCACGAAATGGTTAAGCATTATGATGCTTGCCAACGCAAAGGCAAGATCACACATAAGGATGAGATGCCTCAAAATTTCATACAGGAATGTGACATCTTTGATGTATGGGGCATCGACTTTATGGGGCCATTTCCATCCTCCAAAGGGAACAAGTACATCCTCGTCGCCGTCGACTACGTTTCTAAATGGGTTGAAGCCAAGGCTCTCCCTACGAATGATGCGAGGGTGGTTGTGAACTTTTTGAAGCAGCTTTTCGCTCGATTTGGCGTTCCTCGTGCTATTATCAGTGACCGCGGGACTCATTTTTGCAACGATTAATTTGCAAGAGTCATGGCTAAGTATGGTGTCAAACACCGTCTTTCCACCACCTATCATCCACCAACCAATGGGCTAGCCGAGATATCCAACCGTGGCTTGAAGCGAATTTTGGAGCGTACTGTGGGAGAGCATCGCGCCGTGTGGGCCGATAAGTTAGATGATGCTCTGTGGGCTTTCCGTACTGCTTAAAAGACCCCGATCGGTTGTACACCTTATCGTCTTGTGTACGGGAAAGCATGCCACCTTCCCATCGAGCTGGAACATAAGGCGCACTGGGCCTTGAAGTGGGCTAACTTCGACATCAACAAAGCCGATGATCATCGCAAGATTCAACTCAACGAGCTAAATGAACTGAGGAATGAAGCTTATGAGAACTCGCTGATCTACAAGGAGAAGACGAAGATCATTCATGACGCAAAAATCAAGAACCGAGAGTTCCATGTTGGTGATCAAGTCTTACTCTTTAACTCTCGATTGAAGATCTTCTCTGGCAAGTTGAAGAGCCGCTGGTCTGGTCTATTCACCGTCGCCAAAGTCTTTCCATATGGGACCATTGAGCTTTCTCAGCCGAATGGGCCCAATTTCAAGGTGAATGGTGTTGGGTCTACTAGATGTAGATCTTGCAGCCTGTCAGGACCGGTGAATGACTTCTGTAATCACAAGTCAAATCACAAAGAGACTCTATACATAATATGAATGTAGAATATAAATATAATTAAGAAGAACAGAATAACTATAAAGACTTGATCCTTTCTAAGGATTTCTAATATTGATAATGACTAGAACTACGGTTGGTGAAGGTGTGTCTAACCCTTCTGCCTAAGGTTCCTTTTATACTACAAGGAAACCCTAATACATCATTAAAGAAAACGTGTAAAACTGATATGCATATCCTTTCCTAACATATCTCATGCATATCCTAACAGAATATTAAGTAAATAATAAAGTTTGACTTCGACTAGGACCAGGAGCAGGACTTGCTCCAACTACGACTAGGACCAGGAGGAACTACATACCTCCTAGTCTACCTATTACATATAACTATTACAATGGTCCTAACAATCCTCCCCTAAACTTGAATTTGACCTGTTGAGTTCAAGTTACCTGGAAAACGTGCAAAGAAAGCCCGAGGATTGTATCAGCAAAACAAATAGCAGCATCAACAAGATAAGAATCAGAGTAACAGCCGCAACATGAAACACTAGAAGCTTCTCCAAAGCTTGTAACAAATCAGCATCGTGTTGAATCTTTTCAGCAACATGAGCAGATTTGATGAGCCTTTACCAAGTGGCTGCTTGCTCTTGGGCTAGCGAGTCATTCTGGTGGAATAAGCATCACCCTGGGAGACTAGAACCCAGCCCAACTCTTAGAACGTGAATCAATGGTGAGTGGGAGAACCCTGATGATTTTAGGCAAACCATCACAGCCGTCAACGGATTTGATGCGTCTTTACCAGAAGCCGTACCCCTCTGGACTCGCCAACTCTTAGCAACGAAGCATCGGTGAGTTGAACACCCTATAGCTTTAAGCAAGCTATTACAGCTATCAACGGATTTGATAAGATCTTTACCAAGAGCCGTACCCCCTTGGATTAGCCACTTTTCAGTCTAAGACTATGGCAAGTGAAAACCATCCAGTTTTGGGTAACCTGGCAACCATCAACGGATTTGAGAATCGCACCAGGAGCCGTACCCTCAAGGTGAATCAACTTTTTCTTGTCGATTAGACATGGTAAGTTGAGAACCATTTGTTGTGTGGACCACGTCCAACACCAAGTGAAACCAAGTACCAGGACAAGCTCAAACCAGGAACCACATTGTGAAACAACCAAGGGATATTATGTACAAGTATAAAAGCTAAACTGTGTTTAAAGTATAAGCAGATATTATATAAAAAGTATTTTTTTTTTCTTTTATTATTATTATTATTATTTTTTTAATGTATTATTATTTTTTTTTAATTATAAAGAAAGAAATTCACCAATCACTGTACATACTGGTGAAAAGAATTAAAATAAGAACAAATGAACAAAAATACAAAGTATAATCACTTACAACCCAATCACCTTACATACCAGAAGCAGCCTTCTTATCTGCTAGCAACCGTGCCTGAATACCCTCTACCAATGTCGGGGCCATACTTGACTCATTTCCAGACGGAGCAGTAGAAATTTGCAAGTGACTCGCCAACATCGCCTCCATGGAAGAAATAGTCAAAGGATACTCCACATCCTTTGGCATAAACACCATATGACCAGATGCTAATTCCAACATATGAACTCCACATCCAGCATATAGCTTCCATCGCAGAATCTCCCATTGAATTTGATCCTTCCATATGCCCGAAACAGGAGCATTTGGAGGAGGATCCAACATCAGCTTGAGATCAGCCCAGATACGGAGACCAGGCCAGGAAGACACAGCCATTGGGTTAAACGGCATACTAGAATCAACAAGTCCATACAACGCCATAAGATCCATACGGTCAGCCCAAGACAATACACCCTGCAAACTCGTTGCCAATCGCACAGACCCATCACTCAAAGTAATCCGATGGGACACACCACCAGGAAGTGTAGTAGAATGCTCAACCGTATAACCAGTAATGTTCCCATTGCCCAAGGGCAAGTCAGAATCGCTGTCGGAAGTTGCATCAATTAAATTATCAGGATCACGCTTCTCAAAAGGAACTGTCTTACCACGGCGAACACGACGAGCTTGTTTCTGGCGAATGGAACATCAAGGTGTGGGAGCAGAAGGTGTTGATTCAACCTTTACCTTAACTTCAGCAGCAGCAGGGGAAGCAGTAGAAGTAGACTCATGAACGTGTCCACCCAATGGACCACTAGGAGCTGCATCAGAAGTAGTATTAGGTTGTGTTGCAGGAACTGGTGGTGATGGAGATGGCACGTCAGATGTAGTAGCAGTAGGTGTGGTGGTATCAACAAAGGTGCTTGCAGGAACATGTGTGGTGGTGGTAGTAACAAAGATGGTAGTAGCAGGACCAGCAGTAGAACCCATAGGAGCAACCAAAGGTGTAGTAGAAGGACCAACAGAAGTAGCAACAGAACCAGAAGGACTAACAGCAGAACCAGGAGTGGGTGCAGACGAAGGACCAGTAGAATCAGCAGGCATAGAAACAGTCACACCACGAGGATGGTAAATAAATCTTTCCGGAATAGGTTGACTCTGACGCTTCACCATCTTTTCATAAAGGGCCTTGAGCTCATCAAAAGTCAAAGCCCGCACCCGAGCCCAATTCCAAGGAGCATTAAAATGAGCAGCAGACTGAAATTTCACATAACGCTGCATCTGCTGGCGCTCCTCAGTCCGAGGCAAAGGTCTGTTCCTTCTCTGTTTCTTAAGTTCTGCAGCAAGAGCCAACTGGTGCTTACGCATCATTACCATAGCACGCGGAATACAATTGTGTTCATCAACATCATCACCCAATAGATCTTTAAACTGAGCATAATCCCGAGTGAGAACAGTCAACACTTGCATCCATTCACCATCACTCCAATGCATGGCATCATGCTGAATTTGTGCACGCCTGCGCTCTCGAAGCTCTTCCTCAGCAGCCCTATCCGCTTCATCAATCTCAGCCTGAACCCGACGAGCAGCCTCTTCACCAAGCCTTTCTTCTTCAATCTGTCGACGAGTACGCTTGCGAGATGGAGATGGAGCATCAGTCATTGGGGCTTTTCCCTTCGGATCATGAGAGGGACCAGCATGAGAACCATCAGCAGGATCAGAATCACCACCCATAGAAGGGGGAATAGCACCAGGAGAAGGAACATTGGAGGACGTTGGAGGAACCGGCAAATCATCATAAACTTTATCAGCAAAGGCAGCCTTTGCCAACAACGTCAAGCCATCCTCAACATTCTCCGCACCCTAATCCTCAGAATCTGAATGGACCACATGCTTCTTGCGACGACGTTGTTGAGTCTCCAACGCCTTGATGCGATCAGCCAGAGGAAGAACAAACTCCCTTGTAAGCTTCCGATGTTGGTTTAAGTCAGCTTCCAAACAAATCATCCTCTCATGGTACCTGCGCATAAGATCAAGCAAAGATATCAGTGTAGTAGGCTCCTCCGCCTGCCCACCAAGAGAACTTGAATCAGGGAAAGCATCACGGGAGCCCGAAGCAACATGTGGGTCAACTGGTGGAGAACTAGCATCAAACGGGATATCAGTCGAGTGTGGAGCAGGACTAGGAGGTGGAGTCTCCACAAATGGAGACCTTTGTGGAACTGAGGAAGGACCAGCCTTGGTAGGAGATGGTTTTTCAACCACCACTTCCTCAACTAGCTCCTCCTCTACCACAAGAGTGGCACCAACAGTAGGAGCCTCCTCCTCCATGGGGTCATCATCTATCACAACAAACTCAGGAGCCTCCTCCTCCTCACCCATAGGACCCTGAGCCAACCCTAACATGGCTTCAGTCAGGGGCCTCCAATCCCTAGTAAACCCATTCATCATATTGTAATACACTTTAGCTGTAAGCTTAGATGGCACATGCTCAGTCCTATCACGTGGAATGCAAACAAGGATTTGTTGAAGAAACCTAGGGTACATAAGAAATTTCTTCCTCGAACCAGCAGTAGACAAATTACTAGCCATTCCCTCAAATAGATAATGAGAAAAATTAAACACTCTACCCTGGGCTAAACAAATAAGACCAGTAGCCAAAGGAGTAAGGAAAGCATCCCAACTCCCAGACTTGGGACTCATACAATGGATTAAAAAGTGAACCAGAAGCTTCCATTGGGGGGAAAACCGATTTTTCTGGAAGTTAAACTTCCCCCCATGTTCATAACCTATAGCAGCCATCCCCTCCAATACTTCCGAATTGGGGATTGATTCAACACCCCCCTCATCCTGAAGATGAAGAGAAGAGCGAATGGAAGCTTCAGTCACCACATATGCACGTCCATCTATGGTAGCATGGAGTACACGTGGACGACCAGCCACATTCAGAAGCTGAGCAGACGCCCAAAATTGACGAATCACACTATCATATATGGTGGGACAGACAGTAAATGCAAACCTTAAGTTAGAAGCTTCAATGAAATCCAAGATGCCAGCAAAATGTTCACGATTTGGACCATCACCCAGATAAGCAACACGGTTGTGAGCAGGTTGGTAAGCAAGAGCAGCCATGGATCTTGATGAATTGATGGAAGAAGGATTGGGATTAGGGTGTAGAGAGTAGAAACGGTTTTGTATGTGTGTTAATTGCAATGAGTGAGTCAAGGGTGTATGTTGACCATATATAAAGAAAGTAGTAACTGTTCACTGACCCCTATTAATGGGGGGTTGCCCTTTCAAATTAAACCATAATTGCATAATAACCACTTGCCCTTTTTAACATAATAACCAACTCCCAATTAACTTGCTGAATTCAAACTTGTAAATACCAGTATTGGGAGCGTTGACCAAAAGTCAAAGCACACAATGGTCAAACCAGGAGCAAAACGTGATTAACAAAGGACAAAAGGAATGAACAGTATGCCAGACCAGTACCAGGAGCCAAACACCACGTGACATGGAAGGATTTTAAACCACCAGAAGGCAACCAAGCATAACTAGAAGCTGACCAAAGAGGACCAGAAGCCAGTCATGTAAGGCCATATCCACCAGAAGAGAGCAAAAATCCTCCATCATAAGCACCACACACCATCATAACCAAGAAACTATGTTGTTAAATACTATGAATACGTTATTCTGACCTAATATGTACACAAAGCCTCCCCTTAGGCTTTGCCTCCCCTCAATCCTAGACCTCAAGGATTGACCATCCCAATATGAACCACCAAGTGGTTAAACCGAGGACCATCAAAAGCTTTAGTCAGCAAATCAGCAACATTGTCATCCGTATGAACTTTAAGAACCTGTATCAGCTTCTTCTCATTGGCATCGCGTATAAAATGATGCCGAATCTCAATATGCTTCGTCCGCTGATGAAATACAGGATTCTTCACAATGCAAATAGTGCTTTGATTGTCAATAAAAATTTTGGTATTCATAAAATTGAAACCATAGTCCAACATCTGATTTTGGATCCATAAAACTTGTCCACAACAACTAGCAGCAGCAACGTATTCAGCTTCTGTTGAAGAAGTAGCGACGATTGTCTGTTTCTTACATTGCCATGAAATAAGCCGACGACCCAAAAATTGACAACCACCAGTAGTAGACTTCCTATCATTATTAGCACCAGCATAGTCACTATCACTATAGGCTTCTAGAACAAAAGGAGATTCTCTAGGATACCATAGACCCAATTTAGGTTGAGCCTTGATATACTTGAAAATCTTCTTCACTGCATTTAAGTTCGAAACCGTTGGAGTCACCTGGTGTCTAGAACAAGCACTTACTGCAAACATAATGTCCGGACGTGATGCAGTCAAGTACATGAGAGAGCCAATCATAGACCTGTACATGTGAACATTTACCGGAGGGTCAGGCTCATTCTTAAGTTTGATTTTAGCAACTTCATAAGGAGTTGCTGCTGGTCTAAGAGGATCCATGTCAAACTTCTGAAGAATCTCATGGACATATTTATCTTGACTGATGAAGATCCCATCCGTTTGTTGCTTGACCTGAAGACCAAGGAAGAATGACAGTTCTCCCATCGCACTCATCTGAAATTCGCCTTTCATCAAGTGTTCAAACTCATCACACCACTCCTTCCTTGTAGAACCAAAGATAATGTCGTCCACATAAACCTGAACAAGGATAATATCCTTGGAATTCCGCCGAAGAAATAGTGTTTTATCAATAGTACCTCTTCTATAGCCATTCTTTAACAAGAAAGTTGAAAGACGCTCATACCAAGCTCTAGGAGCCTGATGTAACCCATAAAGAGCCTTGACCACCTTGTAGACTTTCTTGGGATGAAGTGGATCTACAAACCCCTTAGGTTGAGTAACATACACTTCCTCGTCAATTTTGCCATAGAGAAATGCACTCTTGACATCCATCTGGAACACCGTAAAGCCAACATATGAAGCAAAGGCCAAAAACAGACGAATGGCCTCGATCCTGGCAACCGGCGCAAAGACTTCAGTATAGTCAATGCCCTCAATTTGAGTGTGTCCTTGTGCGACAAGCCTAGCTTTATTCCTTACGACAATTCCCCGTGCATCCTTCTTGTTCTTCAGAATCCATTTGGTATTGATAGCTGTCTTTCCATCTGGTAAGTCAACCAGAACCCAAACATTCTGAAACAGGAATTGCTGCATTTCCTCCTGCATAGCCTCCACCCAACTTTGATCCTCAAGAGCATGAGACACAGACCTAGGTTCCACCTGTGAAAGAAAACAAGCAAACAAACAGTGCTGAAAGTCCGTATGATTATTACGCTTTTGATCCTCAATATAGCCCACAAGAGCATGATGATCAGACGAGGCCTTCTGCTGCATTCTGCGTGTCTTGACAGTAGAACCAGGATCTCCAATAATTTCAGTGGTAGGATGATCTTTATGTTATTGCAAGACTGGATTGGAAGAAACCTCCACTTCTGGTTCCAAGTTGTTGAGATCACCAACAAAGTCAGCATCATATGAAGCATTTTGGAAAATCCCATCTACCGGTTGTTTATGAATATCATCCAGCTTGGTAGAGGACTTCTTTTCATGGTTCCCCAAATCTGAAGGACTGGAGAAGCGAGTATTGGAAGCAGACTCACTAGCCGGAGTACCAGTAGATGATAAGCTAGCACTAGGAGCAGAAGCTGGAGTACCAGGAGCAACCTTGTAGGTAGACTCAACCATGGGAAACTCAAAACTACCTTGAGCTGCTGCTTTAGTAGCTTCTTGTTGCTGTTTGAGAAGAGTGTCAAGAGCTGCTTGGGAATCCTGTACATCCAATAGAGATGCATCACTAGGAGGAGTAGGAGAAACCGTGGTGGAATAGGATGGAACCACAAAAATGTCATCCTCATCATCTGAATCAGAAAGACTAGAAGGAACACCAGTACTAGAAGTTGCAAACACTTGTGGTCCTGCATCATGGTTAGTTTTGAAACGAAAATATCCTAACGAATCACTAAGATAATCAAGATCAAAATACCATTATGGACCTTTGCCTTGGATGTTTGACTTCTCCTCAAAATACCTGAGATTAATAGTTTCAATTATCCGTTTGGCTTGAAGATTGTAGACACGATACGCCCGAGAATGAGCTGAATATCCCATAATGTATCCTTCATCTGCCTTGCCATCAAACTTCCCCAAATAGTCACTAGTATTCAGAATGGTGACTGGACACCCAAAAGGCTTCAAATGAGCAATATTTGGAACTTTGCCCGTGAGCAGCTCATAAGGAGTCTTCTTGTGAGGATTGGTAATAGAAACCCTATTCAAAACATAACTTGCAGTATTAACAGCTTCTGTCCAGAACATGGTTGGAAGCTTGGAATCGGCAAGCATAGTTCTTGCTGCTTCTATTAGTGTCCTGTTCTTTCTTTCTGCCACACCATTCTGTTGAGGAGTCCTAGCAGCACTATAATCTCTTTTGATGCCCTTAGCATTGCAAAGTGCGATGAGGTCTCTATTTTTAAACTCGGTTCCATTGTCGCAACGAATACCTTTAACTTTCTTGGACAACTGATTCTCTATCAAGGTAAGAAAATCTCGAAGAATTGAGAAGGTCTCACTTTTGGCAGCCATGAAGAACACCCACGTAAACCTGCTATAACCATCAGTCACCACCAAACAGAATTGCTTGTGGTCAATGCTCCTGATGGAAGTAGGACCAAATAAGTCCATGTGTAGAAGCTGCAATGGTTCAGTAATAAGACTTAAAGCAGTAATGGCCTTGAAGGATGCTTTGTGTTGTTTGCCTTTGCTGCAGGCAATACAATTCATATCATTTCTAAACGTCTTGGGAGGTAAACCAGAGACCAGATTCAGATTGGCAAGTTTGTGAATGGTCTTGAAGTTCACATGTCCCATCCTTCGGTGCCATTTAGTGGCTTCGTCTTCTGAGGCTTTTGCAACCAGACATGTTAGTTGACCAGTAGGGTTGACTTCATTCAACTTGATGCTATATAGATTGTGTCTTCTAGGGATTCTGAGTAAAACTTGTGAGTCATCCGGAAGCTGAAAGTCTTTGGAAAGCACCAGTGCATCAGTATCGGTGAAGAGAACAAACTGCTTCTTGTCACAAATCTGAGAGACCGATATCAAGTTGAAATGTTGAAGTGCTTCCACATAGTAGACCTGCTCAAAATTAAGATTTGGAGTCTTTATCGTTCCTTTGCCAGTGATTCTGCCTTCACCTCCACCAAAATAGACCTTGCCTCCATGAAATGGTACAAAGTTAGAGAGAAGACTTTTATTGCCAGTCATGCTCCTGGAGCAACCACTATCAACAATGCCTAGACTAGGATCCTGGTATGGAGTAACCTACAACAAAAAGATAATAAAAAAATGCAAAAGTTAGTTCTTAAGGGGACCCAAACCTTTTCAGGTTTGAGCCTGCCTTGTGGATCATTAGATGAATGCCAAGAAGATTGATGCGATCCACCATTGTTCCTTGGTTGTCTATGCATCATATGGTTATTATTATTTGACCAAGAACAACCTGCTGAGGACTTAACAGCAGTTCCCAAATTTCCCAAACCAAAATACGTGTGGTCTAAATTATGCGGATAGATTGGATTAAAATTTTGAAAATAATTACTGGTTGTTTGGAATCCACTATCTCTCCAATAATCAGACGCGAAAGGAGAGGATACTCTAGAAGTATTAAACATTGGAGCACTAGGATTAAGTCTTCTAGTAGCATATGTAGCAGCTCCTGGTGAACCAGGAGCAGGATAAGCATGATTGACAGATGCATGTGTGTCATAATAATCACAATCTTTAATTAAATGAAATGAACTGCCACAAACAAAACATGTTTTGAAAGACCTTTTAATAGAATGAGATTGTTTCATACTGCCTACTTTATTACACACATTTCTAGGAAAAACATTCTTCATAGGACTCAATAAACAAGGACCAGACACACTTGACTTGACAGCAACTTTTTCTTCACACTTCCTAGCACCAGTAGCAGCATGTTCATCCGACTTGGAACTTGTAGGTCTTGACTCGTCACTTGAACCATTAGATGTAGAGTCACCGGCTTTGTCACTGAAAGTACATGAGAAAAAGTCATTAGTATTAGTAGAACTAGTTGGGGACTCAAGCATCTGTGATCCATCCGAGTCATTATGCCATGAAGTGGGCATAAAAGTTCCAGTAAGAGGAGGAGGGACAGCATGCATTTCTGCTGCTGGTTTAAACTTATTGTAACTAGGTTTGCCCTCATCCTCTTTGTCGGCATCAAAGACACTTGAGAAAGATAAATCAAATACATCTTCTGAATCAATATATTTTTCAAATCCTAAGCCTCTTTTAGTTCTGCCAGACATGCTACTATCAATTAATTTTGAAAGATTTTTAGGTGCCTTTTGCCATTTGTCAAATCTTAGCATTGTAGCCTCTAATTTAGCTTGCATCTCCTCTTTTTCTTTGATACTAGCATCTCTTTCAGTTTCTGTATATTTAAGCATATTTGTAGTGTTTTCTAAATCAATGCTTAGTATCCTGATTTTATCCTCATACGCACGTTGTGTATCTTGTAACCACCTCTTTTGTTGTTCCAATTTGTTTAACGAAGCCTTATAGGCTTGAACCTCTAAAAAATACTTATCATTTTGATCATTTACTTCATTAAATTGGGACAACAATTCTGAGTATTTATCATGACAACCAAGAGGACAATGTTGTACCTGAGGTGAGATGCCCATAAGAGCAAACTCGTCTGCTTCTTCTGCATCAGAGAGATTCCCAGCAATCATTGCAAACACGTCAGTCGAGGATTCAGCTGATCCCACAGTAGAAGCCTGATGATCATTCCAGTTGACCATAGAGTCAACAGATACCAATGCCTTCCTGTCATCTTTAACCTCCTGAACCTTGAAAGCGGAGTACCTGCTCTTCTCTTGAGCATTCTTGCTAGGGCACTCCCTTGCAAAGTGACCCTGTTGCTGGCAGTTATAGCATCGTACCTTGCTTCTATCGAATCTTGCTGGCTCCCGAGGGTTGTAATTAAATTTCCTTCCTGCTTTCTTCTCAAACTTGTGAACCCTAAGAGTAAGCATGGCCATCTGCCATTTAAGATCCATCTCATCCAGGTCAAGTTTATCGACCTGTTTGAAGTCATCAAAAGCAAGTTGTTGTTCAGCATTAACATCAGCCACAAAAGAATGAAGAACAACTTCTACCATACTACCAGACTTGGCAGTAGGATCAGGAGCAGAAGTATGCTGAATAGTATGCTGAGAGGAGACAGTATTGCTTGGGCTACTTGCATATGACATGGGACTAGATGCCATAGAACTCACAAAGGCTGAATTAGCAGGGGTGGGAAAAAAGTCACTAGGAAAGCCTCTCACATGGGGTTCGAATGTTCTGAGCCTATGAAACAGATCATCAAAGGTGAGATAGTCAAGCCCACCTTTGGCTTTGAGAGAGATCACCACCTGGTTCCATGAGTAGGGTAAGGCTTTAAGAAACCTTGCATTAATGTCACCATCATCAGATTTTGGCCGAAGTTGATTCAATTGGCTCAAGATCTTCTGGAACCTATCATACCCTTGATTTAGACCTTCAGTTTCTGAGATTTTGAATTCGGTAAATTCATCTCTCAGCATGGACCTTCGCATTTTCTTTGACTCCTCATTCCCGCCGAACCTTGCTTTTATGCCATTCCAGATTTCTCTGGCATCATCCAAATGGTAGAAGTCACCCATGTGATCTTCAGGAAGAGATTGAAGCAAAATCGTTTTTGCTTTTACCTCCTTCTGAATAGCTATGATTTCCTCATGAGATTTAGGGTCAAGAAGAGTAATATTACCATTCTTGTCTCGTCCAGTAAGCTTCCTGCTGTTCCCATTCAGAATGATCTTCCAAAGATCTTGATCAGTGTTGGTGATCCACCATTCCATCTTCATTGCCCAGTTATCATATTCACCCTTCTTCAGAAGAGGGAATTTTCCATTCGTGTTGGAGACCGTAGCCAGGATCTGCTGAGGTTGCACAATTTTAGGAGTGCTTTCTTCTCCTGTTTGAGTAGAAGTTGAGGCAGACATGATAAACAGATTGTGAAAAATAAAAGAACTTGATTCTTCTTGTATAGAGACCCTTCCAGGCTCTGATACCACTTGTTGGGTCTAGTAGATGTAGATCTTGCAGCCTGTCAGGACCGGTGAATGACTTCTGTAATCACAAGTCAAATCACAAAGAGACTCCTTACACAATATGAATGTAGAATATAAATATAATTAAGAAGAACAAAATAACTATAAAGACTTGATCCTTTCTAAGGATTTCTAATATTGATAATGACTAGAACTACGTTTGGTGAATGTGTGTCTAACCCTTCTGCCTAAGGTTCCTTTTATACTACAAGGAAACCCTAATACATCATTAAAGAAAACGTATAAAACTGATATGCATATCCTTTCCTAACATATCTCATGCATATCTTAACAGAATATTAAGTAAATAATAAAGTTTGACTTCGACTAGGACCAGGAGCAGGACTTGCTCCAACTACGACTAGGACCAGGAGGAACTACATACCTCCTAGTCTACCCATTACATATAACTATTACAATGGTCCTAACAAATGGCTAGTGTCTGAAGCTGTACTTTGGTGAGGACATCTCTCAAGAGATGATTCCATCCCTCACCATGTTCCCCATGAACTAAAATTGGGTCGAGTCAGGCTCGTGACTCGGTGAACAAAAACAAGCGCTTCTCGGGAGGCAACCCGTGATCTATCCTTTACTGCTTTCATAATAAGTGTAGGGGGAGCCCCGCATATGTTTGTTGTCTTGTTTCTTGTGCTGTGCAGGGATTAAAGCTTCAGAGAGCATCTTGATGACTTTTGACGAACCGTGATACCGTGTTCCTATCTTCCCGGTTCTATCCTAAACTCTTGTGATTCAATATTTCATATTTTATATGTTCACATTGAATTCACTTTAGTTTTCCTTTCCTTAGCAAGATTTAAACAAAGTGCACAATGTCCTAAGTGTAGGGGAGTTTACTCCCACATGCTTAAACATTGAGGACAATGTTTATCTCAAGTGTAGGGGGGACTTCTATCGAAGTAAGTGGTCTTTTCCATGAATTTGCCCTCATTTTAATCGGAAAATTTGATTTTTCGACATTTTTCAAAATTTTTAATCTATTTTGGCCTAGTTGTATAGTTGTATTTTCCTTTATCATGTTTATTTTCTTTCCATTGCTAGAATAGTTTTTCAATAAAGTGGTTTTAGATTTTTCTTAGTCGTGAACATTTTGACTCAACCCGAGTTTACTTATCTAAGTTTACTCTAGCTAGTATCCTTAACGTGTTTAAGTCAAGTTTTGCTAGGCTTTTATATAGGGAGCTATAAAACGCGAAAGTCTTAACTCTCACGGGTTAAGAACAAGAACTTTTCGCAAGTTCCTATAATTGATCCTAGAGAGTTGTTTATCAAGGGAACTTTAAAATGCGATTTCTAAACTTGAAAAAGTCTGAGAATTTGCAAGATCCTATAGATGACTCGAAAACCCAAAACTTTGATTAAATAGGCTAAGCATCCACGAGTCTCATTCCTTGAGATTTTAAATTGTGGAGAACGAGAGATGATAGAGTCAATTATAAGTTTGGTATTCTTTCGTGAATTTATGTGAGTTAATTATAAGCCTATTCTCCCTTCGCTTGTTAATAAATTTATCTGCAATAAATAAGGTTGTACGATTTAAAAGGTTACTTAGCTTCTAGCCCCAGATTGTTTAAAATTTGCTCGGTACGGATTAGAGTTCATAGCCAAGGCATAACTTATTGAAGCGGGATGCGAAGATTGGCGAGTCCGAAAAGGCCCTAACAAGGCATGAGGGCTACATTTTTTTGCTAAAGATCCAAAAGTGATGTGAAGAATCATTTATCAAAAATCAATATGAAGGATCGAGACACATGACGAAAAGCAAGAACTCCCCAAAAGTCATGGAGAAGTCTATCCGAAAAGACCCTAACAAGGTATGAGGATAAATAGATCCAAGTCCTAAAAGGAGGCGGATCGTTGTAAATCGAAGTCCAAAATAAAGAATGGAGAAAAATGAAGAAGTCGTGGTCCAAAGATGAAGAATCTCTCAAAACTTCAAGTGAAGAAATTCCTATTATGAAGAGAAGACCATTATTTCAAGAACGTCTCTCAAAGATTCGAAGTATGAAGTCGCTGCCAAATATCGGTCCGAGAAAGGTCTCAAATCGTGAAGCAAGTTATGCCAAGATATGAACTTTATGAGGTCCCGAGAAGCAGTTTTAAAAGATTTGGTCCTTTAGCTAACTATTGATTAAATCGTTCACTTTATTTTCGGCCTAAATAACTATCGAAATAAGTCAAACAATGCATCCTCGTGATCATTCAAGACAAAAATAAAATATAAGAGATACACCTAGGAATAAGGGAGTCTAAGTGAGTAATTGGCCCACATGAGTTCGTGATAGTTTGCTAACTTATAATAACAATGATCTCGTTTTTAAGCTTGGTATGGGGAACGTGAAACTTGAGGATGATAAACGTTCATGGCTGCCAAAACCAATGTAAGTGTTTGATTTCTTTACTTGTTCTATTTTTTCATGTTTAGTATTTAATAAAGGCCAAGGTGGGTTATTTATGATGGAAAATGTAAACCGTGCTTTAAAATTAATGCATTGCATGAGGGCATTGCAATGGTCAAGTGTAGGGGATTTAATAAGTGTGAAAACACTTATCCTTTTACCACTTATTTCCAATAATAACAAGACCAAAACGTGTGATTTATGTCGTAAAAGTCGGAATTATGCGTGGTTTGTGTTTTTATTGTGTTTTAGGACCAAAATATGAAAAAGGAAGAAAACACGGGCTTTCACGGGCTTTTATCGAAGAAAACGGGAAAAGACGAAGTCAAAAGATCAAGAGTGCAAAAAGAACGGAAGTCCAAGGCCTATTCTGAAGATTTATCGAAGAAAAAGTCTAAAGACGGAAGTTTAACGAAGTTTAAGAACTTAAGTCTAATAGAAGAAGAAAATTAAAAGACAAGTTCAAATCCCGAGACGACAAAGACAAAGAATTAAAGTCGAGTCGAGAAAACGTGAAGAAAGCAAGAAAGAAGATGCAACACATGCACTCCTTCCACCTTCCCTATAAATACCCTCCTAATAGTCATTAGGAGGGGAGTTAGTTAATTTTTAGTTAGTTTTCACTTTTTCATTTTCTTTCTAGTTTTAGAGAGAGAAAGTCTTAAACTTTCTCTCACTAAATTTCATCTTTTCTTTTAATCTTTCAAGATTAAACATTTGTATTGCTTATTTTTCATTAATCAAAGTTCTATATTAAGCTTTTAATCCTTAATCTCATTCTACTTTTCTTTGATTTTAGATTGATTTTGGTGCGATTATCATATGATCCGTGTTGTTCTTAATGATTTCGTGCCTAAAAAGTTAATCTTTTGATCATTTCATAAGTTTTCATTTGATTAAGCTTTAAGACTCTTGTGCTTATTGGCTTATTTTTATGATTAGCTTATTTTCTTATAAAAAGCTTTCTTTAAAAGTTCATATTTTTGATTGTTTGATTGAAAAGTTGCTTATTTTGAGGATTGAATAAGTTGTGATAATTGCTTATTGGATCCGGTTTATTATTGGTTTGTTAAGTTTTGGGTATTAGCTTAATAAATTTAGCTTATTACCTAGCTTAACCGATTCCCACATATATCGGAAAGGGTCTAAACCCCTTTCCGATTGAAGCCTATTCCGAGCAGCCTTTCCCTTTTCCGATTTGCCAATCGGAAAAGGGTTTCCCCATTTTCCGATTGAACACCCCTTATTCCGATCGATTGATCGGATTAGGGTTTACACTTTCCGATTGTGCCCTCTTTGAACATTCCGATTTGGAGTTTTTGCAAGTTATTCCGATTGGGACTTTATCCTATATTCCGATCTGAACCCTTCTTTCCTTATTCCGATTGTGTTTGATTGAGTTATTCCGATTTGGACTCTTAGTAACATTCCGATTGCCCCTTTTTGTGGATATTCCGATTGCTCCCTATTCACCATATTCCGATCAACCAATCGGAATATATTCCGATCTGGGCTTGTTTTGGACATTCCGATCATCTTCATTATTTGCACTTTCTTATTAGAGTTGATTTTAGTTTATTGTTTTTACATAGTTTCCAAGTGTTAGTTTAATTTTGTGTGCTAGTACCTTTCTAATATTACCTTTAAGTTTACAAGCATTTTTTTACTTGTCATTTTAGTATTAATCTTTATTCTTCCATTTTACTCAACGAAACTTTAATTTCTTGCTAATAGCTTAAAATAGACAATCAACCAAACTATTCTCTTGATTCACCAAAAGACGATTGAGTCGCACTTAAGACCGGTTTTCAATTCGAAAAGACTTAGGACTACGAATTTTGATACTAGGGGTAAAAGCCAAGTATTAACCCAATCGATGTTTTTAATATCAATTGATTTAATGAAGTTTTAACAAAGGTTTTGGGAAGAAAAATGCAAGTCCGTTTTATCTTCATGATATCAAACGCATGAGATATGATACCGATTTGTAACATGATCACATATTCACCATATTAAAAAAGAATTGACAAGGTTGGACCTGATAGATGAAAACATCATATGATAAGATCAAATGGTTCTTGTCAGCATATGTTGGTCGCCTCGTCACGTCTGAAGTCATCTCTTGACACCACATGTACGATTGGTATTGTTGTCTTGACACCAACTTGTGAACTTGGCACGTTCGGCATCGAAGATTCTGAATGCTTGACAATTGCTCCCCCTCAATTGTTGACCCGTGTTCTATTGAAAGAGTTGTAGTCGTCGGTTGAGTAGTCGCATCGTCGAGTATGTAGATACCAATTGTAGATTGCTATGGTTGTAGAGATGATAGCTTCATAAAAACAAGACTTCTCTTGTTTTAACAAATAAATGCACTGAAACGTACATAGATTTGTGTTAGACCAAGTTATAAAGTAAACTTGATCCCTTACAAGGTTTTAAAGTAAACCTTGCCCGAGAAAATTAATTCCCGTTATGAGCCAAAGCTTTCATAAGAAATACTTGACTTTAATGTGAAAACCGGGTTGCAGTCAGAAATAACTACAAGCCATTTAGGCATGTTTTATGAAATATTTACAACTTTTGTACGAACTCTATTTATGGCGCCGTGTCGATATTAATCAACATTTCTAAGGCCGTAAATATTATCGTACCAAAAGACATGCCTTTGAAAAATAAAGTAAAAATATTTTTGGATTTTTCTGAATTTTTCAATTTTTATGGTTTTTATATGGTTTTATATTTTTGTATTTTGCTTTTGTGGATAAAAATATAAACAATATATACAAATGATCACCAAGGATACGGAGAATAGTTTTACCAAGACTATTCTTTCGCTTCATCTGCTAGTTCCTTTAGAGTCTCAGGCGAGAAAGTTCTCATTCCTAGCTTGTCGGCCAAAAATTCAATTCGAGCGCGATCTAAAGCCTTCGTGAAAATATCCGCCAATTGATACTCAGATCGGACAAAGTAAAGCTCGATTACTCCATTTTCCACTTGCTCCTTGATGAAGTGGTAGCGAATGTCAATATGCTTCGACCGGGAGAATTGAACATTGTTGCAGCATAAGGCAATTGCACTCTTGTTGTCGCAGTACATCGGAATTTTGTTGAACCCTAGACCATAGTCGGTTAATTGCGATCCCATCCAAAGAATTTGAGCACAGCAACCGGACATAGCTATGTTTTCTGCTTCCGTACTTGAAATTGCAGCGCTTTTCTGCCTTTTCGATGCCCAACTGATTAGTCGATCTCCTAGTAGTTGCAAAGTTCCACTCGTGCTACGCCTGGTATCTTGACAACCCGCGTGATCCGCATCTGCATATGCCATTAGTGCAATAGAAGATTCCTTCGAATACCAAAGTCCCCGATTAATGGTTCCTTTAAGATATCGAAAGATCCTTTTAACAGTAGCTAAGTGTAATTCAGTAGGCCTAGTTTGGTACCTAGCACACATACATATAGCAAACTGAAGATCAGGTCGACTGGCTGTGATATACAAAAGAGTACCTATCATTCCACGATAAAGTGTCAGATCAACGGCAACTCCATGTGGATCTGCATCAAGCTTAGTTCGTTCCACCATTGGAGTATCCACGGGGTCGCAAGATTCCATCTTATACTTCTTAAGCGATTCAAGGGCATACTTAGATTGATTGATAAAGATGCCTCTGGGACTCTGAGATATCTGAAGACCTAAGAAGAATGATACCTTGCCCATCATTGACATCTTAAACTTGGAAGACATGAGTGTCCCAAACTTGTCGGATAAAGTTTGGGTCGAGGCTGCAAATATAATATCATCAACATGTATTTGTACCATAATCATATCTTTACCTCGTTTCTGAATGAACAGCGTGGGATCCACCTTGCCTTTAGCGAAGCCTTGCGTAATGAGGAATTGTGACAATAGATCATACCATGCGTGAGGAGCTTGCTTCAACCCATAGAGAGCCTTCTTAAGCTTGTACACATGATTAGGATAATTAGGATTCACAAAACCATCCGGTTGTTGAACATAGACCTCTTCCTTGAGTTCACCATTAAGAAATGCCGTCTTCACATCCATCTGATAGACGATCATATTCATATGGGCTGCATAAGCGAGGAATAGTCTAATAGCTTCCAAACGGGCAACAGGTGCTAAGGATTCCATAAAGTCGACGCCCAATAATTGCTTGTATCCACGAGCTACTAGTCGAGCTTTGTTCTTCAATATTCCGCCTAACTCATCGAGTTTCACCTTGTAAACCCATTTCAAAGTGAGTAACTGCACTTGATCCGGGCATGGGACAAGTTCCCATACTTCAAGACGTATGAATTCGTTAAGTTCTTCTTGCATAGCTTCTATCCAACAGGATTGAGTAAAAGCTTGTTGCCATGTCTTAGGTTCAACTTCAGTGAGAAAAGCATCAAAGTGACAAAACAGTGCACTTTCTTGTAACTGACTTTGTGTGGATACTGGACGATTAGGGTCACCAATAATAGAATCTATAGGATGATCCTTTGTCCACTTGCTGTCATGTTCACGAATCCGTGGATTGGAGTAAACTATAGTAGGAGCTTCCTCTGAGGTGGACGACCCGGCTTGATTACGGTCGGGAATAGGTACACCAAAGAATGGAAGTTCACGCATTTGAGCGAATTTCAAATCGTGATCATCATCATCCTCTTCATCATCAATAGGCATGACATGGGTAGTTGTTACATGTGTTGGTTGAGAATTACTCGTTGAAGGTATATCTTGACCAATTGTAGGTGCAGATGTATCTGATTATGCAACGGTTGCTGGAGCGACAACTTCGGTTACCGGAGCTATTACCTTAGGTTCTGGAGCAACAATACTTGGAGGAGTAAAGAATTCATCAAAGAACGGTTGAAACAACGTATCCCATTCAGTCCTAGAAGGTAGTGTAAATGATGATGAAGTAGGGTTGTTTGGGACAAGACCAGAACTAATGTTACTGGGTCCCATTTCATGAAGTGCGGGTTCAGAGCTGCTTTGCTCAGAAGCCATTGCTGTCAGCTCATCAAAATCAACATTCATAGTTTCGAGGATCTTGCGAGAGTTACGGTTGTAGATTCGGTATGCCTTCTTTGTGGGGGCGTAACCAATGAAAATACCAATATCAGCCTTTGGTTGAAGTTTTCCCAAATTGTCACCATCATTATTTGGATAGCAAAGAGAACCAAATACATGAAGATATGATAAATCTGGTACTTTTCTATGGAGAAGCTCATAAGGTGTTTTACCATGGCGTTTACGAATTAGTGACCGGTTTTGGGTGTACACTACTGTAGATACTGCTTCTGCCCATAAAAACAATGGAGCCTTTGCGTAAATTAACATCGTTCGAGCAGCTTCCATAAGTGTGCGATTTCGCCTTTCAACGACACCGTTTTGTTGTGGAGTGCGTGCAACGGATGTTTCATGAGAAATGCCAACTTCTTCATAATAATCACGCAAAATTTGATTCAAAAATTCGGTTCCATTATCTGTACGAATGCATCGGACAGTAGTGTTGAGACGCACTTGAATCATCTTGAGAAATCCGATGATGAATTTAGGTGCCTCATTCTTTGCTTTAAGAAATTTCACCCATGTTAACAGAGAGTAATCATCGACAATGACGAGGATGTACTTTTTGCCACTAAGACTTTCAACACGCATTGGCCCACAAAGATCCATATGCAAAAGATAAAGTTTCTCTTGGTTGGTGTCTTCCGTCTTGGGTTTGTAAGATTTCTTAGTGCTTTTCCCCATTGTACACGCGGAACACAAATGATCCTTGTGAAATGAAAGTTTAGAAAGACCACGAACAAGTTCGTTTTTCGCCAAGTGATTAATAGCGTCAAAGTTAAGATGAGATAACCGTCGATGCCATAACCATGACTTAGTCTTCGATGCTTTGGAGAGAAGACATACGGGAGAGGCGGCCATCATGTCTTGTAGAGACAAGGTATACAAATTATTCCCTCGAGTGCCTTTCAATAAATCAACCCCTTCCAAATTACGAATGAAGCAGGTATGCTCTCGAAAAGCAACTTCTAGGTTTGCATCACAAAATTGTCCCACAGAAAATAAGTTGTGACCGAGACCTTCCACATAATACACTCTTGAAATTATAACATTCCCAATATGATATTCACCATAACCCATTATCTTTGCAATGTGATCATTTCCAAATCGAACCGTACCAAGAAACTTGCTGACGAAATTTCTGAGCTGAGAGCGATCTCCGGTCATATGCTTGGAGCAACCAGAGTCCAAATACCAGAGAACAATTTGGACCACCTGTTTTCAATAACAACAGTAGACAATGCATTGGAAACTATTGGTTCCAGAGTGTTAGCAGATACATATATAGAATTATCAGAATTGCTAACATTTTTGAGACCCTTAGATTTCCTGCGTTTTCTAATGTGAGTTTTAGCACTAACAGGTTTTACCGTTCCAACTTTCTTAGGTTTTGGATTATTCGCAGGCACTACAGTGGGAGTAGACCTATTTAAAGGGCACTTGGTTCCTACAGTAGTGTCGGTGTTCCTAGTTAAAGGACACGCTTGTGTTTTGGTAGCCTTTGTACTCCTAGTTAAAGGGCACGCTTTCTTCACTTTAGTGGGAGTGATCCTAGTTAAAGGGCACATATTTCCTACTATAGTGAAAGTTCTACCAATGGGGCGCCACATCCAACCAACTTGGGTTAACACTTTCCCAGTCGGTTTCCATTCTAATCCATTTTTCCGGGCATACATCTCATTCACATGGTCAATAAGGCAAGAATCATGACGACTAGAAAATATACATTCATTGCAATTCCAACATTTCAAATTAGAATTCACAGTAGGCTTAGAACGCTGCACAACCGCAGAGCCTTTAGGTTTAGCTACATGATTCTTTTTATTCAAAACAGAAATAACATTCCTAGGATGGGCTTCTACTTTCTTCTTCACTTGACTACTAGATGGGGGCAAGATCCTATCATTCTTCTTGTTTCTCTTAAGCTTAGATCTTTGAGCCTTAGTAGTGGTGCTTACTCCTGTAGAAGGAAACACGGGAATATTAGAAGCTGGTTTTGATTCCGCCTTATCTTTAGTGACCAAAGTTTGAGATGGTTTAGTCCTAGGGCCCTTGTTAAGTGGTGTGACGGCTATTAGGTTCCTTTTGATTGCACTAGAGGACGATGCTGAGACAGTGGCTGCGTTATCCACGACATTCTTACCTTTTAGAGTACGAAGTGTTTCCTTTAACTAAGCCAAGACCAGATTTTTATCACAAATTTGTTCCCTCAAATCAGATATTTCCACCGACTTTCGATTCAATTGTTCAATCAACGATTGATTCTGTGCAGTGGTATTAGCACATGCGGGCTTTACTGAATCAAAGAGTCGTGTATTTTTCTGTTTTAAGTTATCAACTTTGGACAAAATCTTGGAAACTCGATTATCTAGATCAAGTGTAAAATTCTCAGCGGCCTCAAGTACGTTCACACAGTTAAGCTCCTTAGATTTCTCTATGTCTATCGGCAAAGATTTAGCAACTTTGTCACTTGGCTGACGCTGTTTTTGATTGTAAATTCAATCGAAAATTCTTTTCAAAGTTTGCATCATCGATATTAACACCTTCGAATGACGTTTCAAAGATTTCTTGAATAAATTGTTGCTTGCATTCAAGCGAAATACAATGTGTTTGAATCTCATCAAAACGTTTTGAAAGCGAAGAATATGAATCTTGAAGCTTTAAAAATTCAGCGTCAGATTCGTGACAAGTACTATCTACCACAGTATCCACAGATTCAACATTATGCACAATAGAATCATCATCAACACTTTTATTCACATAGACAGAAACTATATCATGAGATGTCACTTGCTTCAGAAGCAGATCATTTTAGCGTGAAACCCGTTCTATTTCAAGTAAACTGTTTTCATAAGCATCTTCCATTTCATTGAAAACACGTCTAACTTCTTCTATTTCCAAAAACAGATCTTGATCAATATTACTAAGACAAGCTTTAACATTGTCTACAAACGGAACAATTTCATTTCGGAACGCAGCTCTAGTGTGCTTAAAGTTCCATTCACCTTCCGTTATGGCCGAAGCCGTCGTACGTTCCAAAATGACCTTGTCAAAATCGGTTAAGTGTTGGTGAACCGCATTTAAGTTAACGGACGCCTTGCTTACCGGTGGAATTAACTTTGTTAAATCCTTTTTGACAAGTGTAGGAGACGTACTAGGAAGGTTTTCATTTGACAAACTTTGGGACGCAAGAACTGTCAATTCTGCTAATTCCTTTTGTAAGCGAATGCGTGTCTTTTTAGAAAATTGATCTTTGTTATGTTGATCATAATCAATTGTATGGAATTTTGAAAGCATTTTAGAATGAGTTTCATCCGCAAGTGACTGTGACTTCTCAGTACTACGAACATAAGGTGCTTCTTTTGATTTGCCAATTATGGTCATATCATAAAGACCGGGAATATATTCCTGAGCTTGTTTTGCATAACCGGGATTAGGTGGTAAATCATGAAGACGTTTAAGTTCGAGTTCTTTAAATGATTTAGTTAAAAGATGAACCTTTTCTGTGGAAGCGTATTGTTTTAAAAGCTGTTGTTCTTTGAATTTAAGAAGTTTGGTAGCATTAATTTCCGATTCAAACTTTTTAGACTCGAGAGTTTCAAAATCCATTTTAAGTTTCTGAAAATCATTGACAACCGACTCTTTTGCTTTTAATTCATTGGAAAGATTAGCTTTTAATGATTCTATTTCTTTCAAGTGTTCAATCTTTTCAAAATGAAATTGGTCAAATTCAGAACATGTTATTTTCTCTGCTTGAGGGACCATTTCAAAAGCTTTGACCTTTTCTTTATGCAACGCAAGCTCAGCAGTTAGGGTGGAATTCGTATCTATGGATTGTCTGAGGGCCATATGCATTTGATCAATAATATGTTTAGGCACCATGACCAAATCATGTTGAGCATAAGATTCCATACCCGTCGTAGCATTTGGTTGAGGTTCACTCAAATGTGTAGGTTTGGGTACCACATCATTTGAATTACTAGTTCCCGAATGCTGTTCGAGGTTGTCATTTTCATGCCCAACTTGATGTTGGTTATCATCAATATTATTAGATGTGGTTGGTACCTCACTGATGACATCAGAACCGTAGTGAGAGAGATTAGCAATGAGAGAAGCTTGGGTAGAGTGAATGTCATCACAATCCGAATCGTATACATCAAGATCGTCCGCTTGATAAGCTGTATTAGAAGTGGAAACGACTGCAATTCCTTCAGTATCTGATGCCCCTGGGTCTGCAAGAAATTCTAACTCCTCTGAATCCAAGATCTTCCCCTTAGACTGAGCATCAACCAAATACATCTTCTCACGAAACCATGCATCATCCCTCCTCCTTTTCGGCTGAGTGCATTCCCTAGCCATATGACCTTGTCCTCGGCAATTGTAGCAAGTCACAACCTTTTTAGGACCACTAGGACTTCCATTTCCATTAGCTTGAGAATTCACAGCTTGATTGTTCCCAGTCCTTGTAGGAGGTCCATATGAATTTTGCCTTCCCTAGATAGGTTGCACCATCACTTGACCATCTTGAACAGTGGCTTGTTGTCGAGGATTTGATGAGGTGCGGAGCTGATTGTTTGTTGGTGGAAATCCTCTAGTTACAACAAGTTTTGACAAGTAGGCGGTGAGATGGTTTAGTACATCAGCTGGCGTATCATTTGGAGTAAAGACCGGTGCTTGGATTGGTGGAAGTTCATTAGAGTAGAAAGCTTGTGCTGGTTGTGCTTCAATTGGAAAATATCCTTGCTGAGGAGTATAGCCCATTGGAGAAGTGTTGGCTTGTGATGGTGATGTCTGATATGGTGGTTGCTGCGGAAAAGATTGTTGATGAACACTTTGTTGATATGCTTGCTGTGGCATCACTAGTTTTGGATAAGATGGTTGCTGTGGTTGCTGATAGTTGTGTGGTGGTGTCTGCTGCAAGTATGATGGTTGCTGATAAGTATAAGCCATGTTTTGTTGAGAAGCATACATTGCAAGTGGATCATGAACTTGAGGTGTAGACAACCGAGCCTCGATCACATGGCATTCGTGCTGTTGAAGAAAAGCTTGAAGTTGATCCACATTGGTGTTATGCAAGTCCTTAGCCAATTTAACATCTGTCACGTATTTTTTCCATTCCGAAGGAAGAGTGTTCAAATACTTGGTGTTTAATTGAAAGGTAGGAATTGTCATGCCATATATATTGAGCTCATTCAACAATAGGGTAAATCTCAGATAGTAATCATTGAGAGTCTCCCCTGGCACATAGGCAAACTTATCAAAAGTATCATAAAGCTTACACTCTCGTTCTTGTTTAGTTAACGAGGTGCCTTGCATGAGAACACGAATTCTATCCCATAACTCTTTGGAAACTTTATGTTTGCTGACGAGTTTGTAGACATCTGGAGGAAGGGCTTGGAGAATGATGTTTGTAGCATACTTATCACATTTGTCTTGAATCTTCATATCTCCAGTCAATTCACCCGTTGTGCGAGGACGAGTAGTTGTACCTTCCGTCACTGTACCATAATCTAATGGTCCATTGAGCACCGATGCCCAAATGAGATGTCCATTCTCCTTGTTCAACATATAAAGTTCCATTCGGGAAGCCCATTCCTCATACATAGTCTTCACCAACATTGGTGGACGATTATCCGTACCCGAGAGGATGGACTTATCCGTAAGAGATGTGTACTCCATTTCAATAAGTGAAGATTTACAAACGTTGATCGATCAATGAAAGAAAGTAAATGTGTTTGTTGTTGTGAGTTGAAGTCGAGAAACAATGTTAAAATTCCCTAAAATATGTTCTCAATAAACCAGAAATTCCAAGTCAAAATTACACACGATTTCAAAATTTTTTAAGGAATAATTTTTGTTATCAGAATGTTGATCGGAATAGTGATCGGAATATCAGTCGGAATAGTGATCGGAATATCAGTCGGAATCTCCCAAATCGGAATAAACCCTAATCGAAATAACCTTGATCGGAATGTACCTAGTCGGAATTAACCAAATCGGAATACCTTGATCGGAATACCAAATCTGAATACCAATCGGAATGTACCTAATCGGAATGTACCCAAAATCGGAATCCCTAAACCCTATTCCGATTACACTGATCGGAATGTCCTAGAAACCCCTTTCCGATGACCTGATCGGAATAATTCCCACTTTTCTCGGACAAAACTCAACCAATTCGTGATTTTAAGCCAAAAAATAATCAAAACACCCAAAAAATTTGTGTTTTTAGCCAAAGTAACTATACCAAATCCCTACCACAACTATGTAGAAGATTTGTATCAAGAAAAAACCATCAAAAACATAAAAAAAAAATTGGACGTGTGAAAATGGATCAAAAATAGCGTATGAATCAAGAACACAAACACATGAACAATACAATCATCCCATGGCTCTTGATACCATTTGAAGGATTGTAAATCTTGCTTTTGTTTTTAGAGAGAGAAAGAGATAGAGAGATGGTGGATTATACACACACTTAGAGAGAGAAAGTGAAAGAAAACACTTTTTCACTATGTGTAAAAAAGAAGAACACACACCCTCTCCATCAAAGGAGAGGGTTTATATACCCAAGCCCTTGTCATGGGCTTGGGCTTACATTTTGTGCTGGCCTACACATGTTGTAGGCTAGGCTTGGACTTGTTTGATAAATAAAGAAGATTAACTAAACTACGAGCTATTACATGGACTATCGTTGGAGTGACCGATCCTTCTTAATACGTAAAACGTATTTCCAACATCCAAGATGTATTTCCAGCAGAACTTCCGGGCATACCACCTGCACGAGAAGTGGAAATCAATATCGAGCTTATTCCAGGAGCTGAACCGATCTCCAAAGCTCCTTATCGCATGGCTCCTATAGAGTTAAAGGAGCTGAAGGATCAACTGCAAGAACTTCTAGAACGAGGTTTCATTCGACCGAGCGCATCCCCATGGGGCGCACCGGTCTTATTTGTTAAGAAGAAGGATGGCAGTATGCGTCTTTGCATAGACTATCGCGAGCTCAACAAGATTACTATCTGGAATAGGTATCCACCGCCGCGTATAGACGATATGTTTAACCGACTCCAAGGGGCTAAACACTTCTCCAAGATTGATCTTAGGCCAGGCTATCATCAGCTATGAGTTAAGGAGCAGGACATCGCCAAGACTGCTTTTCGTACTCGTTATGGCCATTACGAATTTGTAGTTATGCCATTCGGCCTGACCAATGCTCCAGCAGTATTCATGGACTTGATGAACATAATCTTCCATGAATTTCTAGACAAGTTCGTCATTGTCTTCATCGATGACATCCTGATTTTCTCAAAGTCCAAAGAGGAACACGAAGACCATCTTCGTACAGTACTACAGATTCTTCGCCAGAAGCAGCTGTATGCTAAATTCTCTAAGTGTGAGTTCTGGTTAGACAAGGTGGCATTCTTAGGTCACACTGTATCAGCAGAAGGAATCACTATGGATCCAGCGAAGGTTGAGGCCATTACTAAGTGGCCGAGGCCGACATCAGCAACGGAAGTCCGCCGTTTCTTAGGCTTAGCTGGCTATTACCGTAGGTTCGTGGAGAACTTTTCCCGCTTAGCACTACCATTGAACAAACTGATGCGGAAAGGGGAGAAATTCGTTTGGACTGAAGAACGAGAGAAGAGCTTTGAAGACCTGAAGCAGAAGCTAGTATATGCACCTATTCTTACTCTCCCATCTGGTACGGGTGGAATTCAAATCTACAGTGATGCATCGGGGAAGGGACTTGGCTGTGTTCTCATGCAACATGGGTAAGTGATCGCGTACGCTTCACGGCAGCTTAATCCTTATGAAGAAAATTACCCTACGCATGACTTGGAACTTGCTGCAGTCGTGTTTGCATTGAAGATATGGAGGCACTACTTATATGGAGAATCATGTGACATTTTCACGGACCACAAGAGCTTGAAGTATATCTTCACTCAACGTGAATTAAACATGAGGCAGAGAAGATGGTTAGAGCTGTTGAAGGATTATGACATTAATCTACAGTATCATCCCGGAAAGGCAAATGTAGTAGCAGATGCTCTTAGCAGGAAGTCCGGAATGATCAACGGCATTAAGATTGAGGAGGAAATCATAAGAGACTTGGAGCGACTAGACACCGAGATCATGGTACGTAGACAACATGGTTACTGGGCTAATCTTAGAGTATGTAGAAACTAGAAGGGGGGGTTGAATAGTTTCTCTTCGATTGGTGACCAAATTAAAATTACTTTCAATTTGGTTTGTATCAAAACTATCTTTTACTTGATGCTAAGTTACATAATGATTAGGTTCAATTGAAATACACTAGCAAGGATAATAAGCAAGTATAATGATAATGAAATAAGTAAAGAGTAAGGAAGGAGACAACCTAGTGGGAAGACACCAAGATTTATAGTGGTTCGACAACGAGGCTCTATCCTCGTTTCTACTCCACTCCTCGAGTACACCTACTCGAGATTTCCACTATATCCACAAGCTCCCTTCTCGGCGGAGAAAACCTTACATCGTTGCTTACATTATTTTCCGACACTAAGCTAAATGTCGAGACCTAATCTTTAGCTAGGACCAATCTACACGACATTGCCTACTTCACAATTTAACGACACAAGGCTAGATGTCGAGTTCTAATCTTAAGGTAGAACCAATCTTCACGACGTTGCCTACTTCACCATTTTACGACACAAGGCTAGATGTCGAGTTCTAATCGAAAGCTAGAACCAATCTTCACGACTCTTCACTTTAAAGCTAAGTGAGAACTTCACACAACACAACTACTAATCACTTTAAAGTTTAGTGAGAACTCACAAGACACAACCACATCACTTTATAGTTTAGTGAGAACTCCTAATCAAATCTATTACAACTCAACTAGACTTATCCAAGTACACACATGTAGCTTGGATTTACACAACACAAATCCAAGCAAACACATATGCAATGGATGTACACAACAAATCCAAGTATCCACAAATAACTTGGATGAACACAACTAGTCCAAGTATTCATAAATACATTGGATTGACCTAAAACAAAAAAGGGTATCATGATGAATATGACTAGCTCATAAATTCATCTTTATCACTACACTAGTGAGTGAGTGATCTTCTTATTGGACATGGTAAAGGAGGGGATCAAGATGATAATCATATGTAAACATCCTTAACAATTTAAGTTATCATTTACTAATGATTATGCTATAGAAAATAGAAAGAGGGCTGAGAAAAACGTCCAAGAGGCTTGCTGGAAAATGAGATTTGACCCACTATTTAAAGGAGACAAAGTTACAACGCATCTATGACGGCTAATGTGCGCGGTACCTTATCTCACCCCGCGGTATCATATGACTAAGGTACCGCGTAGGTACTTAAGGTACCGCCACTAGACTCCGCTCCGTTTTTTGTCTTTTAGTGGGGTGGGAATATCTGAGGTATTTGAACCCTTCAAAGGATATTCTAACAACATTTGGAATATGCCATTTTCAAATTTTCATTTTCCATTTTAATAAAACATTTTCTAAAAAAGAAAGTTTATTAAAAAGTCTTTTGTCTTATTAACAAAAGTGAGTTTTAAGGATAATCATTTTGATGATCACTAAGTATGATTAAGAAAGGTTAGTGATATGATTATTACCTTGATGATAGTGTTAGTTAAATAATTCATTTTGTGTTTTACACTATATGTGTTGTATGGTTTGTTGTGATCAAAACTAAGAAAGATTAGTTAACACTAATAATGTTTTTAGGCATTACTTGCATTAACAATCTCCCCCTTTTTGATTACGACAAACGATAAACTCATTTACGTAGAAACACAAACTATGGAATTATTAACTAGTTTATCACTATCATTTCTCCCCCTTTGTCGTAGCAAAAAGGTTAGCATAAGTCTTTGAAGAGCATCGAACTTTGCTAGTAGCTCCCCCTTGGTGGTTGCTCCCCCTTGCTTGGGGAACCAAGTTTGTGAGCTAAGGTGACATGCTACACAAAGGTTAGTAGAAAGGAAAGAAACACCAATATATATATGATCACTACCTACTAAGTAACTTGAGAGGGAGAAAGAGAAGAAATCTCAAATTAGAAGCAAGTATTTTGCTAAGTATGTCCAAAGAGGTAATTGACAAAATCAAACTTCAATCCAATAAAGATGATAAGCTTGTCAATGGGTTAAAGCTTTAGAATTGATGGAATCACCCATAAGCAATTGTAAAAAATTAACCAAGATCAACTCAAAGTGGAACTAATTAGATAGCACACAAATAACATAAAGGTTACAAAAAAATACAACAAAGAAGATAGTCATACACATAGTATGAGTATCTAAAAACAATAAATATGGAAAATAAACCACTAAGCATAAGCTAGTCTAATAGTGATATTTTCCAAGATTGCTAAAAATAAAATAAAACTAAAAAGACGGCGATGCATCATTCGAAGTTTTGTCCACCGGAACGAAAACTTGAATAGGAGGTCGAGTGAGGAGGAATTCAAGAAAATTTAACTTCTCATACACATGAGCAAATTCAATTTGTTGAAATCGGCAACAATCATGCGAGGATCCATGATGCAACACAAAATCGTTTGATGGGGGTATGGCATCAAACTTAGGGTTTGGTGGTGGTGGGGTAATGGGTTTGGGAAGGATGAGAGGTCATTGAGTTGGGGGGGTATTTAAGGATTGTGGTGGTGGTGGAACATGTTCTTTTGCTCCGGTGATAGGGTTTATGGTTTAAGTCTCATTCCAATACTTGATTGGAGAGAAGGTAGGGTTTTTGGGTGGTTTGGACGAAGATGGTTCATTCTTCTTAACCCAAACGGGTCGAACCGAGATTTTTGGTTTCTTTGAAAGCTTAGATGAAGAAGCTTTGGGTGAGAGGGGTTGTGACAAAGAAATGTCAAGGTTAGGAATGTAGGAGTTAGGCATTGTGAGAGTGTGAGAATGATATCTCAAGGTTATGTGAGAATGAATTCTCAAGGTTGGGAAGGTGTGAGAGTGACATCTCAAGGTTGGGGTATAAGTAAAATGTGATCAAGGTAAGAATTTGAATACAAAATGTGTAGTGTCAAGGAATGTTTAGTCAGTTTGAGTAAACAAGGAATCTTGACTGGGAATAGGGTTTTAAAGGTTTTGACCAAAAAATCATCAAAAGCCACTTTCTGGCCGCGGTACCTTATAGGGGCCGGCGGTTCCATATCACTAAGGAACCGCGGGTCTTTAAGGAACCGCGTCCATAGGACTTTGAACCATGTTTTTCCTGGGTTTTGGGAAAAACTAAGACTTTTTCAAAAAAGTTGCAAATCTTGGAATTTTACCTCTATTAGAACCAAAATATGCTAGGGTTGCATAAAGCAACACATTCACAAAGAATGTCTTGACAAAGGGTGACAAAATAATTTAGATATCATTTTAAACCAATTTTAGTCAAGTTTAGGGGTTGTGATAGATTTAGGTTCAATTTTAATTTCAAATTAAAATTGATTAGTGTGCACAAAAGGATAGAATCACACAAAGCTAAATCCATAAGACAACAACATGAAACATTCATTAATGAGGCAAGTACAAAGATAAATAAAAACTAACTAATACATAGCTAGCTTAACATAGAATCTAGATAAGTAGTTTTCTTAGGCTTGGTTTTGTTGAAAACTCTTATTAAGACAACTCCATCATTCATCTCCTAGGAGGAGGCATGGAGAACAAAGTAAGCAAGTAATCTTGCAAACCCCTATGTAGTCCATACATATCCATCCTTAGGTTTTGGATGAGGAAGTGGTTGTAGAGACAACATGGACATCTAGGACCATGAGTTTGTTGAAACCCAAAGTAAGGATCACCCAAGAGGAGGGAAAGAGGGACACCCAAAATTGGGATGTTTGAGTTGGGTGGAGGTGGAGGAGGCAAGTTCTCCAAGGGTGATGTGGATGAAAGTGGAGGCATGTTCCCCAAAGGGGAAATGGGTGAGTGTGGAGGTAAATCCTCCAAGGTTGGTGAAATGGGTGAGTTGCGAGGGGTAAATGGTGAAGTCACCAAAGAGTCATCAAAGTCATTCCCAAAAGGAATGCTTTGGATTGGTTGAGGTTGTGTGGTCACTTCCAAGGGTGCACTTGGAGTGAAGGGTGAAGAAAGCTCATTCATTCTAGAATTGAATGAAGAGGAGGTAGAACCAATGGAGTGGTTAGTACCATGGGTGGAGGAGGTCTTGCATGGTGCAAGAGGTGGGGAAGGTGATGAAGAAATGAGGATAGGATCATTCTCATTCTTAGGTTTGTGGAAAGGTGAAGAGTTAGGCTTAGCTACCTTAACCCTTATTTTGAGTGTTTTTCTTGGGGTAGAGGTCTTGGAAGTGTTTGAGGTTTTGGTACACACCATGGTTGATTAGGGTGGTTTAAGGTTTAGGGAAGTATGTTTGATGTGTGAAGAACATGGCAAACAAGGTGGGTTTAAATGGGTGAGGGGATGATCCAAACTAGTAATGGGTTAAAATCATTTTAGGTGAATAATGAATTTAGATACCCTAGTTTAGGAAATGAGCAGTTTATTACTGAAAATCATGCAAGGTTTACACAAAATTAAGAAAACAGTGTAAAGCAAAGATGCTGTCGTGCACAGTGACCGGTGGTTCCTTATCTAGGACCGGCGGTACCTTATCGATAAGGAACCGCGGGTCGATATGGAACCGCGACCAGAAGGTTTTTCAAAAATTTCCCATCCCAATTTTTGATAAACCCAGATTTTTCCCAAAAGTTTCACAAGCCAAATTTAACTACAGATCATAATCTAATAAGCTAACTATCAAAAGGCATGCACAAAGCTATGTAAAGCACAAACATTATTGCATAAGCGACATTAAGGATCAAAATAAATAATAATCCAAGCATGCAACACAAGTTAATAAACAACTAAACCAAAGTGTTAATAACCAAATGTTTAACCATCAAATCTAAACTTTGACACAACTTCAAAGTCTTCACCTCCTTTTCTTTCCTAAACCCTTGATCATCTTTCCCAAATACTTGAACCCTTTTCTTGACTCCACTCGGTGTTCATGTAATTCTCCCCGAGTTCTAAGATTCTCACGATAAAGATGCTCCATATTGAGATCTTCAGGGACATCACTAGAAGGGTGAGGAGGAGGAGCTAAGTCTTCAAAATCATCCTCGAATTGATTTGAGGATGGATGGGAGTTACTCGAAGAATCAAAATGAGAACTAGGACCGATGCCATCACCATCACTTGGTGGCATATTGGTGTCCTCCTCATCCGGCTCTTGATGGTCGGATTTTCTCGAACCACGGTCACTTCTTGGCTTTCGTTGATACGCCTCTTGAATAGGCAACATAACCCGTTGAACTGGGTGAAAGCGAGAAAGATCGAGTTGAGGAAAATCTTGACCAACCCTTCTAAAGAGGCGAGTAAGAAGCATAGCATAAGGGAGGTTGGTTTTGGGTTTGGAAAGAGCATAATTTATACGTCGAGCGATGTAATATGCAAGATTGTACTTGGTGGAAGTAAACAGGCAAAACAACATATGGCCCATGCAAGCCGGGATATGATCCCGGGTCCCACCAAGACAAAACACATTTTCCCTAAGGATGTTTGCCCATTGGAGCATGTAATCCTTAAGGTCGCTTGAGAGCACTTCATACCTATTCACATTTCGCACATTTGTATGAAGGCTTCTCACAACGTTTCCACTACGCTCTTTCGTGATGATTTCAAGGATGAAATTTAGATCAACTTCGGTGGTGTCATTTGGAGGTTTATCGTTTGACTCCAAGAGAGCATCTAGTCTCCACTTATCCGTGAAACGACAAGTGCCTTCAAATGGCACACCAAGAATATCACCAAAGTCATCGAGGGAATATTGAATGATTTGACCATTCAACAAGAAACGAATAAAGATTTGGTTGTTGATTTCAAGCATGGAGTAAGTACTGAAGAACTCAAGAAGGAAAAAGGGATAAATTACCTCGTCTATGTAAAGCAAACAATCAAACCCAATAAGCTCGAACATAGAGTTGATATAATTATCTCCCGCTATTCTTGGATCTACAATCCTACCCTCATGGAAATAACGAGAGGAAAGGGATGGAAAAGCGTTTTGGAGTTGAGGGGAAACAAAGGTTTGAGAGATGTCGGGCATATAATCTTTAGTGAATTGATGATCTTTTTGATATTGAGAAGGCATGAGTAAGTACCTAAATACAAACACAAGACAATATTTCTCCAATCACTCATATGAAAAATAAAAAGAAAAACGAAAAATGAAAATGTGTTATATTAATTTCTTGACAAACATAGGATTGAATCCATATCATTTTCATGTTCACAATGTGTCTATTCCATCATTAACCAAGAACACATGATCTATGTTAGATCAACAATGGATTAGAACATTGGTTTTTCAAAATAAGGTTTTTAGGTAAGCATTAACAATGTCATTACCTACTTGTTCATGGGTTCATCTCAAATCCATCATTCAACCAAAATCATTTAGCCTAAATTCGGATTTGTTCTACAAGTGGGTTTTAAAGAAATCTCAATGAATATCAACCTAAGGAATCATAGTAAGATTACCATGTCAACCCACATTCCTATTAAGGTTTTAATTCAGTTTCAATTTTAAAAATCCCCAATTATGGAAGGATGAACCCTAGAACAAAATAGATGAAATTGAAATAAAATACTTACAATTAATTGATGTTAGATGAAGGATGAGTGAAACCCACAACTTGGAATCAATTAATTTGAGTGATTGAAGGTTTTGGAAGCTTCAACAATGGTGGAAAAGGTAAAACCCGTCGGCTGTGTGTTTTTGGGAGAGAGAGAGTTTGGTTTGAAAAAAAATAAAAAACTCAAACTGGCGCTCTGACAAAAGTTACTGCCCGCGGTACCTTATCGATAAGGAACCGCGGGTTTGAGCCGCGGAGATAAGGAACCGCCTACAGAGGCAGGTTTCTATCTCTGAAAAACGCCAAATTTTGAAAATCCAGTTTTTCTAAAATACTTAAAATTAAATCATGAGCCTTTTAGAATATCATTGGATCATCATAACACTAAGCAATATGCCTTAATGAAGGATTACGAGTTAAATCAAGATCGAAAAGAACCGAAACGGACAAACGACTACTCGTAGCAAAATGACTAAGTGGAGAGAAGTCAAGAGAAGTGAATCAAGACTAGGATCAATGCTCAAGGGATTAATGACAATCTTCAAGTAGTTGAAACGAAGAGCTTGTGTCATATATAGTGGTTTAAGACGTGCCTTTCCAGCGAAACGATAAACGGCTTTGGTAATGAATAAGCACAACGCAATTATTCAAGTCGAAACTACGATCACTTTCAATAATAGTCTTAGTCTAAACTAAAATATGAGCAAAGTATTAATTCACTTTCTCTCCCACAAAGGGCCTACTAACCGTATGGGTGCAAACCATGGAAATCATGCTTGATACTTTAAGCTTCTACTAACTCACTCTACATCACCATAGTGAGTCAAGTATCCAAGCAATGAAGGTTTGAGAGGATAAAAGAAAAGAAACACAAACCACAAATAAATGTCAAGGCAAGGATGCCGAGAACAAGCACATAGTCAAGTAATGATCAAAAGAATGATCAAAGGGCGTGTGGAAGAACGAAAGCGTACCTTGGCCACAAAGAGCAATCCATGAAGGAATAAGTGCTATGCCCAATCAATGACTATGATGAGTACTAAGTCTTCAAGGACTAGTATCATTCCTAATCATCTTGGTATCATCATTCAAAGATGTTAAAGATCAATGAAGATGATTCTTCTAAAAGTGCAAGTAACTCAATCCATAACCAATAAATTGATTGATCTTCATGAGTACCTACACAAAGCAAGATGCAAACTAGTAGATACATTTCAAAAGTATATCTAAAATGCATAAAGGCTACTAATCTTAGGTGGGATGAAAAATTATCAATTAAAAGACCTATTTTCAAAGAAAACATAGTTTTGACCAAAGAGAAACTTTAGTACAACTAGACCTTCTAATTTGAGGAGACAATGGATCGATCCAAGTTTGAAAGTACAATATACTTCAAAGATCTTGAGTGACCATCGCTCTGATACCAATTGTAGAAACTAGAAGGGGGGGGGGGTTGAATAGTTTCTCTTCGATTGGTGACCAAATTAAAATTACTTTTAATTTGGTTTGTATCAAAACTATCTTTTACTTGATGCTAAGTTACATAATGATTAGGTTCAATTGAAATACACTAGCAAGGATAATAAGCAAGTATAATGATAATGAAATAAGTAAAGAGTAAGGAAGGAGACAACCTAGTGGGAAGACACCAAGATTTATAGTGGTTCGACAACGAGGCTCTATCCTCGTTTATACTCCACTCCTCGAGTACACCTACTCGAGATTTCCACTATATCCACAAGCTCCCTTCTCGGCGGAGAAAACCTTACATCGTTGCTTACATTATTTTCCGACACTAAGCTAAATGTCGAGACCTAATCTTTAGCTAGGACCAATCTACACGACGTTGCCTACTTCACAATTTAACGACACAAGGCTAGATGTCGAGTTCTAATCTTAAGGTAGAACCAATCTTCACGACGTTTCCTACTTCACCATTTTACGACACAAGGCTAGATGTCGAGTTCTAATCGAAAGCTAGAACCAATCTTCACGACTCTTCACTTTGAAGCTAAGTGAGAACTTCACACAACACAACTACTAATCACTTTAAAGTTTAGTGAGAACTCACAAGACACAACCACATCACTTTATAGTTTAGTGAGAAATCCTAATCAAATCTATTACAACTCAACTAGACTTATCCAAGTACACACATGTAGCTTGGATTTACACAACACAAATCCAAGCAAACACATATGCAATGGATGTACACAACAAATCCAAGTATACACAAATAACTTGGATGAACACAACTAGTCCAAGTATTCATAAATACATTGGATTGACCTAAAACAAAAAAGGGTATCATGATGAATATGACTAGCTCATAAATTCATCTTTATCACTACACTAGTGAGTGAGTGATCTTCTCATTGGACATGGTAAAGGAGGGGATCAAGAGGATAATCATATGTAAACATCCTTAACAATTTAAGTGATCATTTACTAATGATTATGCTATAGAAAATAGAAAGAGGGCTGAGAAAAACGTCCAAGAGGCTTGCTGGAAAATGAGATTTGACCCACTATTTAAAGGAGACAAAGTTACAACGGATCTATAACGGCTACTGTGCGCGGTACCTTATCTCACCCCGCGGTACCATATCGCTAAGGTACCGCGTAGGTACTTAAGGTACCGCCACTAGACTCCGCTCCATTTTTTGTCTTTTAATGGCGTGGGAATATCTGAGGTATTTGAACCCTTCAAAGGATATTCTAACATCATTTGTAATATGCCATTTTCAAATTTTCATTTTCCATTTTAATAAAACATTTTCTAAAAAGAAAGTTTATTAAAAAGTCTTTTTTCTTATTAACAAAAGTGAGTTTTAAGGATAATCATTTTGATGATCACTAAGTATGATTAAGAAAGGTTAGTGATATGATTATTACCTTGATGATAGTGTTAGTTAAATAATTCATTTTGTGTTTTACACTATATGCGTTGTATGGTTTGTTGTGATCAAAACTAAGAATGATTAGTTAACACTAATAATGTTTTTAGGCATTACTTGCATTAACAGAGTAGAACCCGAGTTACTCTCTAAGATCAAGGAAGCTCAGAAAGATGATGGAGAAATCTGGGCGATAGTAAAGAATTTGGAGAAACAGACAAAATTCAGAGTAGATGCAGATGGTATCGTATGGCAGGGCACGAGACTTTGTGTTCCTGATGACCAAGCACTCCGGGAAGCCTTGTTAGCTGAATCTCATAGCTCCCCATTATCTATACATCCTGGTTCGACTAAGATGTACCATGACATCAAGCAATACTTTTGGTGGAGTGGTATGAAACAGGATGTAGCCACTTACGTCTCCAAATGTCTTACCTGCCAGCAGGTTAAGATCGAGCATCAGCGATCTGGCGGTCTCCTTCAACCGTTAGATATTCCATAACGAAAGTGGGACAAAATCACCATGGATTTTGTTACTGGTCTTCCGCCTACCAAGAGGAAGCACTATGCAATTTGGGTTATCGTAGATCGACTTACCAAATCAGCTCATTTCTTACTGATCCGCAAGGAAGATCCGGTAAGTAAACTCGCCGATACGTATAGAAGAGAGATCATGAGACTCCACGGTGCTCCATCCAGCATCGTCTCAGACAGAGATCCTCGTTTCACTTCGCGATTTTGGAAGAGTCTGCAGAAAGCTTGGGGTACACAACTTAAGCTTAGCACAGCTTTTCATCCTCAAACGGACGGACAGTCGGAGCGAACGATTCAGACATTGGAAGACATGTTGAGTTCATGTGCGTTGGAATGGACGGGTGATTGGGACGATTACATCTGTTTGGTGGAGTTTGCATACAACAACAGTTGGCACGCAAGTATCAAGTGTGCTTCTTTCGAGATGTTGTATGGCAGAAAGTGTCGCGCCCCAATCTGCTGGGGTCAGGTTGGCGAGCGAACACTTGAAGGACCAGAAATCATAGAGATGACCAACGAAAGGATCGCAGTAGCTAAGCAGAAACTTCAGGAAGCACGGTCACGTCAGAAGAGTTACGCCGATAAGCATCGTAGGAACATACATTTTAACATAGGAGATCACGTCTTCCTTAAGGTTTCGCCGGCACGTGGTGTTAGACGCTTCAGGATTAAAGGGAAGCTCAGTCCTCGTTTCATCGGACCGTCTGATATCATTGAACGAGTCGGTGAAGTATCTTACCGGTTAGCGTTACCTCCGTAGCTTTCGCATGTACACAATGTGTTTCATGTGTCCTTACTCAGAGGGTACCAGTATCATCCCCTTCACATGGTTCAGTATCCACTGGAACAGATACGTGAAGATCTCACCTTCATAGAAGAACCCGAACGAGTTCTTGACAGACAAGAACGAGTCATGAGAAGAAAGACGATTTCGTTCGTCAAAATCCTTTGGAGGGATCATACTGAGCGGGAAGCCACTTAGGAAACAGAGGAGTCTATCTGGGCTTCTTACCCTCATTTCATATATTGAATTCGGGTATGTTCTTCTTCTTCAGTTTACTTTATCTATAATTCGGGGACGAATTATTCTTTTTAGGGGGGAAGAGTTGTAAAACCCGCATGCTTTTACCATGAATAGTACCCTTAAGATCGTACGTACTAGATTAAAACTTTCCTTTTATAGTATGATTACGTTCACGTATAAGAATTGTAAGTATTACGTACGTGTTAGAACACGATAAGTATTTATTACATATGAACACACAATAATTATTTTAAACAATAATTAATCACGAACATGCGATCATGAAATCATGAACGTAGATTAATCACGAGCTAATATTAATTACATATATATATTTATTACGAACACGAATAAATATATTAAGTCACGGTTAATAATTAACAAGAACACATAAAACACGAACACGATAAAACACGAACGAACACTAAAATAATTAGACTCAGGAAAAGGTACGGGTACCCCATGTGGGGCCCCCTACCCGCGGATACACCAAAGGGATGGGCCAAGCCCATCAAACTTTTACTAACAAGGGGTTATGGTAAAAACCTTTAGTCATTTTCCACTTTACCGTAAATTAACAAAAACCCTAAAAAGATTTTTCTCCTTCTCCCTGCTCTCTCTTTGGCCGCTGCATATACAACATACAAGGGAGGTGTTCGTTTGATTTTGATCTTGAATTTTGTGCAAGTATTCGTGTGTGTTCATCCTCGTTTGATCCACGCATTCGGTATACCTTTTTAATCCTTTTTCTTTTATGTTTTGATTTAATAAATTAAATAAGATCATGATGTTTTTAAAAATCTAATTAAAAACATAAATTAAACATGTAAATGGTTATAGGGTAAATCAAAACAAATGATTTAGGGGTGTTTGATGTGGCCGGCGCCTAAACCGAACCCCAGGGGTCTCGGTTTGGTGGTGTGGGTCCCACGGCAGCAGCAAACAGGGGGAAACCCCGAAGTGGTTCGGGGTATGGTGTTGATTACGGGTCCGGTTCATGGTTTCTAGTCACGATCCGGTTCATTGTTATGTTAAGGTTTATGATTATAATAGTTATATGTTAAAAATTAAATTAATAAAATGTGACATGATTAATTTAATTAACATGACTTAGGTTATAATTTAATTATTAGATCATGGATTTTTAACCTAAGTATTTATATTTTCTAGACTATAATTAATTAATTATTAAAAACCATGGCTATAATTAATTAATTAACATGACTTAGGTTATATTATTAATAATTAATAATACATGTTTTAACCTAAGTATTTAACTTTATTTAATTAAAAACATGATATATTTAATTAAATACTTTTAACCTATAGTTTATTTAAATTACATGTAATAATTAATAAACTATACCTTATATCAATATGACTTAGAAAATTAATCAGAAAACACTTAAGCTTATATAATTAGCTTATTTAACCAGCTTATATCTAATTATGGAAACTTTCTATTTTTAGAAACTTATTTAATTAAGGCAGCTAATCTATTTATGGGAACTTTCTATTTTTAGAAACTTATCTATTTTAAGCAGTAATTCTATTTTTGGAAACTTTCTAATTTTGGAAACTTTCTATTTTTGGAAACTTTCTATTTTTGGAAACTTTCTATTTTTGGAAACTTTCTATTTTTGGTAACTTTCTATTTTTGAAAACTTTCTATTTTAGGAAACCTGCTATTTTTAGAAAGTTACTTATTATTACAAAGTAAGTATAATAATACATGAAATACAAGTAATACTTAATCAGGATAGACAGAATATAAGATAAACACAGTTTAAAGCTTAAAACAGTAAAACATGACATAAACGTATAAAATAAGCTAAGACATGACATAAAACCAGTTACGTATTTAGTAATCAGATACTTATACATGTATGTATTTATGTAGCATTAGTGATACCGAAGTAGGACTCTCTTCAGTTCGTCTTCTCGTTCACTGGACATAAGGTACGGATTCTCGTCCTTTCAGTATGGACATTCTTTCCTTATTAGGATTCCCCGTATGCAGCCAACTGTTTTACCTGTATAAGTTTATATGTTTGATTTGCTTATGTTATATTTAGAATACCTATAGCTATATACATGCATGACCAGTTTCACCTAGTTATGGAGGTACCAAAACCATAACATTAGAGGCACTGGTGTTATGACTTCCCCACGGCGGAGTGATTGCTCGTGGCGTCCCTTCAGCTTTTGGCCATATTATTATATTTATCATGTGAGGCGTATGGGTGCATCCTAGTTACATGTTTTCAGCAGATTACTCAGTGTGAATGTGGTGTGTGTCTTGCATCCTTCACAAGGAGCTGATCCCTCCTACCCAAACCAGTATATTAAATTAGAGGCAGCCCCTCTAATTTGCATGATGAGGTCACCCCTCCAAGTATTCATGCACGGTAGATTTTCATGACCTATATTCGCTAATGGTAGAATATGTTAAACAGTTTTTATAAGATAAACATAAGGCTTTTCAAACTATAAAACCAGTTTTACCAAGACTTAACCGGGTTATTCGGGACTTAGTTTCTTCCGCTATTATATGCTTATATGCTTATATTTGTGACAACCGTGGTTTTGAGGTTCGTCACTTGGTCTTATTTTAAGGTTAATTTATGTGTGACTATGTGATTTGCGTGTTTACATGTTATTTTGCGTGAACGAGGTTGGTGTGGATATCGTTTATGGGTATAAAGTACTCATAAGTAAATCGGGGAACAGTTATTTCATGTTCATGAGCTCACAAATTGGTGACTATGAAATGAAATGGTGTTATTTTGGTGTTTACGTATACGTATAAGTATTATAGTAAATTGTATTTTTTTTTACGATTTAGGGTTTAGCATTTAGAGGTCTCGGGTAAGGTGTTTAGTCATGGGAGTATTTTTCGGGATGGTTTTAAGTCATTTAGGACTTAGTTTAAAAGTTTATTTCAAAATTCAAGAGTTTTTTTAAAACTGTATATTTTACGTTTTTTTACGGTATACGCGTAAATTGACTAGTTTTATGGTTTTGAGGTTTTAGGAGCTGAAATAAATTAAGGTAACTTAAGGTATTATTAATAATATATTAATAAGTCTTAAAAAGAAAAAAAAATATATATATGAATCGGGTTTTAAACCGACTAGAAAAGAAAAAGAAAGGATAATGGGCCAAAAGACCCAACTTGAGCCCAATTTGGAAAAACCTTTTAATAAAACATATAAATACCATGTTTATATCACAAAAATCAGTTTTTCATTAATTTTATCCCCTTTTGGCCGAATTTTTATAAGCCCTAATTTAGGGATTCATCAAAAATATTTTTCTTGAAGATTTGAGGTAAAAATCTTGATTTAATTCTTAAAGTTTCTTGTTTTATAGCATTAAGGCTTCAAGTTTTATGTAATCAATTTATATGATGGATTAGAGTTCTTAATAGATCTGTAATTAGGGGTTTTATAACAATTAACAGGATTAGGATAATGATTGGTGATTATTAGTGATGTTAATTAGGGTTTAATCATGTTTAAATTCGTTTTTAAAAACTCGGCAGATTTTTGAGTCACTTGTTTTGATCATATCTAGACTTCTACAATCTCTTATTTTGCGATCCAAGCATCCCTGAATAGGTAATTGAAGTGGATTTCAAATGCAAGAAACGAGAACTAAATTGGAGGTAGGGAGGTGGGTCAAAAACAGGTTACAACAGTCGGAGGTCAAAACAGTTTTGAAATTAGTCGGGTTTAATTTAACGTTTTAAGATGATTGGGGTACTTAGGAGTACACTTGAGCCCTCTAATGAGCATGGGTGTTGGTTTATATATTAAATAAGAGACCTGAAGGGTGGCTAAGCAAATGGGATAGGGTAAGAGCCCCTAATCATAACAAAGTTTGTGTATGTTCAAAATCGGTAAAATGCGGATAGGCAGAAGTATATATATACACAGCAGGGCCTTAACAGTAGCTTTAAGGTTGGGGAAAAAGGGAGGAGTTAGCTAACATATGTAAGGGCATAGGGTTTCCTTTATAGAGATCATGGGTATGTTTAGGTGGGCGTTTGGCTTATAGTTTGGAGACCTAAAAACCGGGACTGTTTTGGGTAAAATGTTAAAGGGACGGGTTATGAAGTAAACTGAGTTAAGGGCTTTATAGAGGGGTGTAATGAGATGTTTAGAGCATATTAATGAGGTATATATATGGGAGAAGGTTAGATGTCCATCATGGGTTGATGAGCCATCTTAGTGTTTGGTTCATGTTTTGATTGTGTGCTTTTGTTTGTTAGCTTTTTGCTAGTGCGCGGACTTTTGGAGAAGCTCAATCAGATGAGTTTCATAGTCCCATGTATTTTAATGATTTTGACTTCCAGAGGGGATGAAAGAGACACTTGGTATGGTTTTGTAAATTGTTGCTGTGAATGTTTCATGATTGGTGATGGACTTGTGTGTACTTATGTGATTAACCGCGAATTGATTCATGATTGTTTTGTGATTTGACTTGGTACCAAGGGGATGTTGACAAGGCGGGGCCTTGGGGAGGTACATAGATGTGTGAGAATCTATGAGACCAATGGATGATGACAAGGCGGGGCCTTGGGATTGGTACATAGGTGTATGGGCGCCTATGGTACCATGGTGTTTGGTAAGGCTGGTAGCCTTGGATTTTGTTTGGAATGATTGATCTTGAATGTTAGTTGTTAATGCATATTTGTAGCACATTGTCCATATGTTTATTGGTTTGTGGTGGTTCACAGCTTATTTTAATCTGTTTTTCGGTTGGAGTCTAAACCTATGACTCTCACCAACATTATGTTGACGTGTTTTAGTGTCTCTTTCAGGTGATAAAGTGGTTAAGCGTGAGAACATATGTGACTAGGATTAGAGTCGCGTAGGAATGCATTTAGAATGAGATCCCTGTTCCTTCTTAGTTTATTTTTTTGTTTGTTTCAATGAGTGATACTATGAACCTATATGTTGATTTTTTTGTGTTATTTGTTTGTCTTGGGTAAGAGGTAGGACTGTTACCTACTTACCTAGACTCCTGCATTGATGAGATATTGTCATGACATTTGTGTCACCTTTTATGACATTTTTTAATTCATATAGTTCTCTCTATAGACACGCTGTTGTTGTGATGATATCCATACGTCGCGCCCCATATTTCGCCATGGTGGGGTGTGATAGAATGGTATCATAGACAATGGTTATAGAGAATTAGGTTTCCTAGTCGCGTAGCCTAGTCTATAGCTTAAGGGTCCATGCATATAGGCGTCATAGGAGTATGTGTGCATTTTATAATAATTGATGTGTTTGGATGTTATTTTGTGATGTTTGTTAAGTTATGAACTACTATGGTTCATACTTAGCCACATGTTATTTTATTTTCGGGGTGTGACTAGTGCAGGTTTAACCATAATCATCCACGCTAGTCATTGTTGTATTTTGCTTAAATTGTACATTATAGTACATAATTTGGTACATGGTAGTTTCTATCTTTTGTTGAGTTATTTTATGTACCTGAGGTATAGTATTTTTCTTTTGATGTTTAAGTCATGTCCCTAAGAATCATGTGGTGGTTCGAGTTATTAGGAGTAGGTGGATATGAAGGATTTTAAGCTGTTTCCACTCTTATGGGCGACATGACTTATAACTGATTATGTTTTCGTTTTAGATTTAGTCTATGCTGTTTTAGCTAGACTATGGATTTATGTATTCCAATAGTTTGATTATATTTTTTTTAATGGATGGAGTTTTGGACTTTATTGTTTAGGTGGTTATGAGCTTATGTGAGTAGATGGATATATGTATTATGTGTTGTATTAATTCTTATAAGTGTCATCATAGGAGGGAGTGCATTGGAGAAAGGGTAATTGTATAAGTATGGTGGCCAACATAGTTATACAAGTACCATAACTCCAATAGATTCCTAAGTATGAGTGCATGAAAGAGGGTTAATACATGCTTGTATAGTAGATGTTAGACGTATTTAAGTATATGTATCCTGATATGCCTATATATGTATGATCCCCTATAATTATCGATTGTATCCTTAGGAGGGTGGCTAGCTCGCTTCTTTTTAGATATTCAACCTCCGTTGTGGCGTATTCTTCGAGTTTCCTACTTCACGTGTCCGTTTTAAAATGGTGTTCTTGGTGTTAAGTATATTGAAATAAATTGAGATTTCTTTTGGGATAATGAAATCTTTTGTGTTGAGTCTTACATTCCTTTTTGTCGGTATATATTGAATAGACTTGGAAATCTACTATAGGGTTGGATAGTTGGTTGTATACGGTAACATAAGGGTAAGGTGTTGGAATCGTGTTTGAAACAAGATGTAACATAAGAATTCTTAATCAACAATTATTTTTTCAAAATTCTAAAAGACTTTTTTTAAATAAAGCGAAATAAAATTTCTTTCTACTTACATAGTTTATATAATTGAGTTTAACCGATTTACGTCATTTATAATTATTTATACAAGGTTAAATTGAGTTCATGAAAATTTCACATACAATTATTTCTTTCATTTAAAAGGATTGCATTAATCACTAAGTTTATTCTTTAGTTTTTAAAACAACTAGTATAAAATTATTTTGGTCGTAACTTGTTCGTTTTTAAAACTTTTTGGATGATTCAAAAGCCTAAAATTATGTACTCGTAACGTACTTTTCAAATATTCAGAATGTATAGTCATGGTAGGTCAGTATCCTTGTCTAAATTATTGTACAAGTGTCGGGTTTAAGGTTGAGTTTTGAATAATAGTTTATTTTTATGATTTGGGATGCACGGGATACCTAGTCTTTGAGTTGCGTTTTGAGTTCGTCAAGAGGGTTGTTTGTAGATTGTTTGAGTCAAATAGATGTGGGGAGGTAAAGAAAAAAAAATAAAAAATATTCTTTTGGAAAAGTCGATCTTGTGCACGGTTTAAATAATATGTCGCGGGGCGTAAGATGTTTTGGTTGCCATTAAGTGTTTCTTGGATCATTTTTCTTTGTCATGAGTCATTTGAATTGGTACCTGTTTGAGTTTTCCTTTTGAGTTTTCGTGGTTTTGGTCTGTTTTAACTCGTGCACGTGAAATGTCGTTAGTTATCCGTGGGTTTGATTCGTCGATCGTATCTAGTGGATTCAGGATGTAGTTTTGGTTGTGTATTGATTGGGAGCGTGGAGGTAGTCATATGAAAGACTTGGTCGCGCCTACACGATTAAGTAGGTGACCATGAGAGAATGGTTGGAATGCCCTTAGTGGGGAGGAAAGAGTTAGAAGTTCGTAGACGAACTAATGTGGTCATGAGGTCTATTAGGAGTGCCAAGGGAGATGAATAGAGATTTGTATAATGTATGGATATTGGCACAAGTAACGCGCCATAGAGAGTGTTGGAAGGGGATATAATACCTCAAAGGTATTTATGATTGTTCATAAGGCATGTAAGTTTTCCGAAAATTTCCTGAGAATTTAGTTGGTTTGCCTATTATTGTGAGGTAGAACCATAAATAGAGCAAGTAGAAGAAGTGAGAGGAGTTGTAGTTAGTGCCTTTCCAAGGAAATTGTTGATGGAATGATTTTAAGAGCAAGAGTTGTTAGAAATTGCAACGGATGCAAGGTAAAATTTGAGTTGCTTAGTAGTAAATTGGTTGTGAAAAGCGGTTGAGTGGTCTGATAAGAGGAAGTATTGGTCTTTTAGAATACGTGTAGATCTTCGCGAGTAGAACGAGGTAGAAATTTATTCGTATTGCTTCTAAGAGAGGGTGCAAGGAGGACGTAGTTGAAACTGCTAAGGATGTTGTATGAACGCTTTGGGTTTACGGTTATGATTTTGGCTTCGCCGAGGCGCTAGAAGTTTTCATGGAGTCAATGAACCGGGGGTGCATGACAATATATAAACGAGTTGTCATCGGGAGCATCGACGATATCTTGATCTACTCAAATCTAAAAAGGGGAGTGAGGCGAATTATGAGTTGGTTTTGGAGTTGTTAGGAAAGGGAATTATACGTGAGATTTTCAAGTGTGATTTTTAGGATTAAGTTGGCCAGGACGAGTAGTTAGAGATGATGGCATATCGTGGAACCAGCAAGGGGCAAAGTGAAGAAGGATGAGGAAGCGTTTTGGAGGCTAAAGAGGTGGATTGGATAATGAGCAGATCTTGGAATTATCGGAAGGACTGGATGAATTCGCGAAGCATGATGATACGTGGAGCAAGGATTTGGATGTATACGAGAACGACAAAGAAAGGCGGTTGTTTATACGTTGTGGGAACTAAAGATTTGGAAGAAATTGATAGACTTAGTTAGTGGAGCTAGATTGTTATATCTGCCTAGAATACTAGAGGCATTTGGGGTACGAGACGTAGAGAATGATCTATACAGATCATGAACGTCTCCAAAACATATTTAATCATCTTGATTGAACATTTGGAAAAGGTGATGGGTGGAGTTAAGTGATGAAAGAAAATTGCAAGGCCAAGTACCATCTGGGAAAGGAAAGCATGGTTGATGAGACATGGAATAAGAAGAATGAAGTGAAGCTGAGACGAACTTGAACTATATGGATGACGTATTAGGGTAGTTTGGATGAAGGATGTAGGTTGCACGAGTTGAGTTGTCTAAAGCAGAGAACACGCCAACATTTATGTTGCGTGGCTTGGACAATCATATGGAGAAAAGGGACGTCGACTATACTTCCTACATAGATAGGAGTGGCTTAGAAAGGGCAATGTAACGACGAATTTGGTGGAAGGGATACATAATGCGGTGGAGGAATATGTACGATGAGAGTTGGGTGATAGTCGATAGACGGACTAATTCATCCCATATTTCAATAGGAATGAGAAGTCACATAGTTGAGAAGTTGGAAGGATTGCGCACAAATGCGATGGAATAGGAGGTTTGTGTAAAAGTTAACCTAATTGGTATGGAATGCCTTATGAAGGATTATGGCAAGGGAAGAAACGATACGAAGAAAGCGTAGTATATCGTTGATAGACTAATGGTTGGTATAAGCATACTATATAGGTAATTGAGAAAGACGCCTAGAGCATTGGCGTGAGATTTGGAGATAGTTGGATAACGCATTATATTAGGAAGAATTCTCCTACAAAGAAGGAGTCACCGGTGATAGGGGCATGTTCCTCATTGATGAGGATGTAGGGAATAAAGGAGGAAACGCCTAAATTATAGGCTGAAGACGGGATATAAGATGGTATGGAAATTAAGATTGTGGAAATGCAAGAGAAAAGTAGTATGGAGGAAGAATGATTAGAGGGAGCAAGAGGTTGTCAAGATGGTGGGGTGATATTGAAGGGAAAACCGTTATAGCAAGAGGTTAGTAGTCACGAACAATGGAACATTCACCTAGAGAAAAGGTGTAGCACCTGTTAGTATGAAGGATTGTTAGTTACTTGGTTCTGAGCATGGGAAAGCAAGGATGAGGTGGTGGTTATGACATGTTTCATGTGAATGTTATGGGAAGCTTTTGGTTATGCAATCCTGCATATACCATTTGATGTGATAAAGGTTGGGAGAATTTCCGAATGACAGAAAATCCATAGAGGATAGAAGCCGTTAGGTATGGTGATAGGAATTGTAGTAGAAACTGCTGGAGTTAATTCATAGGAGATGAGGTGGATCACCGTTACAGTGGGATGAAGTTAGAAGCGGCCAACGTATTAGACCAGAGGTGGATCGTAAAACTATGGAGGTGGTGGAAGTGACTAAGTAGAGGTTGAAAATAGCAAAGAACCGACAAGAGAGCTATGCGGAAAATGAGATTTGAGATAAAGTTATGCTAAAGGTTTCACCATGGAAAGGGGTGATGCGGTTTGGAAAGAAAGGGAAGTTAGCACCTAGATTTGTGGGTCCATTTAAAATCCTTGAAAGGATTGGGCTAGTAGCGTATAGGTTGAGATTACCAGAGGAATTGAGTCGTGTGCATGACGTATTTCATGTATCAAACTTGAGGAAATGCTTAGCAAGAACTGACTTGCAAGTACCGTTAGATGATATTAGTATGGATACGAGTCTTCGTTTTATCGAAGAGCCGATAGAGATTTTGGGTCGTGAAGCTAGGACATTGGATAAAAAGGGTAATATACCGTAGTTATGGGTAGATGGAATTTGGAACGTGGACTAGAGTTCACGTGGGAACGGGAAGGATTTATGAGGAGCAAGTATCCTCAGCTAATTGATAATGACGATCCTAAGGAGTAAATCTCGGGACGAGATTTCTATTAGGAGGGAGTGATGTGACAACCGTGGTTTTGAGGTTCGTCACTTGGTCTTATTTTAAGGTTAATTTATGTGTGACTATGTGATTTACGTGTTTACATGTTATTTTGCGTGAACGAGGTTCGTGTGGATATCGTTTATGGGTATAAAGTACTCATAAGTAAATCGAGGAACGGTTATTTCATGTTCATTAGCTCACAAATTGGTGACTATGAAATGGAATGGTGTTATTTTGATGTTTACGTATACGTATAAGTATTATAGTAAATCGTATTTATTTTTACGATTTGGGGTTTAGCATTTAGAGGTCTCGGGTAAGGTGTTTAGTCATGGGAGTATTTTTCGGGATGGTTTTAAGTCATTTAGGACTTAGTTTAAAAGTTTATTTCAAAATTCAAGAGTTTTTTTAAAACTGTATATTTTACGTTTTTTTACGGTATACGCGTAACTTGACTAGTTTTACGGTTTTGAGGTTTTAGGAGCTGAAATAAATTAAGGTAACTTAAGGTATTATTAATATATATTAATAAGTCTTAAAAAGAAAAAGAATATATATATATATATATATATATATATATATATATATATATATATATATATATATATATATATATATATATATATATATATATATATATATATATGAATCGGGTTTTAAACCGACTAGAAAAGAAAAAGAAAGGATAATGGGCCAAAAGACCCAACTTGTGCCCAATTTGGAAAAGCCTTTTTAATAAAACATATAAATACCATGTTTATATCACAAAAATCAGTTTTTCATTAATTTTCTCCCCTTTTGGCCGAATTTTTACAAGCCCTAATTTAGGGATTCATCAAAAATAATTTTCTTGAAGATTTGAGGTAAAAATCTTGATTTAATTCTTATAGTTTTCTTGTTTTATACTCCCTCTGTCCCAAAATTATTGTCACCAGACAAGAATCACACAGTTTAAGAAAAGTACATTTATTACAGCATTCTCTCTCTTACTTTTTAGCATAATGACAGTTTTACCCTTAGCTAATTAATTCTTTTTTAAAGTTTGTAATAACAATTTCAAGCAAGGATAATATAGTAAACTTATCAAAGTTTTCTATCTATTTTTAGTAGTGGACAATAATTTTGGGACAACCCAAAATAGAAAGATGGACAATAATTTTGGGACGGAGGGAGTAGCATTAAGGCTTCAAGTTTTATGTAATCAATTTATATGATGGATTAGAGTTCTTAATAGATCTGTAACTAGGGGTTTTATAACAATTAACATGATTAGGATATGATTGGTGATTATTAGTGATGTTAATTAGGGTTTAATCATGTTTAAATTCGTTTTTAAAAACAGGGCAGATTTTTGAGTCACTTGTTTTGATCATATCTAGAGTTCTACAAACTCTTATTTTGCGATCCAAGCATCCCTGAATAGGTAATTGAAGTGGCTTTCAAATTCAAGAAACGAGAACTAAATTGGAGGTTGGGAGGTGCGTCAAAAGCAGGTTACAACAGTCGGAGGTCAAAACAGTTTTGAAATCAGTCGGGTTTAATTTAACGGTTTAAGGTGATTGGGGTACTTAGGAGTACACTTGAGCCCTCTAATGAGCATGGGTGTTGGTTTATATATTAAATAAGAGACCTGAAGGGTGGCTAAGCAAATGGGTTAGGGTAAGACCCCCTAATCATAACAAACTTTTTGTATGTTCAAAATCGGCAAAATGCGGATAGGCAGAAGTAAATATATATATATATATATATATATATATATATATATATATATATATATATATATATATATATATATATATATATATATATATATATATATATATATATATATATATATATATATATATATATATATATATATATATATATATATATATATATATATATATATATATATATATATATATATATATATATATATATATATATATATATATATATATATATATATATATATATATATATATATATATATATATATATATATATATATATATATATATATATATATATATATATCGGGGCCTTAACAGTAGCTTTAAGGTTGGGGAAAAATGGAGGAGTTAGCTAACATATGTAAGGGCATAGGGTTTCCTTTACAGAGATCATGGGTATGTTTAGGTGGGCGTTTAGCTTATAGTTTGGAGACCTAAAAACCGGGACTGTTTTGGGTAAAATGTTAACGGGACGGGTTATGAAGTAAACTGAGTTAAGGGCTTTATAGAGGGGTGTAATGAGATGCTTAGAGCATATAAATGAGGTATATATATGGGAGAAGGTTAGATGTCCATCATGGGTTGATGAGCCATCTTAGTGTTTGGTTCATGTTTTGATTGTGTGCTTTTGTTTGTTAGCTTTTTGCTAGTGCGCGAACTTTTGGAGAAGCTCAATCAGGTGAGTTTCATAGTCCCATGTCTTTTAATGATTTTGACTTCCAGATGGGATGGAAGAGACACTCGTTATGGTTTTGTAAATTGTTGCTGTGAATGTTTCATGATTGGTGATGGACTTGTGTGTACTTATGTGATTAACCACTAATTGATTCATGATTGTTTTGTGATTTGACTTGGTACCAAAGGGATATTGACAAGGTGGGGCCTTGGGGAGGTACATAGATGTGTGAGCATCTATGGGACCAATGGATAATGACAAGGCACGGCCTTGGGATTGGTACATAGGTGTATGGGCGCCTATGGTACCATGGTATTTGGTAAGGCTGGGAGCCTTGGATTTTGTTTAGAATGATTGATCTTGAATGTTAGTTGTTAATGCATATTTGTAGCACATTGTCCATATGTTTAGTGGTTTATGGTGGTTCACAGCTTATTTTAATCTATTTTTCGGTTGGAGTCTAAACCTATGACTCTCACCAACATTATGTTGACGTGTTTTGGTGTCTCTTTCAGGTGATAAAGAGGTTAAGCGTGAGAACATATGTGAAAAGGATTGGAGTCGCGTAGGAATGAATTTAGAAGGAGATCCCTGTTCCTTCTTAGTTTATTTTTCTGTTTGTTTCAATGAGATACTATGAACCTATATGTTGATTTGTTTGTGTTATTTGTTTGTCTTGGGTAAGAGGTAGGACTGTTACCTACGTACCTAGACTCCTGCATTGATGAGATATTGTCATGACATTTGTGTCACCTTTTATGACATTTTTTAATTCATATAGTTCTCTCTATAGACACGTTGTTGTTGTGATGAATCCATACGTCGCGCCCCATATTTCGCCATGGTGAGGTGTGACAATAGTATTCATGCTTTATTGTACATCCGTGCACTGAGCGTATTGCTCAGCCGTTTTCCTTTTCTATGTTTCCAAAACGGCAGGTACTCAGGGACGCTCGTAGACTTTAAGCGTACATGCATATGGACTGGAAGCTTTCTAGCATTTTTTACTTTATGCATTATCTTTACTTTGATACTCTTGCCATGGACATTGTTTAGTCCTTTCATTTACAGTACTTATGTTTGTGTGTGATGTGCTTTACTTTGGACTACCGATGTTTGATTCCGGTATTTTCCTTTTATGGCCATGTAATGTTTAGGCATTTATCCTTGTATGCTTTGATGACACGCCATAATTACGCGTGACATTCCATTATCAAAATGGGGTGTTACAGGCTTGGACCATGTTTCTTGTTGTGTCCGCGGGTAAGGGGCCCCACAAGGGTAACCCGAAAATTTCTCGTGACTAAATAATTAGTGTGTTCTCGTGTTCGTGTTTTACGCGATTTAATTAGTTATCGTTCGTGACTTAATATATTTATTCGTGCTCGTAATAAATATACATACATACGTAATATTAGCTCGTGATTAATTTACGTTCATGATTTCATGTTCGTATGTTCGTGATTATAATTATTATTGAAATAATTATCGTGTGTTAATACGTAGTAAATACTTATCGTGTTTAACACGTACGTACTACTTGAAATTCTTGTTCGTGAAATGTAAACATGCTATACAAGGAAAGTTCTAATCATGTACGTACGATCATAAGGAACTATTCATGGTAAAAGCATGCGGGTTTTACAAAATGAGTATCAAAGTATAATGAAATGCATAAAGTAATGAAGGCTAGGAAGCTTCCAATCCATATGCACGTACGCTTAAAGTCTACGAGCGTCCTTTAGAACCTGCCGTTTTAGGAACATGAAAGGGAAAATGGCTTAGCATAACGCTCAGTGCACGGATATACAAGTATAGCATGACCTATATAGCATGAATAATATAAGCATTCAAGTCCTGGATAACCTGGTATATCTTAGTAAAACTAGTTTTATAGTTATAAAAGCCTTATGTTTATCTTATAAAAACTGTTTAACATGTTTACCATTAGCCAATATAGGTCATGATATATCAATGTGCATGAATACTTGGAGGGTGACCTCGTCATGCAAATTAGAGGGGTTGCCTCTAATATATATATAAGTTTTGGGTAGGATGGATCAGCTCCTTGTGAAGGATGCAAGGCACATACCACATTCACCTGAATAATCTGCTGGAAACATGTAACCTAGGATGCACCCATACGCCCCACATGATAATAATAATAATAATATGGCCAAAATCTGAAGGGACGTCACGAGCTATCACTCCGTCGTGGTGAAGTCATAACACTGGTGCCTCTAGTGTTATGGTTATGGCACCTCCATAACTAGGTGAAACTGGTCATGCATGTATATGGCTTTAGGTATCTAATTAAACATAAGCAATCAAAACATATAAAACATATACTGGGAAAACAGTTGGCTGCATACGGGGAATCCTAATAAGGAAGAATGTCCATACTGAAAGGACGGAGAATCCGTACCTTGTATCCAGTGAACGAAGAAGAAGAACGGAAGAGAGTCCTACTTCGATACCACCAATGCTACATAAATAATATACATGTATAAGTATCTGATTACTGAGTATGCAACTGGTTTTACATCATGTCTTAGCTTGTTTTATATGTCCATGTCTTGTTTTACTGATTCTAACGTTATACTGTGTTTATCATGTATTATGTCTATTCTGATTAAGTATTACTTGTATTTCTTGTATTATTATACTTATTGTGTAATAATAAGTGACTTTCTAAAAATAGCAGGTTTCCTAAAATAGAAAGTTTCCAAAAATAGAAAGTCTCCAAAAATAGAAAGTTTCCAAAAATAGATTTACTGCTAAAAATAGAAAGTTTTCATAAATAGATATAAGCTGGATTATTAGGCTAATAATATAAGCTTAAGTGTTTACTGATTTATATTCTAAGTCATGTGATATATAGTATAGTTTATTAATCATTACATGTAAATTAAATAAACTATAGGTTAAAGTATTTATTTAAATATAACGTGATTTAATTAAATAAAGGTAATAATAATTAGGTTAAAAGATGTATTAATATTTATTATTAATATAACCTACGTCGTGTAAAGTAATTAATTATAAGGCATGTTTAATAATTAATTAATTATATAGTCTAACTAAATAATGAATACTTAGGTTAAAATCCATGTATTAATAACAATAATAATAACCTAAGTCATGTTGTAATTAAATTAATTAAGTAACGTGTTAAATTAATTTAATTAACCTTGTAAATAAATAATCTTGTAAAATAACTAAACTTGTAAAATTTTATTAAGTCATGAACCGTGCCCGTGAACCCGTGAACCGGTCAACAAACGCACCCTTAACAGTGGCAAAACCGGCTTGGCCGGTTGCCACTGTTTTCGTAAAGTTGCCACCGGCTGAGCCAGTGGTTCCCCCTGTTTTCTCGGCTGTAGCCGCCGGCTGGGCAGAGTTCCCACCGGCAGTTAGCCGGTGGTTTCCCCCTGCTGCCGCGGTTGTTCCCCCTGCTTTCCTTAAATAGCCACTGGCTTATGCCGGTTGTGTTCTTGTTTCTGCCGAGACACAAACAAACACCAAACCACACCCCGACCAAGGGCGGGGTCCCTTGTTCTAGCGACCGAACATCACAGCCCACACCGAGACCTCTTGGTCTCGGTTGTTGGTGCGAAAAAAGCAAGCAGAGACCTTTTGGTCTCGGTTCCTTTTGTCGGCCGAAACAAACACCCCTAAAAACCATGATTTATTTACCCCCCCATGATTAATTACATGTCATGTTATCTTGTTTATTATAACCTTATGATTCCATGTGTTTTTATTTAATAAAAACATAAAAGAAAATGGTTTTAATAATTTACCGAATACGTGAAACAATGAATGATGAAAACACGAACACCCTTACAATAATTGATTACCAAAAATCAACCAACACACCCCTTTTGGTGTGTTCTACCCGGCAGTCAAAAGAGAGAGAGGAAAGGATTAGGGTTTTTGATATTTTCTAATTTACTGTGATTATGAAAATATCCTTTTCCTTTTTCTTGTTTTAGTAATGTTCAAAATGGTCTTGGCCCTTGTCTTGTGTTGATGCCGCAGGGTAAGAGGGCCCCACAAGGGGTAACCCATTGTTTTCCGTGTCTAAATATTATACTTGTTCTCGTGTCGTGTTTACATGTTTATTTAGTTATCGTTCGTGTCGTAATATATTTATTCGTAATCGTAATAAATATACGTAAATACATAATAATATTAAGTTCGTGATTATAAACATCCATGATTTCATGTTCGTATGTTCGTGATTATAGTTATTGTTGAAATAAATATCGTGTCTTAATACGTATTAAATACTTATCGTGTTATAACACGTACGTAATACTTGTAAATGTTATTCGTGAAACGTAAACGTGCTATAAAAGGAAAGTTCTAATCATGTCTGTACGATCGTAAGGGTACTATTCATGGTAAAAGCATGCGGGTTTTACAACTCTTCCCCCCTAAAAAGAATAATTCGTCCCCGAATATAGATAATGTAAACTGGAAAAGAAGAACATACGCGAATTCAAAATATGAAATGAGGGTAAGAAGCCCGGATAGACTCCTTTGTTTCCCAAGTGGCTTCCCGCTCTGTATGATCCCTCCAAAGGATTTTGACGAATGGAATCGTCTTCCTTCTCATGACTCGTTCTTGTCTGTCAAGAACTCGTTCGGGTTCTTCTATGAAAGTGAGATCTTCACGAATCTGTTCCAGTGGATACTGAACCATGTGAAGGGGATGATACTTGTACCTTCTGAGTAAGGACACATGGAAAACATCATGAACATGAGAAAGCTGCGGAGGTAACGCTAAACGTTAAGATACTTCACCGACTCGCTCAATGACATCAAAAGGTCCGATGAATCGAGGACTGAGCTTCCCTTTGATTCCAAAACGTCTAACCCCACGTGCCGGCGAAACCTTAAGGAAAACGTGATCTCCTACGTTAAAATGTAAGTCCCTTCGATGCTTGTCGGCATAACTTTTCTGACGTGACCGTGCTTCTTGCAGTTTCTGCTTAGCCACTACGACCTTCTCGTTGGTCAACTCAATCATTTCTGGTCCTTCAAGTGTTCGCTTACCAACCTGATCCCAACAGATTGGGGCGCGACACTTCCTGCCATACAACATCTCGAATGGAGCACACTTGATACTTGCGTGCCAACTGTTGTTGTATGCAAACTCTACCAAACAGATGTAATCGTCCCAATCTCCCGTCCATTCCAACGCACATGACCTCAACATGTCTTCTAATGTCTGAATCGTTTGCTCCGATTGCCCGTCTGTTAGAGGATGAAAAGCCGTGCTAAGCTTAAGTTTTGTCCCCCAAACTTTCTGCAGACTTCTCTAGAATCGCGAAGTGAACCGAGGATCTCTGTCAAGGCGATGCTGGATGGAGCACCATAAAGTCTCATGATCTCCCTCCTATAAGTATCGGCGAGTTTACCGACCAAATCTTCCTTGCGGATCGGTAAGAAATGAGCTGATTTGGTAAGTCGATCAATGATAAATCACATCGTGCTTCCTCTTTGTCTGCAGAAGACTGGTAACAAAATCCATGGTGATCTTGTCCCACTTCCAATCTAGAATATCTAACGGTTGAAGAAGACCGTCAGATCGCTGATGCTCGATCTTAACCTGCAGGCAGGTACGACATTTGGAGATATAAGTCGCAACATCTTGTTTCATACCACTCCACCAAAAGTATTGCTTGATGTCATGGTACATTTTGGTCGAACCAGGATGAATAGAGAATGGGGAGCTATGAGCCTCAGCTAACAATGATTCCCGGAGTTCTTGATCATCAGGAACACAAAGTCTCGTGCCATGCCATAAGATACCATCTGCGTCTACCCAAAATTATGTCTGCTTCTCCAAATTCTGAATTATCGCCCAGATTTCACCATCATCTTTCTGAGCTTCCTTGATCCTAGAGAGTAACTCGGGTTCCACTCTAAGATTAGCCCAGTAACCATGTTGTCCACGTACCATGATCTCTATGTCTAGTCGCTCCAAGTCTCTTATAATTTCTTCCTCAATTTTAATGCCGTTTATCATTCCGGACTTTCTGCTAAGTGCATCTGCCACTACATTCGCCTTGCCGGGATGATACTGCAGATTAATGTCATAATCCTTCAATAGCTCTAACCATCTCCTCTGTCTCATGTTCAATTCACGTTGAGTGAAGATATAATTCAAAATTTTGTGGTCCGTGAAAATGTCACATGATTCTCCATACAAGTAGTGCCTCCATATCTTCAATGCAAACACGACTGCTGCAAGTTCCAAGTCATGCGTAGGGTAATTTTCCTCATAATGCTTAAGCTGTCATGAATCATACGCGATCACTTTCCCATGTTGCATGAGAACACAGCCAAGTCCCTTCCCTGATGCATCACTATAGATCTGAAATCCACCTGTACCAGATGGGAGAGTAAGAATCGGTGCAGATACTAACTTCTGCTTTAGGTCTTCAAATATCTTCTCTCTTTCTTCAGTCTAGACGAATTTCTCCTTTTTCCGCATCAGTTTGGTCAATGGTAGTGCTAAACGGGAAAAGTTCTCCGCGAACCTACGGTAGTAACCAGCTAAGCCTAGGAAACTACAGACTTCAGTCGCTGATGTCGATCTTGGCCACTTGGTAATAGCCTCAACCTTTGTTGGATCCATCGTGATTCCTTCTACTGATACAATATGACCTAAGAATGCCACCTTTTCTAACCAGAACTCACACTTGGAGAATTTAGCATACAGCTGCTTCTGGCGAAGAATCTGTAATACTGTACGAAGATGGTCTTCGTGTTCCTCCTTGGACTTAGAGAATATCAGGATGTCGTCAATGAAGACAATGACGAACTTGTCTAGAAATTCATGGAAGATTCTGTTCATCAAATCCATGAACACTGCTGGAGCATTGGTAAGGCCAAATGGCATGACTACAAATTGGTAGTGACCATAGCGTGTACGGAAAGCAGTCTTGGTGATGTCCTGCTCTTTAACCCGTAGCTGATGATAGCCCGACCTTAGATCAATCTTGGAGAAATGTTTGGCCCCTTGGAGTTGGTCAAACAGATCGTCTATGCGTGGTAGTGGATACCTATTCCTGATGGTAATCTTGTTGAGCTCGCGATATCCTATGCAAAGACGCATACTGCCGTCCTTCTTCTTAACGAATAAGACCGGTGCGCCCTATGGAGATGCGCTCGGTCGAATAAAGCCTCGTTCCAGAAGTTCTTGCAATTGATCCTTCAGCTCCTTCAACTCTATGGAAGCCTTGGAAATCGGCTCAGCTCCTGGGATGAGCTCGATATTAAATTCTACTTCACGTGCAGGTGGTATGCCCGGAAGTTCTTCTGGAAAGGCATCTGGAAATTCTGACACTATCGGCTGATTTTGAATTGATGGGGATTCAGCATTCATGTCATGAACAGTAGCTAGATATCCCTAGAAACCATGTGAAAGTAATGCACGTGCTTGCAGGGTTGATATGATTTGTACAGACCTTCCGGGTACAAACCCGTTGTGAATGTACTCTGGCGCATTAACATCACCGAATATTACTCGATATGAATGGCAGTCAATGGTAGCATGATGCTTGGATAGCCAATCCATGCCCAAAATCATGTCAAAATCATTCATGTCCAGCGGAAGTGCGTCAACAGGACGAATCTTGTCATCAAACTCTAGGGGAAGGCTCTTGTACACATGGGTTTTGCGTAAAGAGTCTCTTAAAGGCGTGGAAATATTCAGTATATTCTCTAGTGGCATGGGGAGTATCCTAACATTCTTGGCATAAGCAGTAGAAATGACCGAGTGAGTAGCACCCGTGTCAAAAAGAACACATGTAACTTGACCATACATATACAAGATTCTAGTGATGGTACCTGTAGACTTGTTGGCCCGATCGCGAGATGTCATGTAAACGCGTCCACTAGTAGGAGGCGGTTTGGTATCAGCATGTCCTGATGTGCCCTCCATCTCGCCCTTGCGGCAGTCCTTCATGTGATGACCAGGAAGACCACACTTGAAGCATGCGTCGCTGTTGCGGCTACATGGCCCTGGGTGCCTACGGTTGCAGGTAGTGCAAAGAGGATGAGTATATCCTCCAGCAGGTGTCTTGACTGGTTGTGAGCCTGATAAGAACAATATACATGAGACATGATAATAGGTACAAAGGACAATGCGGATAAATTGTAAGATGGAATACTAGTGATAGCTGGACGGTTAGACTGTGAACCTCTCTGGTTCTGGTCCCTTCCGTTAGCATGATTCCTGGTAGAAGATTCTGTAATGTGTCAGAATTAAAACTATAGCATGTAATCATAAGAAAATGAGTAAGTAAAAGGACATGCTGCTGTTGGAGTGTCCAGCGTTGTTACGATAATTATCATTACCGCCACGCCTATCCGTAGCAGAACGGTCGTGAGTCTGACCGTTTCCCTTGGGCTGAGTAGGCTGGTGCTGAGTAGCCGGGTGAGACCGGTCCCCAGTCTTCTGCCTGGAAGATACAGTTTAAAAGAGATGTGAATATGCTGAAAGAATACTGTTTGGTCATCGCTGAATACGAATGTTTACCTCTTCTCGGATCTCTCTGCTTCCCCGAACTCTTCTCTTTCTCGCAGCATCTCCAGCTTACGTGCTGCATCGGACACTTGTGCCACCGTGTTGAAGGTAGTACCCTCCAAGTTATTGGGAATCATTGGACAAAGGGCCCAACAAAAATGGTGTGCCTGCTCTTCAGCAGTGCCCGCTGCTGCTCTTAGGACACCGACGAACCGAAGGAAACGCTGCATGAAATCGACGTTGTTTTCCTCAGCTCACTGCCTAATAGCGTAGTATTCTCTCATGAGCCTATTCCTTCCCTTTGTGGGAAAGATATGCGGTGGGGGAGGATAGTTGTCGTTTTGGTGAAGGATTTCCTGTAAATCTGCATTGGCAGCTGCAACCATCTCCCGAATATTGTTTGTGTTTACCATCTGACAGTATAACATAAAAATACATGATTAAACTGATCAAAACATAAAATACATACATGAAAAAAATTTATACCAATAAATCATGAGAAAAATTTTATGCAGGAAAACTAGTACATAAATGCATGATGCAGTTTTATGAAAACTTTTATATGCGCGTGAGTGAACGCCTATGGTCAGTTCACTCAAAACGAAAGACATGGCGAGGGGACGCCAATGGGTCGGTCCCAAAGTTAAAAGTTTCGATAAAACACATGCGACTAAATAGGGCCAGTCCTCTACCAACCATTACTTAGTCATAAACCAGCGACATTGACATATATATGAATGCATGAAAACAATGAATGCATGAAAACCGACTGTCAGTTCTAGGAAGACCATAGTGACTACCCACTAATCACAGGTCGTGTTTTGAGAGCCTACAGGTCGAAACCTTGTCTCTGATACCATAATTGTAACACCCCATTTTGGTAAATGGAATGTCACGCGTGATTATGGCGTGTCATCAAAGCATACAAGGAAAAATATATAAAACATCACATGACCATAAAGGAAACACCGGAAACAAACATCGGTACCCCAAAAGTAGAACTCATCACGCACAAACATAAGTACTGTAAATGAAAAGTACTAAACAATGTCCATGGAAATGAGTATCAAAGTATAATGAAATGCATAAAGTAATGAAGGCTAGGAAGCTTCCAATCCATATGCACGTACGCTTAAAGTCTACGAGCGTCCTTGAGAACTGCCGTTTTAGGAACATGAAAGGGAAAACGGCCAAGCATAACGCTCAGTGCACGGATATACAAGTATAGCATGAATAATATAAGCATATAAGCATAAAGCAACGGAAAAGACCAAGTCCTGGATAACCTGGTATATCTTAGTAAAACTGGTTTTATAGTTTGAAAAGCCTTATGTTTATCTTATAAAAACTGTTTAACATGTTACCATTAGCCAATATAGGTCATGAAATATCAACGTGCATGAATACTTGGAGGGGTGACCTCGTCATGCAAATTAGAGGGGCTTCCTCTAATATATATAAGTTTTGGGTAGGAGGGATCAGCTCCTTGTGAAGGATGCAAGGCACACACCACATTCACCTGAATAATCTGTTGAAAACATGTAACCTAGGATGTACCCATACGCCCCACATAATAATAATAATAATATGGCCAAAAGTTGAAGGGACGCCACGAGCTATCACTCCGCCGTGGTGAAGTCATAACACTGGTGCCTCTAGTGTTATGGTTATGGTACCTCCATAAATAGGTGAAACTAGTCATGCATATATATGGCTTTAGGTATCTAATTAAACATAAGCAATCAAAACATATAAAACATATACTGGAAAAACAGTTGGCTGCATACGGGGAATCCTAATAAGGAAGAATGTCCATACTAAAAGGACGGAGAATTCGTACCTTGTGTCTAGTGAACGAAGAAGACAAACGAAAGAGAGTCCTACTTCGATACCACCAATGCTACATAAATAATATACATGTATAAGTATCTGATTACTAAGTACGTAACTGGTTTTATATCATGTCTTAGCTTGTTTTATATGTTCATGTCTTGTTTTACTAATTCTAACGTTATACTGTGTTTATCATGTACTTTGTCTATTCTGATTAAGTATTACTTGTATTTCTTGTATTATTATACTTACTATGTAATAATAAGTGACTTTCTGAAAATAGCAGGTTTCCTAAAATAGAAAGTTTCCAAAAATAAAAAGTTTCCAAAGATAGAAAGTTTCCAAAAATAGATTTACTGCTTAAAATAGATAAGTTTCTAAAAATAGAAAGTTTCCATAAATAGATATAAGCTGGATTATTAAGCTAATAATATAAGCTTAAGTGTTTACTGATTTATATTCTAAGTCATGTGATATATAGTATAGTTTATTAATCATTACATGTAAATTAAATAAACTATAGGTTAAAGTATTTAATTAAATATAACGTGATTTAATTAAATAAAGGTAATAATACTTAGGTTAGAACATGTATTAATATTTATTATTAATATAACCTAAGTCATGTAAATTAATTAATTATAAGGCATGTTTAATAATTAATTAATTATATAGTCTAACTTAAATAATGAATACTTAGGTTAAAATCCATGTATTATTAATAATAATAATAACCTAAGTCATGTTGTAATTAAAATAATTAAGTAACGTGTTATATTAATTTAATTAACCGGTGGTTTCCCCCTGCTGCCGCGACTGTTCCCCCTGCTTTCCTTAAATAGCCACCGGCTTATGCCGGTGGTGTTCTTGTTTCTGCCGAGACCCAAACAAACACCAAACCACACCACGACCAAGGTCGGGGTCCCTTGTTCTTGCGACCGAACATCACAGCCCACACCGAGACCTCTTGGTCTCGGTTTTTGGTGCGAACAAAAGCAAGCCGAGACCTTTTGGTCTCGGTTCCTTGCGTCGGCCGAAACAAACACCCCTAAAAACCATGATTTATTTACCCCCTTGATCAATTACATGTCATGTTAACTTGTTTATTATAACCTTATGATTCCATGTGTTTTTATTTAATAAAAACATAAAAGAAAAGGGGTTTAATAATTTACCGAATACGTGAAACAATGAATGATGAAAACACGAACACCCTTGCAATAATTGATCACCAAAAATCAACCAACACACCCCTTTTGGTGTGTTCTACCCGGCGGCCAAAAGAGAGAGAGGAAAGAATTAGGGTTTTTGATATTTTCTAATTTACTGTGATTATGAAAATATCCTTTTCCTTTTTCTTGTTTTAGTAAAGTTCAAAATGGGCTTGGCCCTTGTCTTGTGTTGATGACGCGGGTAAGAGGGGCCCACAAGGGGTAATCCATTGTTTTCCGTGTCTAAATATTATACTTGTTCTTGTGTCGTGTTTACATGTTTATTTAGTTATCGTTCGTGTCGTAATATATTTATTCATAATCATAATAAATATACGTAAATTCATAATGATATTAAGTTCGTGATTATAAACGTCCATGATTTCATGTTCGTATGTTCGTGATTATAATTATTGTTGAAATAATTATCGTTGAAATAATTATCGTGTCTTAATACGTATTAAATACTTATCGTGTTATAACACGTACGTAGTACTTGTAAATCTTATTCGTGAAACGTAAATGTGATATAAAAGGAAAGTTCTAATCATATACGTACGATCGTAAGGGTACTATTCATGGTAAAAGCATGCGGGTTTTACATAAACCAAAAATGTATCCTTAGTATGTCTTAAATACCTAAGAATGTTTTTCACAGCATTCCAGTGACTCTCACCTGGATTTTGTTGAACGGCTTGTAAAATTTTGCGCAAAGGCAACATCAGGTCTTGTGCACCTCACAACATACATAATAGATCCGAAAACCGAAGCATAAGGAACATTCTGCATATGCTTCATCTCTTTAGATCTAGTAGCAAATTTTGTTTTATTTAAGTCACATTGCACTTGCATAGGAATGAGACCACGCTTGAAATTATCAATTCTATACCTTTTTAAGATCTTATCAAGATATGCATTTTGACTTAGTCAATTAACCGCTTCGATCTATCTCTATAGACTTTGATTCCAAGGATAAATGACGCTTCCCTTAAATTTTTCATAGAAAACACTTCTCAAGATAGTTCTTTACCTCTTGTAAACTTGGAATATGATTTCCAATAATGATATTGTCATCAACTTATAAGATTAGAAAAACAACATTTCTCCCACTAGCTTTTTGATATACACATGGCTCATTAAGATTTTGATCAAAACCAAACTTTTTTATTTCTTCATCATATCTTTTGTTCTAGCTTCTTGGTGCTTGCTTAAGTCCATAAATGGATCTTTGAAGCCAACATACTTTTCTAGGATGCTTAGGATCAACAAAACGTTCAGGTTGTTCCATATAGAAATCCATTCAAGAACGTCATTTTTACATCTATTTACCATATCTCATAGTCATAGTAAGCCGCTATAGCTATGTGAATCCTAATAGCTCTCAAATTTGCAACAAGAGAAAAGGTCTCCTCATAGTCAACACCATAAGTTTGTGTAAACCTTTTTGCAACAAATAGAGCTTTATAGTTGTGAACAATGCCATCCATGTCAGTCTTCTTCTTGTAAATCCATTCACCCTTTACGACCTTCGCATTGGGTGGTAAATCTACAAGTCTCCAAACATGATTATCTTCCATAGATTGCATTTCCGCATTCATATCAACAATCCACTTATCGGATTTTGAATCCAATATTTCATCTCTATAGTTAGTGTGTTCATTAAGATCCCCTAAACTATGTTCCTCGACTTCTACATGTAGACATAGTCGTTCTGGTGCTTTGATTGTTCTTTTTGACTTACGAATGAGAACAACATCCTCTTCTTGAGTTACATCAGGCGCTAGAATTTCTTCCTTAATTGGATGTTCGCTAGTAGTTTCAGAAGGTAAAATATCTTCATCCTCTAGTTCTACAATTCTCCCACTCTCTTTTTGAACTATGAGATTCTTTTTAAAGAAATCTGCATACCTCTCAACAACTATTTTGTTTTTAGGTGGGTAGTAGAAATAGTAACCCATAGTTTCCTTAGGGTGACCTATGAAGACACACTTAACCGATCTTGATTAAATTTTGTCAGGCGTGTGACGTTTCACATGTGCCTCACAACCCCAGACCTTTAAGTAAAACAAGTTAGGAACTTTTCCATGCCATAGTTCATATGGATTCTTGTCAACCTTCTTGGTTGGAACCATATTGAGAATGCGTACAACAGTCTCTAGAGCATAATCCCAAAAGGATAGTGTCAAAGTAGAAAGACTCATTATTGATCGAACCATGTTTAGCAAACTTCGATTTCTCCTCTCAGAAACACCATTGTGTTGTGGCGTGTAAGGAGGAGTCAGCTGTTGGATAATTCTACTAGCCTTTAGATAATCTTTAAATTCTTGACTAATATATTCACCACCACGATCTAATCTAATGGTTTTAATAGTCTTCCCGAGTTGATTTTCAACTTCATTCTTGAATACCTTGAATGTTTCAAAGACTTCATGTTTATGCTTAAGTAAATAAATCTAACCATAACGACTATAATCATCATTAAAGGTTATGAAGTATGTAGCACCTTGCTTTAACACATGTCTTAGTGGACCACATACATGGTATGGATTAATCCAAGTAGATCTTTCACTTTTCCGTTTTATGCGGAAAAATTTCCTTGCCATCTTGTCCTGTATACAAGAAACGCATTTGATCAAACGGTTCATTATCCGTTGATTTTCAAAGTCCATCATGTTGTAACTTTTCATTATGCTTTTTGCTTATATGAGCAAGTCGACAATGCAAAAGATAAGTTTTTAGCATCAAAATATTGAGTCAAACAAAAATGTTCGGTCATAGGTTTATATTGTAACATTTATTAGAACGTTGTAATAGTTAGTTAAAATAGTCGTGACATTACGGGCTTGATGGCTAGCTTAAAAGGCCTCTTTCAAGGTACTAAGCATTTATTCAAGCCCGATAATAAGTGTGAAAACACTTATCCTTTTATCACTTATTTCCAATAATAACAAGACCAAAAAGTGTATTTTATGTCGTAAGAGTCGGAATTATGCGTGGTTTGTGTTTTTATTGTGTTTTAGGACAAAAATATGAAAAAGGAAGAAAACGCGGGCTCTCGCGGGCTTTTTTCGAAGAAAAAGACAAAAGATGAAGTCAAAAGATCAAAAGTGCAAGAAGAACGGAAGTCAAAGGCCTATTCTGAAGATTTATCGAAGAAAAAGTCTAAAAGACGGAAGTTTAACAAAGTCGAAGAACCAAGTCTACTAAAAGAATAAAATTAGAAGACGAGTTCAAGTTATCATTCGACTAATCCCGAGACAAAGTCGAGAAAGACGAGTTATTTAAAAGTCGAGAAAATATTAAGAAAGAGAGAAGACACACGCACCTTCCACCTCCTATATATAGTCTTCTAAATAGTCATTAGAGGAGTTAGTTAATTTTTAGTCTTTAAATTTTAGTAGGTAATTAAGTGTGTTTTATTTTTCTTCTCTCTAGTTTCCTTTCAAGCTTATTAAACCTTCATCTTGTAATCTTTGATCTTAATCTTTAATATAATCAAGCTTTTTAATTAACTATCATTCTACCTTTCTTAATCATAATCTATTGATTTGCTTAATTAATCATATAGTTGGTTTAATTTTGTTGATTGTGTGATTGGTTGGCTTATTGGATTGTGCTTATTGAGTTGGTGTGTTTTTAGTTTTTAGATAAAGGTGCTTATTTGCTTAATCTTTATGTTTATTAGTTTTTAAATAAGTTGATTTTGGTAGTTTAATATTTTTATAAAAAAAGTTGATTTTAAATTTTTGCTTATTTAGTGTTTTTTAAAAGTTTTTAAATTTTCTCTTATTAGCTTTTCTTAAAATTAGATTTGGTAAAAGTTTTGGTAAGTGCTTATTGTGGTTTTGCTTATTTGGTATTAATATTGATTATCTAAACCCTCTTTTCCCGAACTGAGTCAAATACCAGCTTATTCCGAACTAAATGCAAACCCTAGTTTACCAAATTACATACAGTACACTCTATATTCCGACTTAATTCTCATTTTCCCTCAAAATAGTTTAAACACTTGCATCCCGAACTACATGCAAAAAGTATCTTTCCCGAATTGAGTGCAAATCTGTTTCCCGAATTAGTTGTAAAACTTCAATTCCCTCCAAAAATATCACACATATTCCAAACTAGAGTGAGGATTCAGATTCCGAATTAATTCTCAGAGTTGGATTCCGGATTAGGTGGGTGATACAAATTCCGAATTGTGTGTAGCGTGGATTCCGAATTAGGTCATAGATTCAACATTCTGAACTAGTTTAAGATGGATTCCGAATTAGCTTGAAATCACGTATTCCGAACTACATTAAAGACGAGGATTCCGAACTAAGTGCAAAGGGTGATTCCGAATTAGGTAAAGGGGTGTATTCCGAGTTGTGTGTGGGATTACTTATTCGACTATATTGGGTATACACAATCCGAACTAGATTCAAGACACCAGATTCTAAATTACATGTGAGATTCATATTCCGAATTACAAGCAAAACTTGCATTCCGAATTAGGTTTCATTTCTTGGTATTCCTACTTAGGTTCAGTTCTTGTTTTCCAAATTATTTTCAAAATTTAAATTTTTCCCACCAACTTTCACCTAGTTTAATTTTCAAACAATTTCACTTAGTTTAATCTTCAAATTATTTTCATTAAAGTTTTCATTTTCAAATTTACTTATAAAGTTTTAACTTTTAAATCTTAATTTTTAGTTTAACTTTTAAAGTTTTCATTTTTACTCAACGACATTTACATTTTCACTTTTATTTTAAAATAGACAATTATCTTTAGTTTCTTTTACCAAGTTCTATTTTACAACATTTATTCTGGACAAGCAATCGAGGTTAGACATTCTTCTTAATTTTTTAATATCTTTTACATTTATGTTATTTGTGGACTTAGATAATCAAGATCCCCCTTTTAGTGACCAACACCAATTAATCCACCATTAGCCGTGATCAATTCGAATTGAATCGAGTACGAAGAACACTTCTAGAGCACACATAAAATCATTGTATTACCGGACCCAATGAAACATATAGCCTATTATTCCACATGTAGGCAAGGCTATAAATACCTCTCCTAGCATGTTAGAAGAGGTGTGTTGGTTGTTCATTTTCTAATCTAATCTTCCATAAGTTTCATACACTTCTCCCTCTTTTCTCTCTCTACTTTCTCTCTCTAGGATTCATCTACTTCATCTATCTTTCTTCTTTATTTCTTGTTTGATCATCACAAATTAGGGACAACAATTGGTATCAATCGCCATGGGTTAGATTTGTGATTGGTTGTTGTTATATCATTTGATTCGTATGATTTAATCCATAAATCATCTCTTGAATTTAAATTTTTTTGTGTTTTCCGTGCTCTAAATCTTGATATACATCTCATACATAGTTGTGGTAGGGATTTGGTTGTTTTGGTTCTGTTATAATCACGGATTTCTTGTAAAAGATCTCAAGTTTTTACCTAAAGTTTCGGTATTTTTTTCATATTGCGACCGAAGTTTATTTCATTCCATCGCAAAGCTTAAGGGTCTTAATATTCCGATAGTGTTGTAAGGGTTTCTACATTCCGACAGGTTTTCCTATCCAACATTCCGACAGGTATTCTGATCCAACATTCCGACAGGTATTCCAATCCAACATTCCGACAGGTATTCCGATCCAACATTCCGACAGGTATTCCGATCCAACATTCCGACAGGTATTCCGATAGGTATTCCAACAGGTATTTCGATAGGTATTCTGACAGGTATTCCGATCAGCATTCCGATCCACATTCTGATCCACATTCCGATCCAACTTTGCGATAGATATTATTTCGACATTGCGACAGATTGGAGGATTTTGGAGAATTTTTTGGTTTTTTCGAGAACATTTTTTAAGGGATTTCAACACTTTTTCAAGTCAACAACAATCACTATAACATCTACTTAAGATCCATATTCATTTCTAAATTCAAAACTTATCAAGATGGATTCTACTACAGAGTATCATGTGATGAACAACAACATCATGGTGGCGGGCAACAAAGAGAGACCACCAATGCTTGTGTCAAGTCGATATGCACAATGGAAATCACGTTTTATTCTATATCTTGATACTAAACCAGATGGTGATCTTCTCCGACGTTGCATCAAAGAAGGACCCTATACTCCCACAACAATAACCATTCCTGCAATTCCAGCAACCGACTCGACGCCCGGTTCCGATGAGCAAATAACTGAGGAAACATATGAGAACACTTCAAAAGAGAAACGTGCTTGGATTGATGCAGAGAAGGAAGCAATCTATTTGATTCTAAGTGGGATTGGGGATGATATTTACTCAACGGTTGATGCGTGCTCTACTACAAAAGAAATGTGGTTTGCTATTGAACGCTTGCAACAAGGAGAATCACTTAACAAGCAAGATGTGAAAACTAAATTGTTCTGGAACTTTGGCAAGTTTACTTTATTGGATGGGGAATCATTTGATTCATATTACTCAAGATTTTACAAGATGATAAATGACATGACAAGAAACAAATTGCAAGTCTCGACCATGCAAGTCAATGTGCAATTTCTACAGCAACTTTAACCAGAGTGGACACGGTTTGTAACTTTGGTGAAACAACAGAGTAAGTTAGACGAGGTCAACTATCACACGCTCTTTGACATTTTGAAACAATTTCAGAATGAGGCGAATGAACTTCGAGCTGAAAGGATACCAAAAACTCCTAATTCACTTGCTTTGGTGTCTACCACTCAACATGTCCAAGATCATCACTCTCGTATTCCCAAGTCATACTCCACTCAGTCATCCTCACCAAGATATTCCACTTCATCTAAGTCTTCAGCTCCCACAAGATCACGAAGCAAAGAACTAAGAGCACCATCATCATCGCCTGAGTCATCATCTGAAGAGGACAGTGATGAAGAACAAGCTCAGAAAGATAGGGAAATGAAACAACAAATTTCTTTCATAATGAAGTATTACAAGAAGATATACAAACCCACCAAAAACAATCTTCGAACATCATCTAACACAAGGAACCGATATGTTGAGAGTCCTCCAAGGTATGACACACGTCGACGTGATGAAAGTCCTCCCAGATATGATCGACGTCATCCAACACATGTTGAGGGTTCTACATGGTATGATCAACAAACTGCTAAGTATGATACTCAGAGGATTGCTACTGTTGCTAGAAATAGGGAAACTGTTGGAACTCAAGTGGTTCAGCAAAGTGGGATTCAGTGATTTAATTGTCAAGGTTATGGGCATATGGCAAAGGAATGTAGGAAGCCGAAACGGGTTAGAGACTCTGGCTATCATAAGGAAAAGATGCTGCTATACAAGAAGATGGAAGTTGGGGTTAAATTGTCGGCTGAGGAAGGAGCAATGCTTGATGACACTGATGATGAAGCTTCTGACCAAGAACTTGAAACACATTACTCATACATGGCAAATATTGAAGAAGTTCTCAAAGTCACTGAATATGACAATGGTCCCATCTTTGATACCGAGTCAATCGATAAGGTACATACTAACGACGATTATAATGGGAACGGTTGATATTCATGAGCATAGTGAGCTTCCAACAACCATTACTAACACGTGTATGATGGAAATGGTTGATATCAATAGCACACCCGATTCATCAAACATGTGCAATAATGAGTATGAGGATGATCAACATGTAAACGAGTATGATGCTGATGAGGAGCGTATTGCGCTTGCTAACTTAATTGCTTCTTTACAAAAAGATGTCAAAGAAACTAAAAAGAGTCAAAAGCAGTTAAAGAAGGCAAACGCTACACTCACTCAAAATTTTGAAGAAAGCAAAGCTGCAGTTATAAAATCTAGTGAGCTTCTTGCAAGCTGCAGAGCTGAGCTTCTTCAAAAAGAAAAAGAACTTGCGAGGTACAAAGGGGGTGTCATTACTACTGTTAAGGATGTGTTTGAAACTAAATACAACGAAACTCTTAAGCTTTTAGAACAAGAGAAACGTAATTATAACACCTCTTTAAGTATTGAACGACACAAAACGTATCTCGCTACCATTAAAGTGAATGAGTTAACTCAAAAGATTGGTTTTTTTCAAGATGATAAAACTAAACTAGTCACTGCGAAGACGGAAGAGGTTGCTAACTTGCAAAAATCTTTCAATATTAAACAAGCAAAAGACATTGACAAATCGTGGAACTTGAAGTTCAAATTGATTTTTATAAGAAAACTGTTTATAAAACAAATCAATCTATTCAAACCATGCGAATGTTTCCACCTCGTTCGATTTTCAAGGGTAAATCTAGTTTTGCTGGTCCTAAGTACCTCGAGCATGCTCAATCTGAGAACCCGCGACTCTATCTTGAGGAGTCCCAATGGACCGACCTTGATTATCTTCTTGTTAGGCCCGATAGTGATGAGTCACTAAGTTTTGAAGAGGAGAGTAGATCACCAATGAATAAAGACTTTGTGAAAACATATAATTATGATTATGAAAATAGTCTTTATGAAATCTTCAAACCACAAAAACAGAAGTCTCGTGAGCAAATTTTTTACGAATGTGCACAAATAAGAATTAAATGGAGACAAGTTTTTGCCACTAAGAAAACTAATGTTTCAAAATATATTGGGTACTTGCCGCATCAAGCTTCTATAAGAAAGAGTAAGCAAGCACTTAGTATTCTTAAGAGTAACATTGAAAATTTCAAAAAGGTTGTTGATGATGACTGAAAAAAACGTGAACTTTTGAAAGGTGATAAAGAAATTCCTCACGATATAACTATTCTTGTGAAAACTATTTTGATTCCTCTTGCGGAGAGAGCAAAGAAACATGCTTTGGAATTTGAAAAGTTAATAGAGCAAGAAATGTTTGACGATTTGAAATATGTGGAATATCTTGAAAAAGAAATTGACGACCATCAACCTGAAAGAGACGATTTTTCTATAGCATATGATCTACTCTTGCAAGAATGCCTCTCAAAAGATATTATGTATGTCTATGTTACATCTTGTGCTGATATCGATGAATATTCTTATGTTGCATGAAAATATCTTGATCAAGTCAAAGATTGTGAACGTCTTGAAACTGAGCTTTCGAATAAAATTGACCAAAACAAGTTTTCGTTACTTCAACATAGATATGATTTTCTTCAAAAACACTGTCATTCACTTGAACTTGCTTTGCAAAACAAAGTTGGCAGTTTTTCAAATGATACACCTTTGGAAGTAAAATTATCTGAGTCATGTCGATTACTAAACGAAAAAATTCTTGATATTGCGGATTTGAAAGCTCAGTTACAAGAAAAAGACATAGCAATAGAAGAGTTGAAGAAACTCGTTGCTAAGATGGGTGGTAAAGTTATGGAACCTACCGTTAAGAAATATGTTGTTAGACAACCCAATGCCTATAAAGTGAATAGATCCTCTATCTTGGGAAAACCATCCGCTTTCTCAAATTCCTCGTTTGCAAAACCTGTGTTTGCCCCCAAGATGGATGGAAAGGAAAGGTTACCATAGAATCAACCCATAAGGAATACTCTAGCACCAAGTGTTAAGCACAATAATGTGATTAAACTAGGAATGTATAGAATGACCACTAAACCCAGAAACAAAGTTAGTCAATCACCTCAGACTTCTAGAAACACTAATACTCGTGTGTCTTCTACTACAGGAGTAGTCTCCACTACTAGTGTTAGTTGGCCTCATCTTAAGAGCACTCAAGTGAATGATAAGGTTTGGAAACACAAGAGTAAAGGGAAGATGAAGGAAGTAGAAGAACACCCTAGGAATTTGCATGTTTCTAAGAATAAAACGTCTATAATTGCATGTATGACGATTTGAATGATTTGACTGCTTTGAATGCTCTAAATGTTAACTTTGTTTGTGTGAAATGTGGAAAATGTGCTAATGTTGATCATTCTATGTTTGCTATGAATAATGTGAAAGGCGTAGATACTAGAACTAAGAAGCAAGTTGCGATGCCTATTAGTGCTAGTAAACCCAAACGCAAAGTGAACCATTCTGGTGCAACCCCCATTAAGATTAGTATTGCATCAGACTCCACCACCAAGAACCCTAGAAGCAGAATTAGGGAATTATATGAGTCTGCTAGCAAGTCTTGGAAATGGTGGTTTGCTAGTCAATGTCCTCCAGGATATAAATGGATGCCTAAGGTTAGGAACGAAAACGTAACAACGAGCGTTAGTGTGCCTTTAAGTGATGAAACTAGGGAAACTAATGAATCGGATATCACAACTAACATGGAATCTAATTTAGAAAATGCTCCATCATGTTTTAATTCTTCTGTAGGTGATCGAAATAGTTCTCTTCATACTGGACTACGGATGCTCAAAGTACATGACGGGGAATCTCAAGCTTCTAATTAAATTCGTGGAGAAGTTCCTGGGTACGGTCCGATTTGGAAATGATCAATTTGCACCGATCCTAGGATATGGAGATTTGGTTCAGGGGAATATAACGATAAAAAGGGTATACTACGTCGAAGGGATCAATCACAATCTTTTCTCGGTTGGTCAATTATGTGATGCAGATTTGAAGGTTGCTTTCAAAAATAAGACATGTTTTATTCGTGATTATGATGGGAATGACTTACTTACCGGTTCACGGGGCACAGATCTTTACACTATTTCACTTCAAGATACAACTTCTACAACTCCAATTTGCTTCATGGCTAAAGCTTCAACGACTCAGGCATGTTTATGGCATCAACGTCTATCTCATCTTAATTTTGATACCATCAACTTGATTTCCAAGAAAGATATTGTGAGAGGCCTTCCAAGCTTGAAATTCATCAAAGATCATCTTTGTTCTTCTTGTGAGCTTTGTAAAGCTAAAGGGAGTAGTTTCAAGACAAAGACTACACCAAGCTCTAAAGGACGGTTGGATCTTCTACATATAGATTTGTGTGGACCCATGCGTGTTCAAAGCATCAATGGGAATAAATACTTTATGGTAATTGTCGATGACTACTCAAGGTACACGTGGACTCAATTCTTGATATCTAAGGATGAAACACCTGAGGTTCTCATTAACTTCCTTAAGCTGATACAAGGTGGTCTTCAAGCTCAAGTAAAAGTGGTACGTACTGACAGAGGCACAGAATTCTTGAATTCAACTCTAAAGAACTATTTTGAAGCCGAAGGGATTGAAGACGAAACATCTATTGCTAGAACACCTGAACAAAATGGCATTGTTGAAAGACGAAACCGTACTTTGGTTGAGGCTGCTCGAACATTATTATCCGCTTTAAAACTACCACTATTCTTTTGGGCTGAAGCCGTGTCAACCGCATGCTACACACAAAACCGATCCTTACTTATCCCAAGACACGAAAAGACACCATATCACATAATTCATGATCGAAAACCTTCACTCATGCACCTTCATGTTTTTAGATGTACGTGTTACATTATTCGCGATGGTGAAAATCTGGACAAGATGAAAGAGAAAGGTGATGCATGCATTCTTATGGGATATGTAACTCAGTCTAAGGGATATAGAGTTTACAACAAGAGAATAAAATTGATAGTCGAGACTATTCATGTCAGATTCGATGAATTGCAAGAAATGACACTTGAACAAAACAGTTTAAGTCCCGATCCACAACGACAAAAGACTTCTGTGCACAACCGCCAGAACTCGGAACTCAAGATCACAGCAATGAACCGTCAAGTTCAAAGTTGGTTCCTGAACATGTTCCAAGAGCAGATATGATAGTGGACACGAAACTTGAAGAGTTGGAAATGTTATATGGACCAATCTTTGATGAATATTTCACGGGGGAGAAACATGTTGTATCAAAGTCTTCCGCTGTCACTCATCATAAGAATGATGATACTACTCATCATCAACAAAAGGATACAACTTCATCTACTTCAACACGGGTTGCTGCAGATTTACCTCCTCGGGATATCACTTCAACAATCGATCCTACAACATCCACAACTATTGTCATTGCTCCAGAGAACACAAATCAAGCAGACAATGCATTATCTGACGCTGACAATTTTCACAACCCATTCGGTACATCGATACATGAAACTGGAGAGTCTTCTACTCGCCATGTTGATTCGTCAAATATGCATACGTTCTACCAACGACATTCGTCAACACATCATTGGACCCGAGATCATCCTTTGGTTCAAGTAATTGGAAACTCTTCACGGCCTGTTCGTACAAGACAACAATTAGAAACCGATGGCGATGTTTGTATGTTCGCACTCGCAGTGAGTACAGCTGAACCGAAAAACATCAAAGAAGCCATGGCTGATCATGCTTGGATTAAATCAATGCAAGATGAACTTCTTCAATTTGAAAGACTTAAAGTCTGCGAACTTGTTGACAGACCATACGATGTAATTCCATTAAATCTTCGATGGGTCTGGAAAAACAAGATGGATGAAGAAAACACAATCATCGAGAACAAAGCTAGGCTAGTGGCTAAAGGGTATGGTCAGAAAGAGGGTATTCATTTTGAAGAATCATTTGCACCAGTAGCTCGAATTGAAACGGTCAGGATTTTTCTTGCTTATGCTGCACATAAGGGATTTATTGTCTATCAAATGGACGTAAACACGACATTTCTTAACGTTCATTTGACGGAAGAAGTCTATGTCACGCAGCCGGAAGTATTCGTCAATCCTCATTATCCTGACAAGGTGTATCGTCTCCACAAAGCACTTTATGGACTTAAGCAAGCTCCAAAGGCGTGGTACGATGAGCTCTCGAAATTTCTGGTATCCAAAGGTTTCTCAAAAGGTTCCATTGATCTAACTCTATTCACTTATAAATATGGGGATGACATTTTTCTTGTGCAGATTTATGTTGATGACATTATTTTCCGGTCTACAAATCCAAAACTTTCAAAATGGTTTAAAAAGTAATGCACAATAAATTTGAAATGTAATGATAGGCGAACTAAAATTCTTTCTGGGAATTCAAGTTCACCAATCCCCAAGTGGTATCTTCATTAACCAATCTAAGTATTGTCAAGAGATAATAAAAAAGCATGGTATGACCTCATGTGACCCCGTTGGGACACCAATATCTACCACATCCCTAGATGCTGATTTGGAGGGAGATGCCATAGATCACTCAAATCAATTACTTACTCTCACGCTGGAGTTAAATCTTGGGTCGCAAACCCACGGTAAGCCTAACGGTGTCTATTTAGTGCGCAGGGTCCTCAAAGCAAGTTTCACTTGGTGCAAGAGCCGGAGTCCACAAGACCCCGAATTAAGCCTAATTCGGGTCAAGCTCGTTCCATCTAACTTTTGTATCAACAATAGGAAAGAAATGGGGGGAAACGTTAGATATTGAAGATTCTTTAGACTCTTATTTTGGACGAAAGCAATGGTGTATCTTACTAATCACCCTTCTTCCATTCTTTAGATGTTCAAGATCATTGTGAAAGGTAAAGTCTTTATGGTTCAAGCTAAGGAGCTTTTTATATGGAATCTTCGTTCCTTGTTGTGAAGAAAAGGTTTATGTGTCGGATAATGATTCTATTCGAGGTAAATTAGGTAATGAGGTGCAACTTAATTTGAGTGATGTTGAACAGGAGGAAGGAGAACTCGACGCTAGTGCAATATATGGAGTAGCTGAGATTGTTTTTGGTGACAACCATGATGTGCCTATGAAACAACAGATTGATACGAATGTTCAGCAGTCAGCGGACCCTTTTGAGATTTATGATTTGCTAAACCGCAAGAAGCCTGAAGTGGAGACGAGGGATTCGAGTCAATGTCTGCCTCATCCACCAAGGTATACTCCAATGGCTTTAGAGGAAGATTTGCTTAGAAATCAGATTGGGAATGATAAAGGGGATAGTACTAATAACGAATCTTCACCTAAAATTAGTGCCAAAGTGATGAGTGAGTCACAGATTGTGTAAGAGGAGTTCTCATGTAATTCGATGAGACAAAGTAAAGACAAAAAGGAAGGTTCTGTATTGGGTGTATTAGAAGAGGTTATTCGAGTGGGACAAGCTATGAGATATACTATGGAGGGTTGTGAGAAGGATGTGGAGTCTATTATCGGGAATCAAAGAGACGATGTTGGTTTTAAATGAATATTATGTCAATTAATATTCAAGGTCTTGGTAATAAGACAAAAAGAAGTGGGTGAAAGAGTTATTTACTAAGAAAAAAATTAATGTTATTGCCATTCAGGAGACTAAGATGGAGAATGTTTCTTAGATGGATGTAAAGTTCATGTAGGGTAAGTCCAATTATGATTTTGTGTATAGTGATTCATTGCGTATCTCAGGCGGTATTTTATGTATGTGGGAGAAGTCTTTTTTCAAAAAGGAGTATGTGATGATTTCGGACTATTTTGTGGTACTATATGGGTCGTGGGTTCTAAATAAAGCCAAAATTCTTATGGTGGCGATTTATGCTCCACATGATCCTAAGCATAGATGGTTACTATGGGACTATATTTCGGGTTTGATTAATCGTTGGAATGGTGAGGTTATTCTTATGGGGCATTTTAATGATGTTCGATGTAGTGATGAAAGACGTGGATCATATTTTAATCTTTCTAATGCCAGGTTTTTTTGATAATTTCATCTTTTGGTCGAGTCTTATTAAGGTTAAAATGGAGGGTTATTCGTTTACTTAGTCACATACTACGGCAAGTAAAATGAGTAAACTAGATAGATTTTAGTTTTCGATGGAGTGATTTCTTTATTTCCTTTTATTACGGCTTTCTGCCTTGATCGTCATTTATCTGATCATCGTCTGATTCTCCTTCGTGAAGTTTAGGTGTACTTTGGCTCGGTTCCTTTTCGGATGTATCATTATTTGTTTCATTTTCTTGGATTTGACGATATGGTGATCCAAATGGGGTTCTTTTGTTATTTCGGATTCAAATGGTATGATCTGTTTCAAAAAGAAACTTCAGGGTTTAAAGAAGGTTATGCGGGAGTGGATTAAAGTAAACAATATTCAACGAGCAAAGAACAAATGTGAGATTTCGGAGGAGATGCGTGAGATCGATAGGCCATTAGAGGATGGGGGTCTGATTGAATGTTATTAAGGCATAACGATTTGAAGTGCCAACTTAATACATTACGTCCATGGAGGCGGTGGATTTTATGCAAAATTCTAAAATTGAATGGGCTGTTGAGGGGGACGAAATACGAAGTTTTTTCATGGGATAATTAATCAAAATAGATCTCACCTGTCAGTTAGGGGGGGTTTTAATGATGGCGTTTGGCTCACGGATCATGTGATAGTTAAAAAGGCTTTTCAAGATCATTTGAATCCCGTTTTAAAAAGCCTACATTGGCTAGGTTTAAAATTAATTTCTCTTTTCCAAATAGGCTGAATCAAAATCAAGTTGAGGATCTGGAGTGAATTGTTTCTCGGGATGAGATTCGCTCGGCTGTGTGGGATTGTGGTGGTAATAAGTCTTTGGGTCCGCACGGGTTTATTTTTGTGTTTTTCAGGAAATCTTGGGACTACATTGGGCCGGACTTCTGTGGTGCGGTGGAGCACCTTTTATCAATGGGTCGTTCTCTAAAGGTTGTAATTCTTCTTTCATAGCCTTAATTCCTAAGTTGTGGATGCTAAATTTGTTAGTGATTATCGGCCCATTAGTCTTATTGGGTGCGTATATAAAGTTGTCACAAAGATTATGGCAACTGGTTTGGCTATGGTTATTGATGACATTATTTCCAATACCTAATCCGCGTTCGTTGCAAAGAGACAAATATTAGACGGTCCTTTTATTCTTAATGAAGTACTTCAATGGTGTAAAAGAAAAAGGAAAGAAGGCGATGTTTTTAAGGTTGATTTTGCTAAGGCATAAGATTCGGTTCGATGGGATTTCTTGACCGATGTTTTAAAGGCTTTTGGTTTTGGTTCTACGTGGTGTAAATAGGTTCTTGGGACCGTTTGTTATGCTAAGGGATCGATCTTAGTCAATGGCAGCCCGTCAAATGAGTTTCAATTTCATTGCGGTCTTAAACAAGGTGATCCTCTTTCCCTTTTTCTTTTCATTCTTGTAATGGATTCATTACATCTTTCTGTTTGTAGAGCTGCAGAAAATCAGTTATTTAATGGTATTCGTATCCATGGATCCCTTTCGTTATCTCATCTTTTTTATGCGGATGATGCTTTATTTATTGGCGGGTGGTCTGATGCTAATTTACGTGGAATTATTCAAATTATTAAGTGTTTCCATATTGATTCGGGATTACATATTAATCTTAATAAAAGTCAACTTTTTGGTGTGGGGGTTCCTCGTTCCGATGTGGAAGATATGGAGAGGTCTATGGGGTGTACCGTCATGGAAAATAAATTTCGGTACCTAGGAGGTTATGGTTGGAGAAACTATGTCTCGAAACAAGGCCTGGGAAGATGTTGTGCTTAATTTAAAATCTCGCCTTTCTAAATAGAAGTCGAAAACTTTGTCGATAGGTGGAAGACCTACGTTATTGAAGTCGGTGCTCGGTGCATCTTCTTTATATTCCATGTATATTTTTATTGTCCCAAAAGGAGTTTTAAAAGAGATGGAGTCAATTCGAAATATTTAGTAAGGGAGCTACGCTGTCGGAGAAAAAGATTACATGGGTGGCGTGGGATAAGGTCTTAGCTTCGAAGAATAAAGGGGACTTAGGAGTGTCAAGATATTTTGCCCTTATCCGTGCTTTAATTCTTAAATGGGTGTGGCGTTTTGTTTCCCAAGATAACTCTTTATGGTTCTGTGTTATTCAAGCTATTAATGGGCCTCGGATTGATCATATGTCAGTCCAATTTTCATCGATTTGGAGCTCATTCATAAAGGAAGTTCAGGTTTTAAGGGAAAGGGATTTCAATTTTTTACAAAAATTCTGCAAACGTGTTGGTAATGGTGCGTTCACTCGTTTTTAGTTGGATAGCTAGAAAGGTGGTTCGTCATTTAGCGAAGCGTTTCCACTTTTTATTTGCCTTAGATACAAATCGTTAAATTTCACTAAAATATAAAGTGGATGCTCAATTGGATGATTCATTCCGTAGACTTGTGCGAGGAGGAGTGGAGAGCGCTCAACATTCTAGTCTTGATGCTATTTTAGACATTGTAACCTTGTCCTCTTCCTCGGATCGTTGGGTGTGCTCCTTATTGTCAGATAGTGGATTTTATGTTAAAGATATTCGAGTTGCTATTGATGACATGGTGCTTCCTTCTTCTACTAATCTTACAAGGTGGGTGAAGGAAGTTCCCATTAAGATTAACATTTTTGCTTGGAGGGCTAGGCGTAATTGTCTTCCAACTAGATTGAATCTGGTTTGGAGGGGTGTTGCCTTGGAGACGGTTTCTTGTTTGCTTTGTCTTGCAGGGGAGGAGGATGTTTCCCATATTTTATTTGATGCTCATTGACTCAGGCGGTTCTTCAGCGTGTTTGTCGTTGGTGGGAGTGTGATTGGCAGCAGTGGGATTCACTTTCAGAGTAGATGCCTTGTTTCTCGGAAATTCGGTTAACTTTAAAAGTTAAAAGCTTGTTTGAGGGAGTGTTCATGGTTACTTGGTGGGTGTAATGGGGGTTTAGGAATCGGTCTATTTTCGAGCCTTCTCCTCCCAATCGTTCGGTGATTTTCGATAACATTGTTTCTCAGTCTTTTCTTTGGTGTCATAGTAGATGTAATAAGGTTTTTACTTTGGATGCTTGGTTTAAATACCCTCATTCGATTTCTTTGTACGTTTGTTCTAGCATCTTGCTAGCTATTAATAAAACCTCTCCGTTAAAAAAAAGAACTCATACTCAACTCATATAAACTAAACAACTTTTTGAAAACAATTATACTCATTTATATTACACTCTACTAACCGGCTACCCATGTAATACGACGACGAGTAGCCAGTGGCTAATTTCGTGGCAAAAACAGATAAATGAATCATATCTTGTATCGTAAGATTTTACTAACAACGAAACCACCATTATAAAAAAGAACATCTTTTCTAAAGACAAAGATCACAATTTTTTTTGGCACCTCAAAGTCGGTGACAACGGGAGGTAGTTGAGAGAGAGCGATGGTTTTGTTTTGCATATTTTTCATCTGTGTTTTAAGATTTTTTAGGATTTTATATACTTTAAGTTTAATTATTTCCATAAAGTTGTTAGACGATAAGTTTTAAAAATGCTTTTATGGATTAACTACAACATGATTTGAACATTTAACTTTTTGTTATAACTTCTAATTATATTTAAAAACACTTAAATTTTCCATTACAAAATTGTATTAAGTTACAATTATTTCTAGATTTTTAATATGCATTAATTTCTTAGCAAAGGATAAAATTCTTTCATTATAAAAAATGTTTAAGGCTTAATTTTTAAAACTTTTAATTATAGAAAAACAATAAATATTTTATATAATAATATAAATAATTAAATTCATAAATATAGTGATTCCATAAATCATACTTAAACATTGGTTTTTAAGTTGGTTAATATATTTATCTTTTGGTATTGGATATGTCTAAAACTATAAAAGTGACACACACCTTTATAAAAAAGCAAATTAGGACTTGGAAAAAGTATTACATGAAAATAAATGATATGATTTAATTAATTTATGGTTAAAAAAGAAATAGCAAATGGTCTTACAATCAATGTTTTAAAACTTGGTTTGACTCGGTCGGGTCAACCAATTAACTCGATTTCGATTCAAAAAATGTAATATTAAATCAATTTTTATATTTTTGAAACCCGGTTAGATTCGCTGGGTTTGGGTGACCTTTTCTTGGGACTCGACCGGTTTTAATTTTTTCGTGTTTTTTACAAATAAAACATAAAAATTATGTGTATTTGCGACGTAATGTTACTTTTACACATTATATTTGTTAATAAATATGTATATATATATATATATATATATATATATATATATATATATATATATATATATATATATATATATATATATATATATATATATATATATATATATATATATATATATATATATATATATATATATATATATATATATATATTCGATATATGAACGATTTCATGATTTATATATATAATTTTCTTCTAATCGCTACAAATAAAAATATATATATATATATATTAAAACCAAATTAACCCGGTGAGTCTACGTCAATTCAAAAACAGAGTTTCAAAATATTGCTTACAATGATTACCATCTATAGTTACCATTTTCTTCGATTATAGTTTTATAACTATCGTTTTATATTTTCATTTTTATATTCTCAATCAAACAATTAGGCTGAACAGAGTGGCATGCAAGTCACTCGCGAGTGTCCCTAACCCGCGCGCGGGTGCCATTCCCACCCCCATTGTCGCGCGCGACTTAGTTGCCAGCAACAAAAAAACAATACCACACTCATCCAGCGTGAGTTTCTTTTCATTGGGACCCACTTCTTTTTTTTACCGTTTTATTATTCAATTAAAAAAAATTACCCAAATTATTTATATAAACCATTACCCAGCTTTAGTATTTTCACACACAATTTCTGTATTTTCACACACACTCTCAGAAATAGAAAATGGCATGCTCTTTCCCACACAACGATGATGAGATTAAGGCTATAATTTAGAAACAAATAATTCAACAACAACGTCGTTACGATGAGCTTACGAAGTTAGCTGATGATTTAGATGTTGCGTACGAAGAAAATACGAAACTGCGCATAGCATGTGAGAAATGTCGTGATCTTTCCCCAAAGAAGCTTCATTTAATCGACACGTATCTTAGTAATCAATCTGATACCGATTTCAACATTTGCGGATCTTTGTTTAGAAAGTCGGCAAAATTGGAGGCCCGAATTAATAAAAATACTGAATGGCTAAATAACTTGGGTTCTTCATCCCAAACTCATATCGGTTCTTCATCCCGAACTCAAACAACTCATATCGGTTCTTCGTCCCAGCAACACCGACGCCGAAATGATTCTCCTGATCTACCCTTTCCAATTCCAAACGACTCAAATGGCTTACTTACTGACAATGAGGTGTATCAACTATACCTAGATCATATAGTATTGAGACAAACACTGGAAGAAGAAGAAATGAAACGAAGGGAGCTAGAGGCACAAATTATAGCCGAAGAAGATGAAGAAGAAACAATGCGTTGGGAGTTACCTGGTCAGTTATCAGATTTCGGATCCAGGAACTGACTAATCGGTTGTGTATTTTTATTTTATCTATCTAGTAGTGTATTTTCTTTCCTATTGTATTCGAATTCCAGTATTTTCTGTTTTAAGTATGGAATAAATGTTTTAATTTTTGAATAAAAATTGTTTACATTTACGTATACGTTTTTATTTACGAAAAAAAGTTTTTATTTAACGAATTTAAGTTTTTATTTAACTTTTATTCCTTTTTATCTAACTTTTAAATATTCTCCATTTTACTTTATTTTTATTTAACTTTTATTCCGATTTCTTCCTATAAAATACCATTATTACTTCCCATTTCATACACACATCTTCTTCCTCCTCACACACAAAAACATCATCTTCTTCCTCCTTGATGACGTATAGTCCCCAACCGGGTCACGAACCCGACCCACGGGTACTACCCGTATCCGGCCCATCACAGATGGGTAGAATAATGTCATTCAGGCTTATGGGCTTGGATGAACAGTGACCGCACACATGTGTGCGTCCCACGGCCCGGTGTGGCCGACATAGGGTTAGACATGTTAGAAATACGTTTTAACGTATATTAGAAGTATCGGTCACTCCACAATATGATTTATGTTGTAATAGCTCGTAGTTAGTAATTAGTTATTAGTTGCTTATTAACTTAAGTAAGAACCGGTCCATGGGCTTGTCATGGACCGGCCCAAGCCCAATGTTAGGCTTGGAATATAAATACCCCTTTCCACTAAGGAAAGGGGTTGGTTGTTGTTCCATTTGCATTTTCATAGTAATAAAATCATACACATTTTCTCTCACTTTCTCTCTCTAGTTTCTCTCACTAGAAAACATCAACCCATTTCATAGATTCATAGGTTATCAATATTCTACATTTGGTATCAAGAGCTATGGGGTGATTTAAGGTAAGGATTGTGTTGCTTTTTTAGTTTTTGAATCAATTAGTGATCTTTAGAAAAAATCAATCTTGAATCTTGTTATTTTTGGTGTTTTTGTTATTGGGATTGATTGATAAGGATTGGGTTTAGCTTATTTTGGTAAAAATCATAAAACTTTTTGTGGTTTTGGATCAAAAATCGGAGTTAATAGCTGCTTTTTAAGTCTCGGAAACAATTTTTCCAGAATTTTCCGAATAGGGATTCCGAATAGGGAGGATTTTCAGTATAGAAGGTTTATTCCGAATAGGGGTTCCGAATAGGAGAATATTCCGAATAGCAGAAGTTTCCGAATAGAAGAATTTTTTTCCGAATAGAAGAATTTTTTCCGAATAGCCGTTTTTTCCGAATAGCAAATACTTTCCGAATAGCCAATTTTTCCGAATAGCCAATTTTTCCGAATAGCAAAATTCTTTCCGAATAGACAACAATTTTCCGAATAGCCAAAATTTTTCCGAATAGGAGAAATATTCCGAATTGCCCATCATTCCGAATAGGAGGTGTTTTTCCGAATAAGCCAAATTGCCAAGATATTCCGAATTGAAGAAAATATTCCGCATAGGGGATTTTCCGCATAAGGGTTATTCTGCATAGAGTTTATTCCGAATAGGGAGCATTTTCAGCATAGGATTAGGATTATTCCGAATAGTCATTATTCCGAATAGGGTTTATTCTGAGTTTGGGTTATTCCGTATAAGCAAGTTCAAGGGGTATTTGAGTTTTTTCGACGATCTTTAGTGGATTTAATCTTGAGTTCAACCAACACAACACAAATTCTCAACCTTTCTTCACTGCTCGATCAACCGATAATCTTTGAGTCTGTTAAGTGATCACAATGAATCCAAGTTCATTAATGCCTCAGATGACATCTCTTACGGATATCTCGATCATAACGGGGACTGATAGTCGTCCACCGATGCTTATTAAAGAGGTGTTTGAGGCATGGCAGGGCCGTATGATGCAATACTTGAAGGGCAAACCAACATACGGAAGGCTTATGGTCAAATCGATTTTGAATGGTCCACTCGACTATGGTACCATTGTGGCAAATAATGTGTCTCGACCAAGAGAATATGAAGAACTCACACCGGCACAACAACTCATTGCTGATGCTGATGAAAAGGCTCTACAGACACTTCTCCAAGCTCTTCCGCATGATATTTATCGTATGGTTAGTCAATATACTATTGCCAAAGATTTGTGGGAACGTCTAAAGGTGTTGTTACAAGGCACGTCTCTCACCAAACAGGAAAGGGAGTGTCAGCTGTATGATCTGTTTGATAGATTCACGTACAGCCCAGGGGAAACACTACATGATTATTACTTCAGATTCACTACTCTAATGAATGATCTGAATGTATACAATCTGGTGATTGCTCTATTCCAGGTTAACACCAAGTTCTTGAATACTTTACCTCAAGCTGAATGGGGTGAGTATATTACCGATGTGAAGTTAACCCGGGATTTGCATAAGTGCAACTTAGATCAAATCTATGCTTTTCTTCAGCAACATGAGAAGCATGTGATTATGCACCGTTCTCCTCGCGGTATGTACCCAGATTCCTTAGCTTTGATGGCGAATCAACCAAGCTTGTCACACAACAACACACCTTATATCTTGGGTCATCAAGCCTATCATCCATCACCTTACATGACACCAACCTTCCCACAATACTCGATTCTACCGCAACCACCCACCTCACATCAGCAACAATATCGGTTCAATACACCTTCACCACAGTATGCTTCACAACTTCATCCAGCAAATGTTGCACCTTATGCTCAGTCTTCATATTCTTCTTATCAAGAGAATGCAGCATATCCAACAAGCTACCCTGATCAACTGAGTATTCCTTCTACTGATTATGCAGCTCATCCAGATCAAGCACTGTATTGTGATGATGAGGAAGTCCCCGTTCCTGTATTCCAACAAGGAGCTGACCCAGTTGAAGTGCTAACTACTATGTCTGCTTATCTCACACGAACTTTAAGCAAACGAGGATACAAGGATCAGCTCCTACCAACAATCAGTTGAGGAATTCATCCAATTCTCGTCAACAAGCTACTATTGAGAATGGCAGGGTCATGGTTCAGCCAATTCAACCATATCAGGGGAGACCTTCCACTTCAACCAATGCTCGCACGATTAATCCTGCTCCTGCTCCAATGGTCAACAATCCTCCACGGGCTAATACAGGCAAGTTGAGAATGATTACATGCTACAACTGCAAGGAAGAGGGTCATATGTCCAGGGATTGTAAGAAACCCAAGAGGAGAAGGGATGGACAGTGGTTTGCAGAAAAGATCTATCTGGTAAATGCTCAGGCGCAAGGAAGGGAACTTGATGAAGAGGAGCTTGCATTTCTTGCTGACCCAGGGATTGCTGAACAAGACGTTGTCACTACGCAGAATGCAGCATACCAAGCCGATGATCTTGATGCGTATGACTCCGACTGTGATGACTTTCAATCTGCAAAGGCTGCTCTCATGGCAACTATCTCCAGCTTAGGGCCAGAAAAGAGATCTGAGGTACTTATTAATACCACCGATAATACCACTGATGTTAGTATTCAACCACATCAAGCTGTGCAAGAGAGTGCTGATTCGAATGAATCCTCGGTGGTGAGTCCTTCAAACGAGGAGACAAACAATGATAGCAATATCAATGTGAGTCCCCAGACTTTGAGTGAATCACAACCGGGACCCAGTTCGCATACGCCTACTCCTGCTCAACAAGATTTGGTCATGGTTCCTGCTACATTACTTAGCCAAATGAATGCTGCTCTCTTAGAAACCTTAGCCAAGAATAAGAATTTGTCTGATGAGCTTGCCTTAAGCAATGAGAAAGTTCAAACTTTAGAACTAGTGCCTTCGTCTAGTGTTCTAACTAATCCCGAGTATGATCACTTTAGAAACAAACAAATGGGTCACTTGCTAGAAATAGAAAACTTAAGAGCAAATCTGTCTAATGAACTTCAAGAAAAAGAGTTAGTGGTCACTAATTTTCAAAAACTTCAAACGGATTTTGAATCACTAGAGTCTAAGAAGAATGAAATGGAGATTAATGCCACTAATAAGATTAGAAGTCTAGATTACTTGCTGTTAAGACAATACGCTGCTTCTCAACTAGTTCACTTATTTGATGCTTCATTTAGAGAATTTAACTTATCACGTCAAAAAGGCCTTCCCCCTAATCCACGGTATGCAAAACAAGCTTTAAGACATAGTCCTAGACTTTATAATGCAACTCAATTAGGATTGGCTTTAGACCCGATTGTTTTTCCCAATGATCAAACAAGTAAGGATCTAGTTGATGAGGATCGGTCATACAATTCTGCAAAATATCCCGAGTGTGATTATTTTAAATTGAATAAGGAGCTTGCAAAAACCGATTTTAGAATTCGATTCCATATGGACAAAGATCTCATAACAGCACCAACCTACATATTAGCTGAAGAAAACCCTAGTACTTTTCCTACACTTGTCAATATGGAAGGTCCTAAGGAAATTCCAAAGGATCTTCCACCTGTTAGCACTGTATGGTTAACCTTGCAAGAGATTAATCAATACTTTACTAATTTTGACAAGGTCATTTTGGAACGTACGACTTCAAATGGCTTAAACGCCGGAGAATGGGCTTTCGAACATATGAACGAGGTGTTTAAAACTGAGATCAATCCGTTTGTCGAAAGTCTAAAAGGAATTTTTGCATCTCTTAAGGAAAATCTTGTTTTTGAAATTGGTGAAGTTCAAAAAGTGTTTTACGAAATGGACACCGCTTACGAACTGCAACTAGTTGAAAAAGAAAAGATTTTAACCGAATATGACCGATTCTTGTCTGCAGTAATCTCGTGTGATGTGCTTACCACTGTAAATGTTAATTATTCGAATGAGCTTACATCCGCTATGATTAATTGTGATGCTGTGAATATTTGTAATGATATTTGTGATGATGTTTGTGATCCTTCTGTAAATGTTGCTGATACTGTAAATGAGGTAGATAATCATTCTTGTCACGAATCTAACGCTGAGTTTTTAAAGCTACAAGATTCTTACAATTTACTCTCAAAACGCTTTAATCAACTAGAACAACATTGTATATCTTTAGAATCAAAACAACAAACTCAAAATGAGAATCTTTTGATATCAAATGTTTGTGAAAACGGCGTTGAGACGAGTGACAAGATGATTGCAATTGTTAAGACATTAGAGGAAGAGATAATGAGATTGAAGAGAGATTTGTCATCAAATGAAACACTCAAAATGGAACTAGAGGCTGCAGAGTCTAAAAACCAAGTCTTAGAAATTAGACTTTCGTCTGTTCTAGGGGAGATGGATCGGACAAGACAGGGACTATCCGCTCTTTATGGTTCACTAGAAGAACGCTTCGCTTTTAATGCGGCACAGCAACAATTTTATGTTGAACAACTGAACCAAAAGTGCGAGGAAATCTCTGATTTGAACATCCTGCTCATAGACAAAAATATGGTTTTGGCTGAGTTAAAGGAGACACTTCTTCTCACCCGACAAGAAGTTGTTGATAACTTAGCTACCGACTCTGCACCGTCCACTAGTGCTCCAACAACCAAGTCAGTAGTGCTTTATAAGAATCCGCTTCACAAGAGAAACCCGGTTACCTATGATGATTATATGAGGAATGCCATTAAGCATGTCGATCTTCTTAGGGATATTTTAGACGATCTTTATGCCTTAGATCCCTCAAGTAGCGACTATTATTCAGCTCATGAATATGTTAAGCGAGTTCAATATTGCCTAGCATATTTGCAATACATAGGTACACCAGGTTCTGCACTACTTAATAATAGGCCCATTGCTGTCACTCCATTTAATAAGACTCCAGGAGCGAAACCGTCATTGGCACAATCAAGTAAGACACATTTAAAATCTGTTGCTAATGTTCCCAATTTGCCTTCTACAGGATTAAAAGAGACTACTAAGGCTAAAGGATCGCCACTCAAGAAAGCTAAGATCAAGCCCTCCACTAGTAGTGCCACAAAGAAGAAAGTAGAAGTTCACAATAGGAATGCTAGTTCAGTTTTAAATAAAAAGAATCATGTTAAGACTAAAAGCTCTGCGCCTGTGCAGCAGCCTAAACCATTCGTGAATTCTGATTTAAATTGTTGGAATTGTAATGAATGTATGTTTTCCCAGCGTCATGATTTGTGTCTGATTGATCATGTTAATGAAATGAATGCTATTAAGAATGGTCTTGAATGGAAGCCAACGGGTAGAACTCGTGCCCAAGTTGGCTGGCAATGGCGTCCCACTGGTAGGACCTTTACATTAGATGGAAAAATATGCCCTTTAACTAGGAATGCATCCACTGAGGTTAGGTCTGAGCGTCCTTTAGTTAGGAACACTCGCACTCAAGTATGGAAACAGCGCCCTTTAATTAGGTCAGCCCCCACTATAGTGCCTATCAGTGAAGAAATACCTCAGGATTTAAGCCAACTAGAATATACCCCACCAATTAAGAAAAAGAAGGCTAGGAAATCTAAGAAACCTAGAGTTAGCAAATCTAAGATTATTAAATCTGTACCTGCTAATAACAAGGAACACTCAGATTCCGATACCTCTACATTGTCTTTGTGTGGTGATATTTTCAGGTGGTCCAAATCATCCTGTGGTATTTGGACTCCGGTTGTTCAAAACATATGACCGGAAATCGCTCGATGCTCCGAAATTTCGTCAGCAAGTTTCTTGGTACGGTTAAATTTGGGAATGATCATATAGCAAAGATTATGGGGTATGGTGAATATCAGATTGGAAACGTGACGATTTCTAGGGTATACTATGTAGAAGGTCTTGGTCATAACTTATTCTCAGTAGGACAGTTTTGTGATTCCAACCTTGAGGTTGCTTTTCGACAACACACTTGTTTCATCCGCAACTTGGAAGGAAAAGATTTGTTGAAGGGATCTCGTGGTTCAAATCTTTATACTTTGTCCTTACAAGACATGATGGCCGCTTCTCCAGTATGTCTTCTCTCTAAAGCTTCTAAGACCAAGTCATGGTTATGGCATCGCAGATTATCTCATCTTAATTTTGATGCTATTAATCATCTGGCTAAAAACGAATTAGTTCGTGGTCTTCCAAAGCTTAAATTTCACAAGGACCATTTATGTTCCGCGTGTTCAAGGGGGAAAAGCACCAAGAAATCTTACAAGCCCAAAGCTGAAGACACCAATCAAGAAAAACTTCATCTTTTGCATATGGATCTTTGTGGGCCGATGAGAACTGAAAGTGTGAGCGGTAAGAAATTCATTCTCGTCATTGTGGATGATTTTTCCAGGTTTACATGGGTTAGATTTCTACGTACAAAGGATGAAGCACCGCAGGCTATCATCACTTTTCTAAAGTTCATTCAGGTACGTTTGAATACCACTGTCCGCCGTATTCGTACAGACAATGGTACAGAGTTCGTCAACCAGACTCTTCGTGATTATTATGAAGGAGTTGGTAAATCACATGAAACATCCGCTGCACGCACTCCACAACAAAACGGTGTCGTTGAAAGACGGAATCGTACACTTATGGAAGCTGCTAGGACCATGCTTATTTATGCGAACGCTCCATTGTTCTTGTGGGCAGAGGCTATTTCTACTGCATGTTTCACCCAAAATCGTTCTATCCTTCGGAAACGCCATGGAAAAACACCTTATAAGCTTTTACATGACCATAAACCCGATGTTTCATTTTTCCATGTGTTTGGTGCTCTTTGTTATCCAAACATCAATAGTGAGAACTTGGGTAAGCTTCAACCGAAAGCCGATATAGGTATTTTCATTGGTTACTCACCGTCCAAAAGAGCATACCGAATCTATAACCGTCGTCTTGGCAAGATTGTAGAAACTATGGACGCAGATTTCGACGAGCTGACAGCGATGGCTTCTGAGCAACACAGCTCTGAACCCGCGCTTCATGAGATGGGAACCGGTGCTATTAGTTCCGGATTAGTTCCCAATAATCCTACTTCTACATCATTTTTACCACCATCAAGGCCCGAGTGGGATAAACTGTTTCAACCGTTGTTTGATGAATTCTTCGATCCCCCGACTGATGAAGTTCCAGCACCTGTAGTAATTGCTCCAATACCTGAAGTGGTTGCTCAAGTTAATGAACCTTTATCTAATGCATCTACTATTCACATTGAACCGGATGCACCTTCACCAAGTGATTCTCAAACTACACCTGAATCATCACCCCTACTTGTGCCTAATGATGTGGAAGAGGATTCTACTGATCACGACTTGGAATATGCTCACCTGCAAGAGCTTCCTTTCTTTGGTGTAGCGATCCCTGAAGACCCTTCAGCCGCGTCTACCTCAGAAGAAGCTCCTTCTATTGTTCACTCCAGACCACCTAGGATTGAAAACCATAGCACTAAATGGACAAAAGATCACCCAATTAGGAATGTTATTGGAGATCTAGATCGACCAGTCTCTACTCGCCATCAATTACAAGAGAGTGCACTATATTGTTACTTTGATGCATTTCTCTCTGAAGTTGAACCCAAAAATTGGCAGCAGGCTATGACCCAATCATCTTGGATTGAAGCTATGCAGGAGGAACTAAACGAATTCCAACGACTTGAAGTATGGGAATTGGTTCCTCGCCCTGACAAGGTTAACATCCTTACTTTGTTATGGGTTTATAAGGTTAAACTTGATGAGATGGGTGCGGTATTGAAGAATAAAGCTAGATTGGTCGCTAGAGGATATAAACAAGCCTTGGGTATAGACTTTGAGGAATCTTTTGCTCCTGTGGCTAGATTGGAGGCGATTAGACTATTCCTTGCGTTTGCTGCTCATATGAACATGATCGTCTATCAAATGGATGTAAAGACGGCATTTTTGAACGGTGAACTAAGGGAAGAGGTTTATGTTAGTCAACCGGATGGGTTCGTCAGTACGGAGTCTCCTAATCATGTGTACAAGCTTAAGAAGGCTCTTTATGGGTTGAAACAAGCTCCACGCGCGTGGTATGATCTCCTGTCAACATATCTCATGTCGGAAGGCTTCTCCAAAGGCAAAGTGGACCCCACTCTATTCACTCTCAAGGACGGCAACGACATGCTTCTGGTACAAATTTATGTTGATGATATAATATTTGCTGCCACTAACATAGAATTGTCTAAACAATTTGAGAAGATAATGTCCACACACTTTCAGATGTCGATGATGGGAAAAATTTCATTTTTCTTAGGATTACAGATTTCTCAGAATCCCAGAGGCATCTTTATAAATCAATCCAAATATGCTCTAGAATCTCTTAAGAAATATAACTTTGAGAATTGTGACCCCGTAGACACTCCAATGGTGGAGAAATCCAAGTTAGATGAAGATAGGAATGGGACTATTGTCGATCCAAAACTTTACCGTGGGATGATCGGCACCCTTCTATATCTGACTGCTAGCAGGCCTGATTTGCAATTTGCTGTATGCATGTGTGCCCGGTATCAGGCTCGGCCTACCGAAAAGCACCTACATGTAGTTAAAAGGATCTTTCGGTATCTAAAAGGAACACTTCATCGTGGTCGATGGTATCCGAAAGATTCCTCGATTGCTTTAATATCATACGCAGATGCCGATCATGCTGGATGTCAAGACACGAGGCGTAGCACTTCTGGATCTGTGCAACTCCTAGGAGATAGATTGATCAGTTGGTCATCAAAAAGGCAGAAAAGCGCTGCAATATCAAGCACGGAGGCTGAATACATCGCCATGTCCGGTTGTTGTGCTCAAGTCCTTTGGATGAGATCACAATTAACTGACTACGGTTTGGGATTCAACAAAATCCCGATGTATTGTGACAACAAGAGCGCCATTGCCCTTTGCTGCAACTATGTTCAACACTCCCGGGCCAAGCACATAGACATTCGCTACCATTTCATTAAGGAGCAGGTGGAGAACGGAGTGATCGAGCTGTATTTTGTCACTACTGAGTATCAGCTGGCGGATATGTTCACCAAAGCCTTAGATCGAGGACGAATCGAGTTTTTGATCGACAAGCTTGGCATGAAATCATTCACTCCAGCAACTCTCAAAGAGTTGGCAGAAGAATCAGCTGAATAGTCGTGGTAAACTATTCAGAGTATCCTTTGTTCGTGATCATGTATATTATCGTAAATATATTAAACACAAAAAGAAAATACAAAAATATAAAACCAAGAAAAACCATAAAAAATATAAAACCAAGAAAAACCATAAAAATTATAAAATCAAGAAAAACCAAAAATATTTTTCGTTTAAAACGGGCATGTCTTTTAGTACGGTAATATTTACGGCCTTAGAAATGTCGATTAATATTGACACGGTGCCATAAATAGAGTCCGTATAAAAGTTGAAATGTTTTAAAACATGCCCATTATGGCTTGTAGTTATTTCTGACTGCAACCCGGTTTTCATATTAAAGTCACGTATTTCTTTGGAAAACGTTGGCTCAGAACGGGAATTAATTTTCTCGGGCGTGATTTACAAGCCAAATCATGCAAAGGGATCAAGTTTACTTTACAACTTGGTCTAACACGAATTTATGTACGTCTCAGTGCATTAATTTGTTAAAATAAGAGAAATCTTATTGACACCACGAATCAAACTTTTTCAAGATATCAATTGGGAAATGTTTTTCATAATCATGTGCCTCGTTAAACAATGACTACAGCTCTTTAAATAGAAAACGGGTCATCGTTTAAGGGGGAGAAAATGTTTCATCATCTTTCACATCAAAAAGATCTTCAAAAGTTTTCAAGGAAACTCACAAAGCTTAATAGTTAATGGTTGGATTGCTTTGGCATTTGTATTGTTGTTGCTTATAAGTTTGTCGTGGATAGTTTTGTGCTTGTGTTAAGTTAATTTAATCACTAAGGCTCGGATAGTTAACATAAGATAGGGTCAATGTGACAAGTATTAAAACTTGGTACACAAAAGAATGTTGAATGAAGCAAAAAGAAAATTTGAGGGGGCAAAGTTGACAATATGTCTAACTTGTGGAAAAGTTGACCTAGTCAAAACCTTCCCCCCCGTTTCTTCTATTCTTTCACTGTTCCCTATCTATCCTTGCCGCCATTGATAATCAAACACACACACACTCACGAAAATCAAACAAACACGTAACAATCAACATCTTCTAGATCAGATCTTCACAAAAAGGTATTAAATCGGATTAATCTTTCATGCACAAACAAGTTAATTAACTGTTTAAATGGAAAATCAAACGAATCAAATTACTGCTTAATTAGGGTTAATTAATTTGGGGGTTTTGCCTGGTTTGTATTCGGAATAGATCTATTTGCCCAGATTTGTCCTTTAGAACACTTGAATCAAACGATTGCATGCTTAATTAGAAAATATAAGTGTTGAAAAATGTTCCGAATAGGAGTTTTTTGTTCCGCATAGAAGAATGTTCCGAATAGAGTTTCATTCCGAATAGGGCAAAAAGTTCCGAATAGGATTTCATTCCGAATAGGGCAAATGTTCCGAATAGGGCAAATGTTCCGAATAGGGCAAATGTTCCGAATAGGGCAAATGTTCCGAATAGGGCAAATGTTCCGAATAGGGCAAATGTTCCGAATAGGACAAATGTTCCGAATAGGGCAAATGTTCCGAATAGGGCAAATGTTCCGAATAGGGCAAATGTTCCGAATAGGGCAAATGTTCCGAATAGGGCAAATGTTCCGAATAGGGCAAATGTTCCGAATAGGGCAAATGTTCCGAATAGGGCAAATGTTCCGAATAGGACAAATGTTCCGAATAGGGCAAATGTTCCGAATAGGGCAAATGTTCCGAATAGGGCAAATGTTCCGAATAGGTCAAATGTTCCGAATAGGGCAAATGTTCCGAATAGGGCTTAACGTTCCGAATAGAGATTTATTCCGCATAGCCTAAATGTTCCGAATAGAGTTTTTATTCCGCATAGACAAAATGTTCCGAATAGAGTTTTTATTCCGCATAGGCTTAGTGTTCCGAATAGAGATTTATTCTGCATAGCCTAAATGTTCCGAATAGAGTTTTTTTTATTCCGCATAGCCTAATGTTCCGAATAGAGATTTTATTCAGCATAGCCAAATGTTCCGAATAGGCCTTTATTCAGAATAGGGATGTTTTTCCGCATAGGCTATATGTTCCGAATAGACTTATGTTCCGCATAGGACTTATATTCAGTATAGACCTATTATTCCGAATTGAGTGATTATTCCGAATAGAGGATGTTTGAATGGTTTCAAAGCTTAAGGGATTATGTCATATGTTCAATGCTTAGGTTTAAAGTCATAATGATATTCATACTTGTTTGTATCAACCTTTGTGTTTTATCTTAAGCAGAGACGATGACTAACCCTACCGTACAACAACTACAAGACAACAGAGCCGCCGCCATTGCTGAAGCCAAGACTCTAAAGTTTATTCCGAACAACTTCCGCTTGAAGGAGGTATCTCACTCTACCCATAATGGCTTTAAGGTCGGTACAGCCATGCTTGATAAATCTCATTTCAAGCATGCGCTAAGGAGAAGTGCTTCAGTGCCATATGAATATCTTTACGAGTTCTGGGCTACCAAAGAGAGGACGTCGAACAAGATCACTTTTTCCTTGGACAACAAGCAGCAGACGCTTACTGTGTCAGACTTCAGGAAGATCTTTGGCTTTCGACCGATACTCAAAGGTCTACCATCATACTCACCCAACCCAACCAAGGACCAGATCATGGAGATGTTCACCGCCATTGGATGTCTTGACATACGAACCCCGTCTGAGTTTACTACTGCCAAAGTTGGTCAACCATGGAAAGCTATTTTTGGGATTCTAAGCCGATGTTTAACACCCAAAACAACTGGGTATGATGCTGTTCGTCCACCAATCATCAAGATGTTTTATGGTATGTTCAAAGGTATGGGTATCGATTATGCATCACTGCTGTGGGAGGAGTTCACTTTTCAACTCTTCACTAACACAAAGGGTAAAGTTAAAACTTACCAGTACCCTAGGTTCATTAAGTTGATCATACATTACTTTATGGAAAACGATGCATCCATTAACAAGCGTGCAGGTAGTCGTCACCACATGATAGATGATGATGATTTGGTAGACTTAAGGCAGGAGACTCATTCGAATACGGTTATTCCTGGTCCCATTCCCAGTCATCTTCTGACCGATGAGATTATTGCATCTGATGATTACAAGAACTTGCTAACAGAAATTGAGAATCAACGCGCAAGTATTCTAGCAGGTGAAGACTCTTCCACCACGGTAAAGAGCAAAGGTAAACGGAAGCAAGCAGATTTACCTGAATCCAAAGCCAAAAAGAAGAAGACAGAGGGTAAGAAGGGAAAGGGTAAGGCTGATGAGATGCGTTTACGTGACGAAGAAGGCATTGTTGATCCTACTCTTGATAAAACTGAGAAACAAATGATGAAGATAGCCATTAAACGGAGTAGGAAAGATACTGGTGGTAGTGGTTCAGGTGCAAGGGTAGATGTTGAGGATGAGTATGTGGAACCAGATGATGTTGATGAGTTTGGGTCACCTGAACATTATTCCACTTCGAAGGAGCCATCAATCCCTATCTCAGCTGGTATTGACAAAGAGTCTACTCAACCGTTGGTAACTCAACTTCAACAAACTCAACCCTTACCAACCAGACCGGTTTTTACACCATTTCCTCCACCACCAATAAAGCCCATCCTTAGCACCGCAGTCACAACCGAGCCCATTCAATCAACCCAGAGCAGCTCTGCAACGTCTGCAATGGCAGCAATAGTGATGGCCGAGATGTTGGATAAACATGTGGATAATCACAAGAGAGAAATGGATGAACTTCGCCAAGAGCTAAATAGAAGAGCTCAAAGTGAAGAAGCATCAAGGAAAGCTCAAGAAGAGTTGATTGCCAAGTTCGCTGCAGACATGGAATTTACACGTAAAGCTCATGCAGAAGAACTTGCTAGGGTTAAAAAGGCTGAAGCTGATAGGCATCAAGCACGAATTGCAAGACTTAAAGCTATTAAGGATGACCTAAAAGAGCAGAAAGAAGCCCTTGAAGCTACTATTGAGCAGAGAGTGAAAGACTCCGTTGAATCCCTAATGCCTAAACTGCGTGATGATTTGAAGACGCTTGCTGCTGACAACTTAATGATCAAATCTTCCAATCCTTCAGAAGCTGCCTACAAGATTGCTTATGACTTGACGGATTTTGAACTTAAGAAGATCCTCAAAGCTCGAATGAGGGAACTTGGATCGTTTGATAAATCGAGGATTCAACGGGCTCTCTTCAAATCCCTGAACGACGCGATCATGGAGGATGATAAGTTGTTCAATACATTTGGAAGTGTGGTACCCTACCACATTCTCCCTGAGGAAGAACGGGAAGAGAGTGAAGAAGAAGAGGGTTCTGGTGGAGAAGAGGAGGAGGAAGAAGAAGAAGAAGAAGATAAGAATGAGGATGATGATGAGGATGATGAGGATGAGAATGATAAGGATGATGAGGATGAGAATGATAAGGATGATGATAATGATGATGAAGATGATGATCATGATGAGGATAAGGATGATGATGATGAGGATGAGGATGATGATGATAATGATGGTAATGATGGTGGTGATGGTCACCAGGAGAGTGTTAAGGGGAGCACTACGGATAAAGGTGAACAGCCTGAGAAAGGGGATAAGGGTGCCAGCTCAAAGAAACCTGTTAAGTCTGGCACCAAATCCAAGAAAGATGCAGCACCAAAGGAAAAGTCTACATCCACGGAGTCCAGACGATCGAAGTGGCGCCATGATGTGAATGCCACTACAGGGTCATCTATTCCTGGTACATTTATCCATGCATCAATACCTGTTACCACTAACCCCGTTAGTTCTATTGTTGTTGCCCCTGTGATTGCAGAATCAGTAACCGAACCTGAAGCTGCACAACATTCACCCGTCCATGACACTGCTGAAATGCCTGAATCAGAACAAGCAGATGTTCACGTCTCCACTCCTCAGCAACAAAACCCACAATCTACTATTCCTGAACCAAGCACAAGGAACTGGGAGGACACGTTGGAGATCGACGAGACTGCTCCACCACAGGCTTGGATCACGGCAGCGGCGCGGTATGATCCGATCACCGACGCCGACAAAGATGTCTTGTATCTTCGTATCCGAAGTCTGATTGACTTATGTGCATTTCTTGCTCATGAGTATAAGACTTTGGTTACTCCATCTTTGGTGAAGAAAGTACTGAAGGATAAAAGACTTCGCGCCAAAACCAGGTTGACCCAAATGGAGTTCGAATATTATGCCGAGGAGATCCTGAAGGCTCTGAATACCGTTCAACGGCCAGGTCTTCATGAATCAGAAAGAGCTCCACCTCCAATGGATCCTACTCAAGATAATCAGATCGCTCTTGACTTCTTCGTCACCAATGATCTGGTGTATCTACTGAAGGGGTCATCAAAGTACGCAACCTCCTTGACCTTGCTGAAAGCTGCCAACTGGGGGACAATACCCTTTATCGAGGAAAAGGTAAATCGACTCTGGGTCCCTAAGATAAATCGTAATTATGATATGTATGCTGTCATAGGTGCATCTCATTGGGACGAACGAGTCCGAAGGGCGTACAGGGGTTGCTGCCTAGTCAATTCTGGAAGCAGTGTTAGATCCGACATCCACATCTCCAGCATTTTAGGGATGAAAACTGAAGCCAAGAACGGCTATTATCATGTGACGGAGATTCGTTTGAAAAGGGAGGATGACAGGGAATACAAAATCCAGCAGGGAGATTTTTCCATCATTCGCCTTGAGGATATCGAAGATATGCTGCTTCTGATGACCAGAGATCAACTCACACATATTCCTCGTGAAGACCTCATTGCTTTGAATACAGCACTTCGAATGTTCACACGAAGCATTGTGATCAAGACACGAGTTGAAGATCTTCAGTTGGGAGTCGAAAGCTATCAGAGGAAGCTCAACCTAACTCGTCCAGTGAATAAAGTGCTACCTCAACATGTAGAAAGATGTCCCTATACCGGCATTTCAGTCCCGAATTACGGCATTTTCTACTTGAACAGTCGAGGTTTGATGAAGTTTATGAGGGTGGGGGAGCTCCACAAGTATAGTGATGGCACTCTTCTACAAGTCAGAGGAAAGTTGGAGCATCTGAACTCGGGTGGGACTTTGCTAGAAATGACGGAGGATTGGCATCCAGGTTACCGGCAGATGGCGAAGTATGTCATCAAGAAGATCGATCAGAAGCTCCGTGAACGTAGATTGATGAGGAGCTTGGAAAGATTTGTGGGTGGTAGACCATATGGAGTGCACTACAGGACACTGCAACGATCCATCTAATGGGTCGTACATTGAAGGTCACTCTATATTTGTATTATTTGTGAATATGTATATTTGTGAATAATGTGCTTTAATGGCTTGATGTAGTGTTAAGGTATGATAACTTTTCAAGAATTTCTCACGAGATTCTAAATCTTTCAAAATATATCATACTAAAGCACTACAACCATCCCTTATTAACTTAAGGGGGAGCAATAACTTGTTCTATGGCCAAACATCGACTTCATTTTTACCCAAAGACCGGTTAATCCATTCAATATCCCAAATATTAATGGTTAACATTTTGGATAAGGGGAGAAAATGGGATTAAGGAGACGTAAGTGATACTTGGCTAAAAGATGAAAAAGACTTAACGATAATCCAACTTAATATGTGTTAAGCACGTGTTAAGGGGGAGCGTTTTTGGTGAACAAAACACCTAAGGTACAAAACTTTTGATTTCAATATCACAAGTACCTTATGTGATTTTCAATAATTTTTCATGGTGGCAATTCCTTCCCAAAACACGCTTAATTCACGACGGATGTGGTGACAAAAGGGTGGTAGGATTAGGTTTAGTCCAATGATTCATCAGAACCGATGGAATCTTCCCAAGGACAATTCCCTAGTTAGAATTAGAAGTCCTAGGAAAGATGGAGAAAGAATGTGAACGTAGCTGAATGCCGACCAAGTACTTAAGCTAGCACTGGAACAATCACAACAAGGTGCTAGTGATGACGTATTGGTAAGCATTGAAGGGGTTGAAGAATGAAAAAGAAATGTAAAGATAAAGGGTGTAAAGAAAGAAGCCCTCCTTACAACTTTAGGCAGAAACCGGGTCAATACATATGCTATTGAGGTCATTTTTGCTAATGATTCTCGGTATTGAAGAAAGACATCATGGACCCAGTGATGCAATGCACAACCCTTCCCCAGCTAACTCAAATATCTCTCAAAAGGTATTTGTTTTAATCACACGGAGATCAACACGTTATCTATTGGTTTATTCACTCCGAATAGACTGGTATTGAAAAGGTGGCACTCCTCTCCAGCCATCGCTCACTAAATCAAAATGCACAATCGAGTCTAGAGCCAAGAGATCATCAAAAGTCTCATTAGGACACTTTCCATTTATTCCTTGCTTTCTCACACACTGTGAAAAGTAAGAGATTTTCATGAGTCCTACGCAGTATTCCTGTAATATTGCCAGAACATCCGAGTAATACACAAGTATTACAATGAAGATGGAAATCCTGCTTGAGCCAACATCAAACAAGCTCATGGTAGGTTACACGTGCGGTTCTTTTAGAACCAATCTTGTGAAAAACTGGAAGGTAACAGTGGTTTAATTCTTAATTGAACTTAAACTCGTTCCAGGCCTCTTCGCATTATCATATGATCTTGCCAGAACACTCAGAGTGACTCTTTATTGACCACAGTGACGAGTGGAAATCCTTCTAGTGTCAACATCAAACAGCACTTGGTAGGTGACGTGCAAGATTCTTTATGAATTGAGCTCGTGACAACTGGAAAGCAACGATGGTGAAAATCTTAATTGAAATTCACTTGTTCCAGGTTTCATGAATTGACGGCTTTTAATCACAAGGATAATTTATCCAAGTGATTCACTCTTTATGTTCGTAGTCAGCTTTGGACGGTCGAATAAAGAGAACGGGTTTACCCGCGAAATCCTGTCAGGAAGTTACTTAATTGAAACTATCCGTCACGGGTACGATATCTAATATCGTCCAACGGTCTTCACCGACCGGAGGTAAAATGCTACCGAAATAGAATAAAATGTTCAAAGCCATTTTATTCGTGTCGTTGCTGTGTACCTGTTAAAGACGGTGGCGTTGCTGTGTACCTGTTGAAGACGGTGGCGTTGCTGTGTACCAGTGAAGACGGTGGTGTTGCGGTGTACCTGTAAAAGTCGTTCCCACATGCTTATGTCTTTTGCAACAAAGTTCAGCAAAAATTCAAGAAAGTACAAGATGAAGTCTTCCGCTGTACCAAACTCTGAAGCTTTCGAGAATTCAACAAAAAGACGTAAGTGTGTGGAACATGAAGTCACGAGGAGGCAAAGTTCACAAGAAAGTCAAAGATCGCACGTGAAAGGCCAAAGAACAATGCTCTCAAGTCAAAGCCAAAAAGATCAAACCAACATATTCACAACAAAAGAAAGAAAAGAAGAAAAGACTACGAGCTAAAGAACGAAGACTTAGTATAGTATGCTAGGTTTAGAACTTTGTAACGTGGAGTGACCTCCCTTAGGGGGAGATTGTTAGAAATACGTTTTAACGTATATTAGAAGTATCGGTCACTCCACAATATGATTTATGTTGTAATAGCTCGTAGTTAGTAATTAGTTATTAGTTGCTTATTAACTTAAGTAAGAACCGGTCCATGGGCTTGTCATGGACCGGCCCAAGCCCAATGTTAGGCTTGGAATATAAATACCCCTTTCCACTAAGGAAAGGGGTTGGTTGTTGTTCCATTTGCATTTTCATAGTAATAAAATCATACACATTTTCTCTCACTTTCTCTCTCTAGTTTCTCTCACTAGAAAACATCAACCCACTTCATAGATTCATAGGTTATCAATATTCTACAAGACAGAATAATATCCTGTCTAGGAATATCTTTATCCCAATGGAGGAGGATATTCACTACCAAAAATTAGAAGATAACAATCATTCTTATTCTGATAGTTATCTCTTCCTTGGGGCCGAAGCATCAGTGAAAGCCCATTAGGGTTTCACTGTCTATAAAAGGAACCCTCAAGGGTTCCACAAAGGTATTACGACTGATACTCTAAACTCACATAAACCCTAAATCGATTACTTACTCTCACGCCGGAGTCTAATCGTGGGAAACATTCCCACGGTAAGCCTAACGCGTGCTGTTTAGTGTGCAGGATCCCAACCAAACGATTCACTTGGTGCAGGAGCCGGAGCCTAGCCAACCCGAATTAAGCCTAATTCGGGTCTAGCAAGGATCAACCAACTTTTGCATCAACAAGTTGGCGCCATCCGTGGGACTCGAACCCACACACAAAGACACCATCTTCTTAATGGCGCCGCCAGTATGGAGACCCGAGGAAGAAATAGCGTTGTGTCGCGCTTGGGGCTTGGTTACTGAAAGCCAAGTGCCAGGTAACGAAATAGGTGGTCGTGGTTTTTGGGCTGAGATTTTGCAAATCATGGAGGGCTGTTTAGATGATCCAAGGAAACGAACGTACGCTAGTATACACAGAAAATGGAAGACCATAAGGATTACCGTTTGTAGGTTTGATGCTTGTTACCGCAACGTAAATCGTACATGGGTAATTTGAGCAACTGACGAGGAAGTAATGTATAACGCCTTTCGTAACTTTGAAGCTGATACTATGTGCCGGTTTAAGTATCTTCATTGTTGGGAGGTTTTGAAAAGTTATCCGCGGTTTTTTCCTTCTTAAATTACCCGTGTATTGTTTTTATTTATCCATGTGTTGTTTTTAATATCCTTGAAAAAAAATTATTTTCCCATGTATCATTTTCATTTACCCGTGTGTATCGTGTTTGAATAAAATGTATGAATAAAGGCTTTATTGTATGAATAAAAAATATTTAATAAAAAAGTGGGAGTGATGTGTAGTGAGTTGTGGTGAGTTTGGGTGAGTGTCATTACCTCTTGTGAGGAGTTTGGGTGAGTTGTAGTGAGTTTGTTAAAATGCTGAGGTGGCGCTGACGTGACGGTGAGTGAGTTATGTGCCACTCCTCCTAGTCTTAGAATGAGAATGAGTACAATTTGATCACCTAGTCTTAGAATTAGTAAAATCTTTGCCGTTAAAAAACCAAGCTCAATTGGATTTCTTGGTTAAAAAACCCAAAATGTATTATCTTGTAATTCTTCTAGCTTCTTGCTAGTGCTTTTAATAAAATCTCTGTCGTTCAAAAAAAATATAACACGTTTTTAGTTAGCAAAATAATATAACATTTCTATAGTGTTTGCCTCTCGTAACACTATTAGAAGGAGGGGAACGGTGGTGTATAAGGTGATGTTAAGCTATGACATGAGATTTGAGTTTGGCGTACTATTCTATGAGTTGGTGTTATGGTTTTAGCGTCATGATTATCAACTCACACCAAACGATTTTTAAATTGTTATTTTTTTAGACTCTAATAGATATATACTTTTTTTGACATCAAAAATACCTCATATGACACCAGAAATGCTATAACTCACCAATACCATTAAAAACTGATGGTAACATTTCTCATGTTATAACTTAGAGTTAATTACACCATTCGTCCCTATGGTTTGGGGTAAATCCCTGAATTCGTCCCTATCTTTTTTTTGCTTGGCTGATCCCTAATTTCAAACTAGTGTATATCGTTGATACCTATTGTAAAATTGGGTTATCTCCTTTTGCTAAGTCTAGCGTGGCCAAGGGTAGTTTCGTCCATTCCTTTTACCCACCCACTTTTACATTGTATTTAATATTTTAACCTGTTCTATTTATTTCCCTTAGTCTAACACCAAAATAAACACACACTACAAATCAAAACCCCCAATCAAACCCAAAAAAATGGTTTATTGTCATTGTGGTAAATGTTTAGTGGTTCGAACTTCTTGGACGTCTAGAAACCTAGGTCGTTGGTTTTATGATTGTCTAGATTTGGTAAAGTATATTAGAACCCTAATTTATTTGTTTAGGGTTTTAATTAATTGGGTTATTAATTGATTATTTGTGATTGTGTAGCATTCTACTTGCAGGTTTATTGATTGGGTGGATCCCCCAATGTGCCAACGTGCTACTATAATCATACCTGGATTGCTAAGTAATTTGAACAACCTACAAGATAATAATGCTCAAGTTCAAGCTGACAATGCTAAGTTGAAGACGTATCTGATAGGGACATGGATCATAATACTAGCACTGGATTTCCTGAAGTTGATGGATTAGTGTAGGGGTTTATGTTTTAGTTGATGGAAAACTTTTATTAAGTAGCCTATGTAAAATCATCAAATTAACTTCTATTTGGAAAAGTATTGGAAATGAATGGATTTGGTTGATTATGCTATGTTTGTTCACATTTTATGCTTATATTGGTGACTTATCTTAACCTGTTATGCATAAGACTTGTTCCAAATAGACACCTGAGTAATAGATCCAAAAACTAACATTTCATTATAATCATAGAGCAATGTCGCTTTCAATAAAAAAACCAAAAGGAAAACAAAGTCTAGTTATAACAGAATACATCAAAGGACAAAGTTTTCTTACTGCAACAATAAAAAACAAGATAAAAAGCATTCAAATAACATTTTTTCTTTAATCAATTTGCAGCAGATTTGAACTTTGAAGCTCTTGATCTGGTTTGCACCCCAAATGATGCATTGTTTGATTTCTTTGCTAGTTGACTGCTTGCAATTGATGTTGCTTTGGTTGGTGCTTCAGTTCTTGCTTTTTTTGTTGCATGCATTACTTGTTGTTGCTTTGGCTGGTGCTGCCTTCCTTGGACCAGTACAACTCCTTTTATTATGGCCCTTTCCCTTGCACAAAACACATGTAACAGTTTTGGATCTTCTTGAAATCTTTCCACCACTCACCATTGGGATGTCTTCACCAGTAGATCTCTTTCTGTTCTTTGGTGGCCTACCTGGTTGGGGATGGTGATTTGGGGGAAGGATAGTAGTGGGAATTTCACTTTTAGGCCACATAATTTTGCCTCTGATTGGGTTAATGTGATGGTTGTAGACCTGCCTCCATGTATCTAACCTGTAACAAGGATGAGCCCATGTTTCAGGCAACCCAACTTCCATGTTGTTTGCTGTCATGTTCCAATTACTAGCAACAACATGTTTACATGAAAGTCTTGTAATCTCCCATTTTCTACAGGTGCAGGTTCTGTTATCTCTAAGAACTCGTACTTTCCCAACATTATTTTATTCTTTTATTCGTGCTTCTTGAATTTTCCAACGTATTACGTTTTCTTGTATTCTTATATGTAAATCCTGAGATCGTGATAATTTTAATAAATTTTACTCTTCAAGTATTTTCTGATCATTGATAAATACTTTATCGGGAATTATAAAATTTCTTATTTTATTTTTCCCATATTTATTTAAATCAAAGTTGTTGATTTAAAATCACCCGCGTGCATTTTACAACGAGTTTACTCAAAATCAATGAATAACGAGAATTCCTAGTGATCGCGATACCGACGGATGCCCAAAGTTTTACATTTTATTATCGATTGTTTCGTTAATTAATATTTTCGACGATTTCGTTTTAATTATGTATTAAGTCGTGTCGGGAAATCATATAATCATATTTACGATGCATCTTAACTTTTGAAAAGTATTTTTATGAAACCCGAGCCCCATAAATATTTTCAAGATTGACTAATAGTCATTTTCTAACCTTTAAACTATTAATTGTTTTTAAGTCAACAAGTTTCAAAATTGGTAAAACTAGTCCCTCCACTATCACCATATAAAAACAATATTTCTTCCAGCAAAAACACATATAACAAGTTTATAAGAAAAAAACATCACCCTCTCCTCACCCTCTCCTTTTGCCGCCACCTTCAACCCCAAAACACCACAAGATCATCAATTTTTATATTGATTTTAGCTAAACAAAAATTAGCCCACATCTTGGTTTTCAAAGATGCATCTAATGGTATAAAAGTCTTACACATACAACCACTTTTCATGTTTTTGTGATTCTATGGTTGGGATTGTTTTTTATCATCATATATATGATGATCATGACTAGATTTTTATGTTTTAATGTTTAAAAATTAAATTTTTTGGTTTTTGATTTTTGTTTTTGATACATGCAAGTGTTTTAGGAGTGTTTTGTTGGTGGGTATGATAGTAGGGTGATTCTATAGGTATGGGAATGAGTAGTTTTGGTTGGAAATTGATTTGTTATGATTTTCTAAAAGCAGCAGGTCTAGAACAGATTTTTCTTGGGTTTATGATTTGCGATAGGCTGAGATAGCTTGATTTTGTTGTAGAGTTTTCCAAGACGCTCGTTTTGATATAAGATAGAGCTTATAACTCATTACGAGTCAAAAGTTATGCTAGTTTTAGTATTCGTGTACCGGGAGACGCAAGTCGGCACAATCCGAAACTGTGGCTGATTTTGGGTCGACTCTCGGGGACTTTATGCATAATTATATAATGGATACTACTGGTTTTCAAAGTTTATAAACTTAATATGATGGGTCTAGTAGTGGGTTTAAAAGACGGATTGTCGAGATAATACTTTTAAAGTGGTCTAACGGTTGTATAAAATAAGTGCACAATCTGTCCCAAATTTGGAGTCGAGTAAAGTGTCGAGCTGATGGATTTTAAAGTATGAACTTTGGCTCAAATTTGGTGAGGTCTTATACAGGTTATAAGTGACCTTGACACCAAGTTTCATCGAAATCGGACAAGTCTAGATAGGGTAGATCGGTGTGTACATTCGGAGTGTACTTGCTGAGTTGTATTTTGGACACATAGTTCAATGCTCGTGTGGCGTAGGTTTGAGTATTCACTATTAGACATGGTGACTTACTCAAGTTTTTGGTCATTATATAAATGACTTGCATTGACTTGGCATCATATGACGGGTCAATTTCATGAGTGTAAGTGTTTAAACGGGTAGTGTTGGATAAATGGGTTAGTATGAATTCATTTGGTTCGTGTCATTGGTTTTGAAATATGAATACTTTAAAAATATTTAAAGTCTTATTATACTTGGTACACAACGATATTTGAGTTCGAGTCTTAACGCGCGCCTTATTGTGATAGGTTGCGGTTTTCGTGTTTCCCGGGCATCCATATCGTCGGTGATCGTCTCACTACCATTGTTTCTACTCAGTTGCTGAGTACCGTGATTGACTTAACTCGTGGCTAAGGTTAGTTCATAGCCCCTTTTTACTTGTACATTGTTTTTAAACACGGGGTGAGATTTTACATGGTAGGACGCAACCATTTCAAAACTGTATGCTATCCGATACCTGTATGTTATCCAGAACTTGTATGCTTTCCAGACTTTCATTATTATTATTGCTTTTTAGTCTATCCTTGAGTGTCCTCTCCTGATCATGAACCGTTAATTATTCATGTTACCAAGCGCGAATGTTGTGGGTGGATCCATCGGGATTAACTATCCCCATCCCGATTACCTTGACGCACTAATATTTGTTTATACTTGAGTATTTAGGTTGAATACTCCCTAGAGGAACTTACATTGAGTTAAGCTTCGGTTCATGAACTGAACAACAATAATAATAGTTTCGGACTATGGTTGACGTATATAACCATTTTCCATATTACTTGTTTTATAGATGAATGCTTGTGTTCCACACCTTTGCTGCTAAACCTATGAATATCACTCAACTTTATGTTGACAATTTTACATGTTTAATCTCAGGTATTATTACTTGGCTTTGCTTGGATGGGAGCCCGCAAGATATTATCGCAGCTTGGAGATTCTGTGATGCTTTTAAAAGATTGGTTTTAGTAAAAATTGTCAGAAGTTTATTCTATCTTTTGGGCAACTTTATGTTATAAATCGTGATGAAATAATATATTTTTTCGCTTATAAAAATCTGGGACCTATGTTTAAAAACTCTGATATTTTATGATGTAATGTATATGTTTTTATTTCGTCAGCTTCGTGTCAATTGTAATTCATTGTTTCTTGTACCAAGACGTGTTACCCCCTCGTTGCCTAGTTGTTCCATGTCAGATTTTGGGGGTCTTACAGATTGGTATCAGAGCGATGGTTATAGGGAACTGAGTCGTTTTCAAAAACATAGTCTATAACCAAAAGTTCAAATATTTTATTGTTTCTAAGTGTCAAACACAGAATTTGCCATTGTTGTTCGATATATGTGCGGGTAACTCTCTAATCCTTATTATTTACTTTTAATTATCGTTATAGTATTTCATCTCTTGATTACATGTTGAAATATTACATTACCCTAATGACGATAATTACTATGTCTTTTCAAAGCCTTGTGCTTCATGAATTATCACTGGATATTACTGTGATTACATATGCCCGTACTTTCTTGAATTATTGTTCTTGTGAAATGATCTTGTTGCAATGATTTTATATTGTTATGACATTATATACTTGTATTCAGAGCGCGTATGATGCCGACTTTTCATGCTCATTTTTCTAAGTGCTATTGCTATCTTGTTTATGTGTGGTACGACTGACCTCATATACTCGTTCTTTTTGAACCGTCTATTTTTCTCAACCCACTGTTACATGTTGTGCATACTCTCGTGATACCATTGTTCATGATTGAATAAGTGTTGTTTTCGATGAAAATTCTGATTTTCATTCTACTACCATGCGTGTTGCTTTCATTATTAAACCTCTTTAAAATATCTATTTAGATATCCAAATTGCTTCCGACCATTTATGATTGGATGTCTTGAAAAATAATCTATAGACCATTGTGTAGCTCAGTGTATCTCCGAAAAAGGCTAAAGGACATCGTGTGAGTCACATATCTCGAGGCATTCCTTTAAATCTGTGTTGAATAATATCGTGAGTTTTCATAACTTTGATTGACCATAAAGTCGCCGTTTTACGCGACACTTGTGTATCGATTAAATACTATTTCATTGACCATTCTACATTTCGACTTCAAATGACAAAGTCTGTTTGTACTTTGAAAACACCATTGTCATCTTGTGATTCATCCTCTACTATGTAGCGATTGTTTAAAATACAATTCTACTTCTATAAACCTGTACCCTCCCTTTTCATTAAACCTCCTCGCTCCAGGAGTGCACTTGTTAATGTCCTGTTTCTTTCTCAATATGTCTTGTGGTTTTGGAAAATCACGCCGCCAAGAGACCTTCTTGCATTGCACCCTGAAATAGAAGACACGAATGTCATGCGCCGTTTTGATTTCTTAGTTTATTGGTTTGCATTCCTGAATCATTTTTATAATATGTTTTCTTTACATGCTTAGTTATTCAATCTATTCTCTTTTGTGTTTATGGAATCCACAAGTCATGAGTGTACATAAATTCCGAGTCATTATTAAGTTCGATTAAATTTCAAGGTATGTCGAAAAATATACTTTGTACAGAAACTTTATAGGAAATTTAACAGTGTCGAGAAAATATTTTTATAACTTTAGACATAAAAATATATATTTCTACTTGTAGAGACGTCCGTTTAGGACATAAAATTTGGTCAGTAATATTTAAAACACGAGCAAGTTACGCTCATTTGGGATTGTAAAATTTAAGAAATTAATTCTGCTTATTTCAAAAAATTTATTTTGTTGACAGATTTAATGCAAGGGTATTTTCGTCTATTTTTAATCCGTTTCAGGTCTCGAGTAAACCTAGAAAGTTGTTCAAAACATCGTTTTACATCGAATTGCATTAGACTTCGAGTCTTAAAGAAGTATCATTTAGCGAATTAATGGGTTTGGTCAAACCCAAAAGTCAAACCCAAAAGTCAAAGTTGACTAAAAAGGTCAAAACTGATAGAAGTTAAAAACATGGTTTGAAGCCTTTTAAGTTCGTGTGAGCTCGTAAAATTGTAACTAATAATATTTTACAACCATGAAACATTGATTACGTTTGAAAACGTTTACAAATAGTAACTTGAGCTCGGTCATACATAAATCTTGAAATTTTAGGAACCAAGTGATTTGATAAACTGATGTTCTACTTTCTTAAAAGTGTACTTTTGTCAAATAAATAACGATGTGCACACCTACGGATTCCTTTATCCTTTCTTTTATATAAGACTTATTTGTCATTCTATATTGTCGTTCTTTGCTTCTATCGTACCACAGATCCGGGCCGAGGTTAAAGATCTTGCTTTCATATCGTTCGTTATCATCTTGACATGTGTCTTCTAACAATTCCTGCTAAACCTCTTGAAACCTTATCACCTTGTAACCATTTCATTGACTGTCTTGAACTACTCCTTATTACCCTCGTGTAACCCACTCGCTATTTTACAAGTTACCATATAAACCCAAACTGGTATTGTTTGCGAATCATTTTACAAAATGTTTCACGTGGGCTTCCTTAAATACTTGAATACTATCTTATAAAATTAATTTATAATAATTATACACTGTATTTTCACAAATTGTTCAACGATTGGTCTTGTAAAGAAATCTTGTAACATTAAAATTGATGATTTAAATATCTAGCCAGTAACTTATTGGCGAAAAGTTTCATAAACTATTTTGATTCCTGTTTTTACAAATGCATTATGTATGCATTTTAAATCATATGACATGTAATACTGGCTTGACGAAGCTGAGCATCACATAGCTAGTCCTAAATTATGCATGGCCTGATCACCTATGCTTAATTTAGAAGGATCCATGCGAGGCCAAATAGTAGTCACCCTAAATATTCGGCCAAGAACCAACTTTTTACTTATGTTCTTTAAAAGGTTAGATAAAGTAAAGTTTAGAAAACTTTTACATCTTATGCGAGTAGCAACAGTTTGCAACATACACCTATGAACACTTATCTTTTCTTGAACAAAGTACATGCCTCAAGCACAGATTTCCCTACTCAACAATCTTTGTTTTACCTGTTACATCATTTTCCTTTGTGATATAATTCTCGTTACCACTCGTCTAATTTCTTACCATTGATACCAGACTTGAAAGTTTCAATGTTGTTATGCTTCTATGATCGACCTTCTCTATCTATTTTGGTAGACCTTTGAAACATCGTTGGACGTGGATAATGATTTTCTTTATCCGTCATGATGTGTGTTAGACTATATTGTCTTGAAATTCATTCGTGTGAACCACATATTGATTTCACCTCTCATTCTAATATTTTTCATCTTACTGGATTTACTCTCAAGTGACTTCTTAAGAATTTTCTGTGATTCGAAAATTTATTGTGTGGTTTTTCTCTTTCGATCGTGTATCAACCACCGAGAACTTAATAAGCCGATGTTGGTGACATCAACTGCACAAAAGAAGTGATGACTTGCTATAATCCTTTGTTTCTTATTATTTTTATCATCGACACGTCTATTCTATCATGTTTGTTAAGAATTGATATGACTTTCGTTTTATTCCTTTGTGTTATTGCTCGCATACAAATTGTTGACCTTTATACGTCTCACATTCATTGTTGTCTTGTCACTTTTTTTTAAAAATCAGAATATGTCAAGCCGTATCTTTTAAAGTAATTGATTTTATCATACTTTACTTTCAATATAATAAAATTATTAAATTAATTTATAATTTCTAGCAATGATTTTAAATAACATGGAAAATCTGATTTTCCCTAGTGGTAACGATAAATCTGAGCGTCTGACAGAAAATTCATGTAGTCATCCAAAAGTTCTTAAGCCGATCAGGATAACTGTTTTGAACTGTTTTACTTTTGCTTCGAAAATCTTGATCAAGAAAAATATATGGCAAGAGCTTACTCACTAAATATAGATAGTTAGATTTTAAATCACTACACCTTGTAAAATTTTCTTTTAATCAAGAAAGTATTTAAACTGAGTTTTAAAGTAATACCAAAATCCTAGACAACTGACTGTGACAACTTGTATTTTAAAATGATCGTATGTAACTCATTTTTCTCTTCTATTTCTGTTGTAATTAGATTATTACATTTTCATATTGTCATGTATTACAAGTTGCGTGATTTGCAAATCTTGTTGATTACCAATCCTCATTCATTTTAGCGCAGTTTGTCCGTTTAAGCGACTCTTGTGTTCGTTCTATCTCTTGATATATCTCCGTATTTAAAGGTCGTTATTCTAATCCAAGTCTGAAAAGTTATACGAAAAGGAGTTAAGAAACTAAAACGTAGTGAATTCCAATCGTGAAGGTACGTCGTGGTGCAGAAATTACCAGGGAAGCAATGAATTTGTTCTACACTTTGTACCTCCTCTTGTTTGCATCTTCTACTGTTTCCAGGAGAACTCTGAGGGACCAGAGTTCCTTTAGGGGGGAAGACTGTAAGAACCCATACTTTCCCAGTATTATTTTATTCTTTTATTCGTGCTTCTTGAATTTTCCAACGTATTACGTTTTCTTGTATTCTTATATGTAAATCCTGAGATCATGATAATTTAATAAATTATACTCTTCAAGTATTTTTTGATCATTGATAAATACTTTATCGAGAATTATAAAATTTCTTATTTTATTTTTCCCATATTTATTTAAATCAAAGTTGTTGATTTAAAATCACCCGCGTGCGTTTTACAATGAGTTTACTCAAAATCAATGAATAACGAGAATTCCTACTGATCGCGATACCGACGGATGCCCAAAATTTTACATTTTATTATCGATTGTTTCGATAATTAATATTTTCGACGATTTCGTTTTAGTTACGTATTATGTCGTTTCGGGAAATCATATAATCATATTTACGATACATCTTAACATTTGAAATGTATTTTTACGAAACCCGAGCCCCATAAATATTTTCAAGATTGACTAATAGTCATTTTTTTACCCTTTAAACTATTAATTGTTTTTAAGTCCACAAGTTTCAAAATTGGCAAAACTAGTCCCTCCACTATCACCATATAAAAACAATATTTCTTCCAGCAAAAACACATATAACAAGTTTATAATAAAAAAACATCACCCTCTCCTCACCCTCTCCTCTTGCCGCCACCTTCAACCCCAAAACACCACAGGATCATCAATTTTATATTGATTTTAGCTAAACAAAAATTAGACATCTTGGTTTTTAAAGATGCATCTAATGGTATAAAATCTTACACATGCAACCACTTTTCATTTTTTTGTGATCCTATGGTTGGGATTGTTTAGATCATCATATATATGATGATCATGACTAGATTTTTATGTTTTGATGTTTAAAAATTAAATTTTTTGGTTTTTGATTTTGTTTTTGATGCGGCAAGTGTTTTAGGAGTGTGTGGTTGGTGGGTATGATAGTAGGGTGATTCTATAGGTATGGGAATGAGAAGTTTTGGTTGGAAATTGATTTGTTATGATTTTCTAAAAGTGTATTTTGGGACAGCAGGTCTAGAACAGATTTTTCTTGGGTTTATGATTTACGATAGGCTGAGATTATTTGATTTTGTTGTAGATTTTTTTGGGACGCTCTTTTTGGTATAAGATAGAGCTTCTAACTCATTACGAGTCAAAAGTTATGTCAGTTTAGTATTCGTGTACCGGGTGACGCAAGTCGGCACAATCCAAAACGTGGCTGATTTTGGGTCGACTCTCGGGGACTTTAGGCATTATTAGATAATGGATACTATTGGTTTTCAAAGTTTATAAACTTATTATGATGGGACTAATAGTGGGTTTAAAAGATGGATTGTCGAGATAATACTTTTAAAGTGGTCTAAACGGTTGTATAAAATAAGTGCACAATCTGTCCTAAATTTGGAGTCGAGTAAAGTGTCGAGCTGATGGATTTTAAAGTATGAACTTTGGCTTAAATTTTGGTGAGGTCTTATACAGGTTATAAGTGACCTTGACACCAAGTTTCATCGAAATCGGACAAGTCTAGATACGGTAGATCGGTGTGTACATTCGGAGAGTACTTGCTGAGTTGTATTTTGGACACATAGTTCAATGCTCGTGTGGCGTGGGTTTCAGTATTCACTATTGGACATGGTGACTTACTCAAGTGTTTAGTCATTATATAAATGACTTAGCTACTGGTCGGAGTAAGGTAAAGGGATAGTTTGACTTGCGTTAACTTGGCGTCATATGACGGGTCAATTTCATGAGTGTAAGTGTTTAAACGGGTAGTGTTGGATAAATGGGTTAGTATGAATTCATTTGGTTCGTGTCATTGGTTTTGAAATACTATCATTTTGAAAATAATAAAAGTCTTATTATACTTGGTACACAACGATATTTGAGTTCGAGTCTTAACGCGCGCCTTATTGTGATAGGTTGCTGTTTTCGTGTTTCCCGAGCATCCATATCGTCGGTGATCGTCTCACTACCATTGTTTCTACTTAGTTGCTGAGTACCGTGATTGACTTACCTCGTGGCTAAGGTGAGTTCATAGCCCTTTTTTACTTGTACATGGTTTCTAAACACGGGGTGAGATTTTACATGGTGGGACACAACCATTTCAAAACTGTATGCTATCCAGAACCTGTATGCTATCCAGAACTTGTATGCTTTCCAGACTTTCATTATTATTATTGCTTTTTAGTCTAGCCTTGAGTTTCCTCTCCTGATCATGAACCGTTAATTAATCATGTTACCAAGGCGAATGTTGTGGGTGGATCCATCGGGATTGACTATCCCCATCCCGATTACCTTGACGCACTAATATTTGTTTATACTTGAGTCTTTAGGTTGAATACTCCCTAGAGGAACTTACATTGAGTTACGCTTCGGTTCATGAACTGAACAACAATAATAATAGTTTCAGACTATTGTTGATTACCAATCCTGATTCATTTTAGCGCAGTTTGTCTGTTTAAGCGATTCTTGTGTTCGTTCTATCTCTTGATATATCTCCGTATTGAAAGGTCGTTATTCTAATCCAAGTCTAAAAAGTTGTACGAAAAGGAGTTAAGAAACTAAAACGTAGTAAATTCCAATCGTGAAGGTACGTCGTGGTGCAGAAATTACCTGGGAAGCAATGAATTTGTTCTACCCTTTGTACCTCCTCTTGTTTGCATCTTCCACTGTTTCCAGGAGAACTCTGAGGGACCAGAGTTCCTTTAGGGGGGAAGACTGTAAGAACCCATACTTTCCTAGTATTATTTTATTCTTTTATTCGTGCTTCTTTCCAACGTATTACGTTTTCTTGTATTCTTATATGTAAATCCTGAGATCATGATAATTTTAAGAAATTATACTCTTCAAGTATTTTCTGATCATTGATAAATACTTTATCGGGAATTATAAAATTTCTTATTTTATTTTCCCCATATTTATTTAAATCAAAGTTGTTGATTTAAAATCTCCAGCGTGCGTTTTACAACAAGTTTACTCAAAATCAATGAATAACGAGAATTCCTAGTGATCGCGATACCGACGGATGCCCAAAATTTTACATTTTATTATCGATTGTTTCGATAATTAATATTTTCGACGACTTCGTTTTAATTACGTATTATGTCGTGTCGGGAAATCATATAATCATATTTACGATGCATCTTAACTTTTGAAAAGTATTTTTACGAAACCCGAGCCCCGTAAATATTTTCAAGATTGACTAATAGTCATTTTCTACCCTTTAAACTATTAATTGTTTTTAAGTCCACATGTTTCAAAATTGGCAAAACTAGTCCCTCCACTATCACCATATAAAAACAATATTTCTTCCACCAAAAACACATATAACAAGTTTATAAAAATAATAACATCACCCTCTCCTCTTGCCGCCACCTTCAACCCCAAAACACCACAAGATCATCAATTTTTATATTGATTTCAGCTAAACAAAAATTAGACCACATCTTGGTTTTCAAAGATGTATCTAATGGTATAAAAATCTTACACATGCAACCATTTTTCATGTTTTTGTGATTCTATGGTTGGGATTGTTTTTTATCATCATACAGATGATCAAGGTTCTAAAAGGCGCGCCTTTGCGGCGCCAAGGCGGGGCAAAGGCGTGAGGCGTGGCCTCCACGTTAAGAAATAGACCTTGGCGTCGACGCTAGGCGTGGCCTGGGATAAGGGGGAAAAGGCGAGCAAAAGCGAGCAAAGGCGCGAGTTTTTTTGAAAGGCTTTGAAAATTTTCAAATATTTAGGATTTTTACTTGCGTTTACTGATATTTTCAGTTTTAGTTAAGATTTATAAATGTTTATAACTCGTATAATTATAAATATGATATAAAACTAAAAATTTATAATTATATATTGCCGCATTAAATCACGCCTTGAAAACGCCACACCGCTACGCCTTACGCAAAATCTCAAGGCTTGGACTCGCCGCCACGCCGCGCCTCACGCTATCTAGAACCTTGTATATGATGATCATGACTAGATTTTTATGCTTTGATGTTTACAAATTAAAGTTTTTGGTTTTTGAATTTTGTTTTTGATGCATGCAAGTGTTTTAGGAGTGTTTGATTGGTGGGTATGATAGTAGGGTGATTCTATAGGTATGGAAATGAGTAGTTTTGGTTGGAAAATTGATTTGTTATAATTTTCTAAAAGTGTAATTTGGGACAACAGGTCTAGAACAGATTTTTCGTGGGTTTATGATTTGAGATAGGCTGAGATTATTTGATATTTTTGTAGATTTTTCCGAGACGCTCGTTTTGGTATAAGATAGAGCTTCTAACTCATTACGAGTCAAAAGTTATGCTAGTTTTATTATTCGTGTATCGGGAGACGCAAGTCGACACGATCCGAAATTGTGGCTGATTTTGGGTCGACTCTCGGGGACTTTAGGCATAATTAGATAATGGATACTACTGGTTTTCAAAGTTTATACACTTAATATGATGGGTCTAGTAGTGGGTTTAAAAGACGGATTATCGAGATAATACTTTTAAAGTGGTCTAAACGGTTGTGTAAAACAAGTGCACCATCTGTCCCAAACTTGGAGTCGAGTAGAGTGTCGAGCTGATGGATTTTAAAGTATGAACTTTGGCTTAAATTTTTGTGAGGTCTTATACAGGTTATAAGTGACCTATACACCAAGTTTCATCGAAATCGGACAAGTCTAGATAGGGTAGATCGGTGTGTACATTCAGAGTGTACTTGCTGAGTTGTATTTTGGACACATAGTTCAATGCTCATGTGGCGTGGGTTTGAGTATTCACTATTAGACATGGTGACTTACTCAAGTTTTTGGTCATTATATAAATGACTTAGCTACTGGTCAGAGTAAGGTAAAGGGATAGTTTGACTTGCATTGACTTGGCATCATATGACGGGTCAATTTCATGAGTGTAAGTGTTTAAACGGGTAGTGTTGGATAAATGGGTTAGTATGAATTCATTTGGTTCATGTCATTGGTTTTGAAATACGAATACTTTGAAAATATTTAAAGTCTTATTATACTTGGTACACAACGATATTTGAGTTCGAGTCTTAACGCGCGCCTTATTGTGATAGGTTGCGGTTTTCGTGTTTCCCGGGCATCCATATCGTCGGTGATCGTCTCACTACCATTGTTTCTACTCAGTTGCTGAGTACCGTGATTGACTTAACTCGTGGCTAAGGTTAGTTCATAACCCCTTTTTACTTGTACATTGTTTTTAAACACGGGGTGAGATTTTACATGGTAGGACACAACCATTTCAAAACTGTATGCTATCCGATACCTGTATGTTATCCAGAACTTGTATGCTTTCCAGACTTACATTATTATTATTGCTTTTTAGTCTAGCATTGAGTTTCCTCTCCTGATCATAATTGTTATACCTACTGTTTTTTCAAAAGCAGTTGTATCTCGAGTTGCTCTTGAGTAAGAAAAAGAAAAGGTAGGCTTAGAACCAGTATACCCTATCTTGTATCCAGTAGTTAGTAAGCCTATGAAAAGAATGCTTTGGAATTGTATAAGAGAGCAGGCTGTGATGCATTAGCTAAAAGACAAAGATGAAATGAAAGGTAAGGTCTTACTAAACCGGCTCAATACTATGACCCCGACTCTGTTTATCTACCCCTTTCCCGACTCTGTTAATAACCGTTAATTAATCATGTTACCAAGCGTGAATGTTGTGGATGGATCCATCGGGATTGACTATTCCCGTCCCGATTACCTTGACGCACTAATATTTGTTTATACTTGAGTAGTTAGGCTGAATACTCCCTAGAGGAACTTACATTGAGTTAAGCTTCGGTTCATGAACTGAACAACAATAATAATAGTTTCGGACTATGGTTGACGTATATAACCATTTTCCATATTACTTGTTATACAAATGAATTCTTGTGTTCCACACCTTTGCTACTAAACCTATGGATATCACTCAACTTTATGTTGATGATTTTACATGTTTAATCTCAGGTATTATTACTTAACTCTGCTTAGAAGGGAGGCCGCAGGATATTGTCGCAGCTTGGAGATTTCTGTGATGCTTTTAAAAGATTGGTTTTAGTAAAAACTGTCAGAATTTTATTCTATCTTTTGGAAAACTTTATGTTATAAATCGTGATGAAATAATATATTTTTCCGCTTATAAAACTCTAGGACCTATGTTTAAAAACTCCGATCTTTTATGATGTAATGTATATGTTTTTATTCCGTCAACTTCGTGTCAATTGTAATTCATTGTTTCTTGTACCATGACATGTTACCCCCTTGTTGCCTAGTTGTTCCATGTCAGATTTTGGGGGTCTTACATTATGGACATCGACTACACAAATCTCACCATATGGCCCAGTAACCCTATACAAATGTCCTCCATTGTAATCTGGTGTACATTGGCTTGCATCAGCTTTAATCACATTGAGCAACTTAGTAGCAGTATGTGTTAAAGTTCCATCACTCTTCTCTATTACTTTCTTAACAATAACTATTCTCTTCATCAAGTATTCCCTAGCATATTCAAGTGTACTAATGATGGGCCTATCCCTACCATCTACTAACTGACAATTAAACACCTCACAAATGTTGTTTAACAACAAATTTGTTTTGGCTCTCCCTGTTTAACAATTAATATATAAGATGGATTAAAAAATTATAATGTAGATACATGTTAAGTTTACTAACCAGAAAAGTGTGATCTAGCCCAGTGAGCAGGTGGTATTTTGGCTAGCCATTGATAGCATTCTTTGTTGAACTTTTTGAGATCTTCCATACACTTTTCAAAATAAGGAATGGTCAATGCACTTGCAGCCTTCCATAATAATTCCTTATAAGCTGCTCCTCTCCATTTTTGTTTCATATTCTCATGAATATGTCTCAGACAAAACCCTTGTTTTGCAGCTGGAAATAGTTCTTGTATGGCTTGTTTTATACCCTGTTACAAGCATAATCAAAAAGTATAAGAAATTTATATTTCTTTTAGCAATGTTATGATATTATAAAATGGTTACCTTTTGTCTGTCACTCATGAAGGTGAAGTTTGAGTTGTCTTGCAAGTCTAAGTCTTCCTTCAATTGCTGTAAAAAACCAAGTCCAAGACTCCCTAGACTCAGTCTCCACAATACAATAAGCCAATGGATAAATCCTATTGTTTGGCTCTAGACCAACTGCTGTTAACAATTGCCTAGGGAATGGCCCTCTCATGAAGGTGCCATCAAATCCCAAGAACTGCCTCATACATGCTTTGAACCCCTCTTTTGATGCTCCTAAACAAATGTAGATTCTTTTGAACACCCTAATCGACTTCATATGATCTGCTTCACTTTCAATCCCAATCCTCACATTTGTGTTAGGGTTGCTTTGTTGCAACTCCATCACATAATCCCTCAACTATTTGTATTGTAAAGTGAAATCACCCCTAACATGGTCAGCTGCCTTAGCTTTAGCCTTGAAAACTTTCATCCTAGACACTTCTACTTGAAACTTCTTTTGTAATTGTTCTTGAACAACCTTAATTGGTATTTCAGGATTGGTTTCTATATGATCAAGAATGTATTAAGATAGAAAATCAGCAGTACAATACTTTATCTTCCTTGATTGAAGACATTTGTGTGTATCATTAAAAGTTTTGACCATCCAAGTCTCTGAGTCTTGTAGTTTGGAAACTTGAATAACCCAAGGACATTGATTAGGAGATAACTTTCTGGCACTAGGTTTCCCACCTACTTTTTTTGTTGTTTACTTTGATAGTGGGCTTTGAATACCTTTAGACATGGCTATTTTACTCTTAGTCCATTAGGAGTTTGACTGGACTCACCTACTTGACTAGGCCCCACTTGACTTTGCCCCACTTGACTTTGTCCCATTAGACTTAGCCCAAATTCATCTGCTGTTGTAAAAACAGGGATTGTACCTTTACACTCTGCCCTAATTCGAACCTTATCATTCTTTTTAAAATAGATTTGTCTTCTAGTCTCAATAGAGTGTTGATGAATTAGTTTCTTCACTACACCAGAATTAAGAAACTCTTGCCCAACATAGAAATGGACCTTTGGCAAACACCCATCTAATGTTCTGTTTCCTAAGCTGCTTTATTTTCCTAGTTCTAATCCTATCAATCCCATCCTCATCTGAGGCACTCTTAAACTCTTCAGCATCTATGACATCTTTTCCAATTTCAAACTCAACATCTGCATTAAACTCTTGAGGATTAACATTGCCCATTATTTTGTCATTAGCTTTATCAAAGTTATGCATGTCTACTTCTACATCAACCAATTCATTCTCTTCATCCACAATTTGATCACTCTCATCACTGCCACTACTATGCCCTTCGCTATCTTCATTTTGATATCCATTATCCAAGTTATCATCAGCTTGGTAATCTTCCACAGCAATACCTTTACCATTACCTACATACCCATCCCCTTTATTTGTGTTACCATCATCTTTGTAATCTTCCACAGCAATACCTTTACCCTTACCCACATACCCATCCCCTTTATTTGTGTTATCAACTATGTCACTGTCTAAACCCAAGAAAGGGTCAAAGTCATCACCCATAAAAGGATCCTCATTTGTGTAAAATTAATTAGCAAATTCAGATGGATGCTTGATAAAGGTTCATCAGCCACCTTACTACTACCACCAGCTTCAAACCTATCACTACTATCACCCAACACCTTTTCAAAACTATCATTCCAGCCTAATAACAACTTCCTTGCACTAGAGCTTGTCACTGGTTTCCTAGGTTTTTGTTTTGTTACCTTTGCAAGATTAGGTGTGACACAATCTTAAATCACGACTATCTCACACCTTTTGGTTGGGGTGTTGGATGCAGCTTCAATGTAAGTGAAGACTGTGGTTTTTTCGTGTTCTATGTAAACCTCAATCATCTTGTAACCAAGTCTAATATACTCAGACATCTTCCTAACATCATCATCATTGCCTAATACATATAAACCATTATCTAGTTTCATGTCATGCTTAAGAAAGCTGTAGTACATAATTGTTTTTCCACTAAAACCTATTTTCTTAACCATGTCATTCAATACCAAGACTGAGAACTCATCAATGTCAATGCAGTTAAAGAAAGTGAAATCACCATTAACATAGGACCTACCAGGCGATTTAGTTAAGAAACCAGCTGTTGTCCCTAATATGTGATGATTATATAATACGAATTAAGGTAGGAAGGTAGAAATGAGAAGAATTCTAGAGAGAGAAAGTAGTGAGAGAAAGTGAGAGAGAAATGGTTGGAACTAGGTGAATGTTAGATTAAGGAATGAGAATACAAATGAACCAACCAACCTCTCCTTACATGCAAGGAGAGGTTTATATAGCCTTGCTTACATGTAGCTTAATGGGCTATATGATCATGGGCCGGGCTTTCCTTTTGGGCTTTGGTTACTTATTAATGAACCTTAGCTTAAAGTTAAGCCCGTAATTACACGACTAATATACTACCTATTACAACGTTCTTAAATACGATACATAATAAACATATGACCGAGCATTCTTGTTTGGCTCAATATTTTGAGGCTAACAATCTCCCCCAATGAGAGGTCATAAACCTTAGTCATTTAGGAAATTTGTAGAGATTACTAATCTCGCCATAAATGAGTCTTGAACGTGTAATAGTAGTCTTGTTCCTTCATGCTGTGATCTTTGAGCCTTTGTCGTTGTCTTTCGACTTTGTCTTTAAGCTTGAGATCTTCAAATCATCCTTGACTTGTCTTTGCCATCTTGCGATCTTGTGCCTTCATCCACATGCTTACACTATTAATTGTTGAATATGTCTTTAGGCATGAGTATGTGGTTTTGAATCTTTGACTTTGCTGTGTACATCGTGACGCCACCTTCTCGAGAAAAAACATAGACACAGACTGAATGGCTTTGACATTCGTCCTAAATCGGTAGCGTTTTACCTCCGGTCGGTGAAGACCGTTATACGATATTAAATATCGTACCTGTGATCAGGTAGATTCAATTAAGAATCTCCTTGACAGGGTTTCGCGGCTGTACTAGCCGTTCTCTTTACTCGACCGTCTCAAAGCAAGACTGCGAACATAAAGAGTGAATCAATTGGATAAATATCCGCTTGATTAAAGTCGTCAATTCAAATTCCTGGAACAAGTTTGATTCTTAATGAATCTTACCATTGTTGCTTTCCAGTTGACACAAGTTTGATTCATAAGAATCTCACAAGTCACCTACCGTAGCGCTGTTTGATGTTGACGCTAGAAGGATTTCCATTCGTCACTGTGAATATTACTGAATATCACTCTGAATGTTCTGGCAAGACCATAAAGATATTGCGTAGAAACCTGAAACGAGTTTGAATCAATTCAGAATCAAACCACTGTTGCTTTTCAGTTTTGCACATGTTCAATTCATAAAGAATCTTGCATATGACCTACCGCAGTGCTGTTTGATGTTAACACTGGAAGGATTTCCACTCATCATTGTGAATACTAAGTAGTATCACTCTGAGTGTTCTAGCAATATCACAAGGATATAGCGTAGGACTCTCTTGATCTTCATCCGTGTGTCCTAACGAGATTTGATTGATCTCTTGGCTCTAGACTCGATTTGTGCACTTTTAGTGGTCGGAGGCTGGAGCAGATGCCACCTATTCAATATCAACTATCTCGGAGTGAGAAAGTTAATAGAAGTCGTGTTGATCTCCGTGACAATAAAACAAACTTCTTTTGAGAGAAGCCTGAGTAGCTAGGAAAGGGTTGTGCTTCACATCACTGGGTCCATGATGAGTTTGTCTTCATGATGAGTTGACCCGGTTTCTGCCTAAGTTGTATGGAGGGCTTCTTTCTTTAGACTCTTTATCCTTACATTTCTTTTTCATTCTTCAACCCCTTCAATGCTTACCAAGACATCATTACTAGCACCTTGTTGTGATTGTTCCAGTGCTAGCATCAGTACTTAGTCGGCATTCAGCTACGTTCACATTCTACTCCATCTTTCCTAAGGACTTCTAATAATCTATTGGATTGTCCCTGGGAAGATCCCTCCGGTTCTGGTTGGATCATAGGACTTAAACCTAACCACCCTTTTGACACCAATAACGTCGTGAATTAAAGATGTTGTGGGTATTTAATCGTAACCATGAAAACCACTTTAAATTCTAACAAAGTGTTTGAAAAACATTTAACACCTTGCTAGTTTTGTCGTTTCAGAAATGCTCCCCCTTCACATGTGCATCGATAATCGAAAGTGTTTCGCACATGTGGGTAAGAGTTAAAGTGCATGAGTCTTATATTAGATCACATTTTAATCACATTTTCTCCCCCTATCTCTAATATATAAAATCTTTTGATATTAGAGATACCAAATTTGATTAAAATATATTTTGAAAAATAGTCTTGAAATCTCCAGGAGAAAGATGTGTTAAGCTTTTGCATGAAGTTGAAATGCTCCCCCTCAAGAATTGATCCAATGGAATTGTCATTACGAGGATGTGATCCACATTAAACTTTTGAGGATAGGGGTTGTTGAACACACAATTTTTGAAAGATTTTGAATATCATTGAGAAATTCTTGAAAAAATTGTGTTCAACGCTTTTTGAAAAATCAATTCTTTTTGACAAAAAGGTTTTTCTAAAGCATAAACTTGAGTTCATAGACTTTGAATGTCTTGACAAATCCACTCAAGTGTAAGAAGATTTAACTTCTTTTGCTAAGGGTAAGAGTACAAAAACGTACACTCCCCCGTGAATTTAGATCCGGGTTGCAATCTGAAAGTGATTACAAGCCATTGTGTTGAGCTTAAAACGTTGAATGTTTTATGACAAGCTCAACCCAAGATAGATTGCTCTACCCGTTGTTGGAAATATTGTCCAAAATAGACAATTTCCTTTTAAAAAGATAGAAATGACATGTTTTGAAAAATATTTACAACTTTCATTCGAGCTTTATGTACACACCCGTGTCGTTATTGAGCGACATTTCTAGGTACGTCCATATTATCGATACTGAAAGACATGTCGAGAAGAATATTTTTGGATTTTGAAAGATTTTTAATTTTGTGTTTTGCTTTTATGTGTTTTATATTTTTGTATTTTGCTTTTTCAAAGATATTTACAAGTTGATGTTTGATATATAAATCAAGCAGGCACCTTTGCCAGAATCTCCAGGTCTGCTGGAGTCAAACATCTCATACCAATTTGCCTAACGAGGTACTCAAACCTATCTTTCGACAGAGCTTTCGTAAACAAGTCGGCTAATTGGTAATCCGTTCCAACAAAGTATAATTCAACGATACCTCTTTCAACTTGTTCCTTTATGAAGTGATATCGGACATCAATGTGCTTCGTACGGGAATGCTGTACTGGATTGCAGGAGATGGCTATGGCCGACTTTGAGTCACAGTACATAGGTACTTTATCAAAATGGAAGCCATAACCCGTGAGTTGTGTTCTCATCCAAAGAACTTGAGCACAACACGCAGATAGAGACACATACTCCGCTTCGGCTGATGAAAGTGACGTGCAATCCTGCTTCTTGGAAGACCATCCCACAAGCTTGTCTTGACCTAGAAATTGTGCACCACCAGAAGTACTTTTACGTGTATCAAGACACCCTGCATGATCAGAATCTGAATAGGCGGTTAGAAAGAAACCGGTTTCCCTCGGATACCAGAGTCCCATGTGAATGGTATTCTTAAGGTACCGAAAGATCCGTTTAACCTCCTGGAGGTGCTTTTCAGTGGGTCGTGCTTGATATCGTGCACAATAACACGTAGCATGATGAATATCAGGTCTGCTTGCTGTCAAGTACATGAGGGACCCGATCATGGAACGATATCTCGTTTGATCTATGGGTAATCCCTCCAAATCAGCATCTAGGGATGTGGTTGATAATGGTGTCCCAACGGGGTCACATGATGTCATACCATGCTTTTTGATTATCTCTTGACAATACTTAGCTTGGTTAATAAAGATACCCTTGAGGATTGGTGAACTTGAATTCCTAGAAAGAATTTTAGTTCGCCCATCATAGACATTTCAAATCTGCTGTGCATTACTTTTTCAAACCATTTTGAAAGTTTTGGGTTTGTAGACCCGAAAATAATGTCATCAACATAAATTTGCACAAGCAAAATGTCATCCCCATATTTATAAGTGAACAAAGTTAGATCAATGGAACCTTTTGAGAAACCTTTGGATACCAGAAATTTTGAGAGCTCGTCGTACCACGCCCTTGGAGCTTGCTTGAGTCCATATAGTGCCTTGTGGAGACGATACACCTTGTCAGGATAATGAGGATTGACGAATCCTTCCGGCTGCGTGACATAGACTTCTTCTTTCAAAGGACCGTTAAGAAATGCTGTCTTTACGTCCATTTGATAGACAATGAATCCCTTATGTGCAGCATAAGCAAGAAAAATCCTGACTGCTTCCATTCGAGCTACTGGTGCAAATGATTCTTCAAAATCAATTCCCTCTTTCTGTCCATACCCTTTAGCCACTAGCCTAGATTTATTCTTGATGATCGTGTTCTCTTCATCCATCTTGTTTTTCCAGATCCATCGAAGATTTAATGGTTTTACATCGTATGGTCTGTCAACAAGTTCCCAGACTTTAAGTCTTTCAAATTGTTGAATTTCATCCGTCATCGATTCAATCCAAGCATGATCATCCAAGGCTTCTTTGATGTTTTTCGGTTCGGCTGAACTCACGGCGAGTGCGAACATACAAACATCGCCATCGGTGTGAAGCTGTCGTCTTGTACGAACGGGCTGTGAAGGGTTTCCAATTACATGAACCAAAGGATGATCTCGGGTCCAATGATGTGTTGAAGGATGTCGTTGATAGAACGTATGCATATTTGACGGATCAACATGGCGAGTAGAAGACTCTCCAGTTTCGTGTACCGGTGTACCGAATGGGTTGATAAATTCGTCTTCGTCAGATAATGCATTGTCTGCTTGATTTGTGTTCTCTGGAGAAATGACAGTAGTTGTGGATGTTGTAGGATCGATTGTTGAAGTAATATTCTGAGGAGGTAAATCTGCAGCAACCCGTGTTGAAGTAGATGAAGTTGTATCTGGTTGTTGACGATGATCGATTTCATCATTCTTATCATGAGTGACAGCGGAAGACTTCGATACAACTTGTTTCTCCCCCGTGAAATATTCATCATACATTGGTCCATATAACATTTCCAACTCTTCAATTGTCGTACCGACTGTCATATCAGCTCTAGGAACATTTTCTGGAACCAGCGTTGAACTTGACGGTTCATTGCTGTGGTTTTGAGTTCCGAGTTCCGTGCGGTTTTGAACGGAAGTCGTTTGTCCTTGTGGATCGGGACTTAAACTGCTTTGTTCAAGTGCCATTTCTTGAGATTCATCAAATCGGATGTGAATAGTCTCGACAATCAATTTTGTTCTTTTGTTAAACACTCTATATCCCTTAGACTGAGTTGCATATCCCACAAGAATACATGCATCACCTTTTTCTTTCATCTTATCCAAATTTTCACCATCTCGTATAATGTAACAAGTACATCCAAAAACATGAAGGTGTTTGAGTGAAGGTTTTCGATCATGAATTATGTGATATGGTGTCTTTTCGTGTCTTGGGATAATTAAGGAGCGGTTTTGTGTGTAGCATGCGGTTGACACGGCTTCGGCCCAAAAGTATAGTGGAAGTTTTGAAGCGGATAATAATGTTCGAGCAGCTTCAACCAAAGTACGGTTTCGTCTTTCAACAACGCCGTTTTGTTCGGGTGTTCGAGCAATAGATGTTTCATGTTCAATCCCTTCGGCTTCAAAATACTTTCTCAGATTTGAATTCAAAAATTCTATACCTCTGTCAGTACGAACCACTTTAACTTGAGCTTGAAGACCACGTTGTATCAATTTAAGGAAGCTAATGAGAACATCGGGTGTTTCATCCTTGGACCTCAAAAAGTGAGTCCATGTGTACCTTGAGTAATCATCAACGATGACCAGAATATATTTCTTTCCATTGATACTCTGAACACGCATGGGACCACACAGATCCATGTGAAGAAGATCTAACCGTCCTTTAGAGCTTGGTGTGGTCTTTGTTTTGAAGCTACTTCGTTTAGCTTTACAAAGTTCACAAGAAGAACAAAGATGATCTTTGATGAATTTCAAGCTTGGAAGGCCTCTCACAATATCTTTCTTGGAAAGCAAGTTAATGGTATCAAAGTTGAGATGAGAAAGACGTTGATGCCATAACCATGCCTGAGTCGTTGAAGCTTTAGCCATGAAGCAAATTGGAGTTGATGAAGTTGTGTCTTGAAGTGAAATTGTGTAAAGATCAGTACCCCGTGTACCGGTAAGTAAGTCATTCCCATCATAATCACGAACAAAACATGTCTTCTTTCTGAAAGCAACTTCCAAATCCGCATCACAGAATTGACCAACCGAGAAAAGATTGTGATTGAGCCCTTCGACGTAGTATACCCTTTTAATCGTGATATTCCCCTGAACCAAATCTCCATATCCTAGGATCGGTGCAAATTGATCATTTCCGAATCGGACCGTACCTAGGAACTTCTCCACGAAGTTAATTAGAAGCTTGAGATTCCCCGTCATGTGCTTCGTGCATCCGGAGTCCATTATGAAGAGAATTATTTGTATCACCTGCAGAAGAGTTAGAACACGATGGAGCATTTGCTAAATTGGATACCACATTAGTTGTGAGAGTAGAATCATTAGTGTCCTTATGGACATTTAAAGGCAAACTAACACTCGTTTTCACATTTTCTGTCCTAACTTTAGGCATCCATTTATATCCGGGAGGACATTGATTAGCAAACCACCATTTCCAAGACTTACTGGCAGACTCATATAATTCCTTAATTTTGCTTCTAAGATTCTTAGTGGTGGAGTCTGATGCATTACTTTTCTTAGTGGGGGTAGCACCAGAATGGTTCACTTTGCGTTTGGGTTTACTAGCACTAATAGGCATCACAGTTTGCTTCTTAGTTCTAGTTTCTACGCCTTTGACATTATTCATAGCACACATAGAATGATTAGCATTAGCACACTTGCCACATTTGACACAAACAAATTTCACATTCATAGCATTCAAAGTCGAATCATTCAAATCGTCATGACACGCGATTACAGACGTTTTATTCTTAGAAACATTGAAAATCCTAGGGTGTTCTTCTACTTGCTTCATCTTCCCTTGATTCTTGTGTTTCCAGACCTTATCATTCACTTGAGTGCTCTTAAGCTGAGGCCGGCTAACACTAGTAGTGGAGACTATTCCTGTAGTAGAAGACACATGAATATTAGTGTTTCTAGAAGTCTGAGGCGAGTGAGTATCTTTGTTTGTGGGCTTAGTGGACATTCTATACATCCCTGGTTTAATGACATTATTGTGCTTAACGCTTGGTGCTATAGGATTCCTTATAGGTTGAGCTTGTGGTAACCTTTCCTTTCCATCCATCTTGGGGGCAAACACAGGTTTAGCAAACGAGGAATTAGATAAAGCAGATGGTTTTCCCAAGATAGAGGATCTATTCTCTTTAGAGGCATTGGGTTGTCTAACAACATTTTTCTTAATGCTAGGTTCCACAATTTTCCCACCCATTTTAGCAATGAGTTTCTGTAACTCAGCTATCGCTCTGTCCCTGTCTTGTAATTGAGCTTTCAACCCTTTAATTTCCAAATTCTGTTCATTCATTTCTCGAAATGTTTGGGAAAGTTTTTCTTGCAATTTCTTATCATGTGGAAAACGACCAACATCTTTTTGCAAAGCAAGTTCAAGTGAATGACAATGTTTTTGAAGGAAATCAGTTTTGTGTTGAAGTAACTCAAAAGCCTTTTTGTCAACATTTTCTTTACGTTTCGAAAGCTCAATTTCAAGACGTTCACATTCTTTGATTTTATCAAGATATTGGCATGCAACTTCAGAATATTCATCAATATCAGCACAAGATGTAAAATAAGCACACATAACATCTTTAGAAACGCATTCTTGCAAGAGTAAATCATATTCATCTGAGAAATCAGACTTCTCCATTTGAAGATCATCAATGTGTTTCTCAATAGATTCAACATATTTTAAATCATCAAACATTTCAGTCCGAATGAACTCCTCAAGTTGAAGAACAGTTTCTTTAATCAACGCCGTGTTTGGAATTAAGAGTTCTTTGACAAGCAAGGTAATATCTTGAGGAATCGGACGTGTCCATTCAGCATTTTCACGTTTTGCCCAGTCTCGTTCAACAATAGATTTAACATTATCTATGTGATGTTTAAGAATACCTAATGTTTTCCTACTCTTGCTTTTAGATTCATCTAGAGGGAGGTAGTTGATGTATTTGTAAACATTAGATTTCTTAGGTGCAAATGCTTTCTTCCATTGAATTCTCTTTTGTTTGCATTCTAAGAACACTTCCTCACGAGTTTTCTGAGTTTGTTTGTTGAACAGGCCATAAAGACTATTCTCATAAGCATAATTATATGGTTTAACAAACTCCTTATTAACAAGTGGTTGACTATCAGCATCCCAAAGGGCAGTCTCTTCACTATTGGCACTAACAGGCATGCAATCAAGATCTGTCCTTTCAGTCTCATCAAGATAAAGATGCGGGTTCGCAGCTTGAGCTTTGGCAAGGTACTCAGGACTTGCAAAGCTAGCTTGACCCTTAAACATCGATGGTGGTGCTAGCATTCTTACGGATTGAATAGAATCATGCGTTTTATAAACAACGTTCTTCAAAAAGTCGACTTGTGCTTCTAGTTTTGTAACTTTTTCGGTTTCTTTATCATATCTACTTTTGAAGTCTTGTTTTAACGCATCTACCGCTTGTTTCTTATCCTCTAGAATTTTAGCAGAATCGGTAGTGGTCATAGAGAGCTTTTGTTCAAGTTCATTAACTTTGGTATTGGCAAGGTACGTTTTTTGACGTTCATCCATTAAGAAAACATTATATTGACGCTTCTCTTTAGCTAATAACTCAAGAGTTGTATTATATTTGTTTTCAAAATCGTCCTTTTGACTTTTTAACGCACTTCCCTTGTACCCCTCAAGCTCTTTGGTTTTCTGAAGGAGCTCATCTCTATAGCTTTCAGTCATCTCAGTAGATTTGATAAGAGCAGCTTTACATTCTTCAAAACTTTGAGTGAGCGTAGCGTTTGCCTTCTTTAATTGCTTTTGACTCTTTTTATTTTCAGTGACATCTTTTTGTAAAGTAGCAATTAAATTAGCAAGCGCAATACGTTCCTCTTCATCATATTCATTTGCATGTTGATCATCCTCAGACTCATTATTGCACATGTCTGATGAATCGGGTGTGGTATTGCTATCAACCGTTTCCATCATACACGTGTCATTAATGGCATTGGGTAGATCACTATGCTCAGGAATATCACCAAACACATTATATTCATCAGTAGTGTGTACCTTATCGATTGGCTCAGTGTCAAAGATAGGACCATTGTCATCTTCAGTGACTTTGAGAACTTCTTCAACCTTTGCCATGTACGAGTAATGTGCATCAAGCTCTTGATCAGAATCTTCATCATCAGTATCATCAAGCATGGCTCCTTCCTCAGCTGACAATTTAACCCCTGCTTCCATCTTTTTGCATAGCAACATCTTTTCCTTGTGATAGCTGGAGTCTCTAACCCTTTTCGGCTTCCTGCATTCCTTTGCCATATGCCCATAACCTTGGCAATTAAAACATTGAATCCCACTCTGCTGAACCACTTGACTTCCAACCGTTTCCCTATTCCCAGTAGCAGCAGCAATCCTCTGAGCATCATACTTGGCAGTTTGTCGATCATATCTTGCAGAACCCTCAACATGCGTTGGATTATGTCGATCATACCTAGAAGGACTTTCACCACGTCGACGTGTGTCATACCTTGGAGGACTCTCAACATATCGGTTCTTTGTGTTAGATGATGTGCGAAGATTGTTGTTGGTGGGTTTGTAGATTTTCTTGTAAGTCTTCATTATGTAAGCAATTTGTTGTTTCATCTCTCGGTTCTTTTGAGCTTGGTCTTCATCACTATCTACTTCAGATGAGGACTCAGATGGTGGTGATGGTGCTCTTGGCGCTTTACTTCGAGATTTTGTGGAAGATGAAGACTTAGATGATGTGGAATATCGTGGTGAAGATGATGTATTGGAGTATGGCTTAGGAGCACGAGAGTGAGGATCTTGAACATGTTGAGTGGTAGTCACTAAAGCAAGTGGATTAGCCGTTTTGGCAACACGTTCAGCTCGAATTTCATTTGCTTCATTCTGAAATTGCTTCAAGATGTCAAAGAGTCGATGATATGAGACCTCGTCTAACTTTTCTTGTTGTTTCACCAAAGTGACAAACCGTGTCCACTCAGGTTGAAGTTGTTGAAGAAATTGGACATTGACTTGCATGGTGGAGACTTGCAGGTTATTTCTTGTCATGTCATTCATCATCTTATAAAACCTGGAGTAGTATGAATCAATTGATTCTCCATCCCTTGAAGTAAACTTGCCAAAATTCCAAAACAAGTTTGTTTTGACATCTTGTTTGTTGAGTGATTCTCCTTGTTGCAAGCGTTCAATAGCAGTCCACATTTCATGTGCTGTCGGGCATGCATCAACCGTGGAGTAAATATCATCTCCAATCCCACTTAAAACCATATAGATGGCTTCCTTCTCCGCATCATGCCAAGCACAATTTTCAGGTGTGAGATCAGCTCTTGTCTCATCACGTTCACTTGCAGGTATTGGATCAGTGGTATCTGTGGCTGCTCTTGGAGGAACTGAGATCTTCTTAAATATATATGGTCCATGAGTAATACATTTCCTCAAGGCATCACCATTGGGTCTTGTATCAAGATATCGTATGAAACGTGATTGCCATTGAGCATACCGACCAGATACAAGCATTGGTGGTCTCTCTTTGTTACCTGCCACCATTATGTTGTTGTTCGTCACACGATATTCGGCAGTAGAATCCATCTCAATATTCTCTGAAATGATGAAGTGAATATGGATCTTAAGTAGATTTGTTGTGATTGTTTGGTTGTTGTAATTCCGAAAATTGCGATTTTTTCTCAGCCCGACAATAAATTCCTCAGTCCGACAAAACGGTAGACCTAAAAAATTTGTAATCACCAAATTTTGAAATTGAGCTAGAAATGTCCTAAAACTAGTATGGAAAAAATTTGATTTTACTTGACCTAAAAATTTTAACTCTTTTTTTTTTTTTTTTTTTTTTTTATTTTTTTTTTTTTTTAATCTTCGTGTAAACTACGTTCCGAAACTAGTCTAGATGGTGGCTAAATCTAAAAAATACTCAAACAAAATTTAGCTAAACATGTCATCGGAATGTGTCATCGGAATGCCCATCGGAATGTTGCTTAGATCGGAATGTCCTTTTGATCGCAATGTGCACCTGTCGGAATGTTCAGATCGCAAAGAGTACCTATCGAAATCTCAGATCGGAATATTCAGATCGCAATGGGTACCTATCGAAATCCCAGATCGGAATGTGTACCTATCGCAATGAGGCTGTCGCAATGTGGGCAGAGTAACGTTTCAAGATTGCCTTAAATCCGTCGCAATCCAGATCGCAATAACGATCGGAATGTTCAGATCGGAATAAGGGGCTATCGCAATACTGATCGCAAAGTAAAACCCTAGGGTTATTGCGATCGAAATCGTACTCTCCTGTCCTAAAATCAAGCTGTCGCAATAATGGTGCTTTTTCTTCCAACTTTTTAGGCAACGGTTTTTGGCAACTTTTAGGCAACAAATTCGTGATTTTTACCAAACCAAAACAACCAAATCTCTAGAACAAGTATATAGATGATTTGTAGCAAGATAAAGAACACGAAAACCACAAAAAAATTTGAATTCGAGTTGATTTATGGAAGAAATCACACGAATCAAATATAAGAAGAACAACCAATAACAAATCTACCCCGTGGCGATTGATACCAATTGTTGTCCCTAATATGTGATGATTATATAATACGAATTAAGGTAGGAAGGTAGAAATGAGAAGAATTCTAGAGAGAGAAAGTAGTGAGAGAAAGTGAGAGAGAAATGGTTGGAACTAGGTGAATGTTAGATTAAGGAATGAGAATACAAATGAACCAACCAACCTCTCCTTACATGCAAGGAGAGGTTTATATAGCCTTGCTTACATGTAGCTTAATGGGCTATATGATCATGGGCCGGGCTTTCCTTTTGGGCTTTGGTTACTTATTAATGAACCTTAGCTTAAAGTTAAGCCCGTAATTACACGACTAATATACTACCTATTACAACGTTCTTAAATACGATACATAATAAACATATGACCGAGCATTCTTGTTTGGCTCAATATTTTGAGGCTAACACCAGCATAGTGCACTTTCAAAGAAAACATAGCTTGTTGATTTTTTACAATAAATAAATAAATAAATAAGCAATTAGGGTTTACTAATGTATCAAAAAATTAGGGTTTTTCAGCCAATAACAATTTATTGAATAATCGTTATAAATAAAACAAGATTATTAAAAAAATTGAAAAAACATGTTACCGTATGCATGATAAACATCAACATCTTCTTGTGATTCTCTCATTGACCATATTGCAATGGAAGCAACCATTGCGTTGATTGATTATTATCTGACTACAAACGGATATTTTTTAATTACGTGTGTGGGTAAAATGAAGAAGAAGAAGTTGGGGGGAATAGCGCCTAATAAATGGGGATGGAGAATGAAAAGACGGGGGAGTTTTTCTATAAAGGGTGGGTGGGTAAAAGGAATGGACGAAACTACCCTTGGTCACGTCAGACTTAACAAAAGGAGATAACCCAATTTTACAATAGGGATCAACGATATACACTAGTTTGAAATTAGGGATCAGCCAAGCAAAAAAGAAAAAGATAGGGACGAATTCAGGGATTTGCCCCAAACCACATGAACGAATGGTGTAATTAACTCTATAACTTATTTTGCTGACGTAACATCATTTTTTAATTATGACACCAACTTTATAACACGACCGTGTTCTATACCTTTTAATACTCGAGGAATTCAACTTATAACAAAATGAAATTAGTAGCTTTGAAGTGTGTTAGGCTACTGCAATAAAAGAGTACCACGATCAACTTATCACTTTACATCAATTTCTTTATATAATACTAAGATAGAATTGCATAAATCGTTCATGAAGTTTAATCATTTTGCAAGTTTTGTTTTAAGGGAAAATTACTTAAAAATGTAGTAAACTCACCACTTTTTATGGTTGTGTGTACTAAACTATCTTTTTTCTCATTGTTTGTATTAAACTTTCAAAATCATAGCATTGTATGTATTTTGTGACCATTTTACCCCTAATTTTTTAAAAATTTCAAGGGTAAATGGTCATTCTACAAGACAAAATCGTCTCAAAATACACACAATAATCGAAATTAAAAATTTAATACACACAATAAGAAAAAAATAGTTTAGTACACACAACCACAAAAAGTGGTAAGTTTACTACATTTTTAAGTGATTTTCCCTTGTTTTAAATATTTTGAAGGTGCTTATATCATCTCAAAATCAAACTATTTTACAATTTTTCATCCTTAAGGTTTTGCTATCGTTCATGTTTCGTCTCAAATATTTTGACCATTTTGCATGTTTCGTCCCAAAAATTTTCTACACAAGAATGATACTTGCATTAAAGTTTTCAAATAAGGATGCTTTTTGCATTTTCGTAACGTTTAAGACAAAACATGAATTTTAGCTAAACTTTAAGGACGATTTCACAATTTAATGTAAATGGATATCCAACTTGACCAACAAAACAAATGTAACTCAAACGCGAATATATCTCACATAAATTATTTAATAAACACACTCACACAACAAACCTCTCACGCAGGGGCGGAGCTACAGAAGGATCACGGTGGTCAAGTGACCTCACCGGAAAAAAGTTATTGTAAACTTCTTAATTATTTAACATATTTTTGTAATTTGACCCCCTTAAAAACATGTTTCTTCTCTAAACTGAAACTTAAAATTAATTTTTAATCAAGTTTTATTGAATATGAAGTTGTTTTTTATTTGTAATAGTAAAAAGAGGAAAAAAAAAAGGAGGAAAAAGAAGCAATACTCACTAGGTGGTAAGAAAAAGTACAATAATTAAATAAAGTAGAGTTTCATATACTGTTCTCTTTTCTAGTGCAAGTCTGCAACACCAAGTTGGTTAGGACTGTCCTATTTTTCTTTTTTCTTTTTCTTTTTTTTTTGAGTAAATTGACTTTTAATTTAGGGTGCTTTTGTTTTGGGGTTGTAGCACTGTTGGCGTAGCTTGAATACTAAGAGTATAGGGTACGGAGCAAAGTTTTGTTGCGTCAAAAGAAAACGCCACACGAAAACGCTACAAATCATACCCCAGTATTTTATATAAAATAATATATATTCTCTCTATTAATCTTTTCTCAAATATATCTTAAAATCTTTCAAAACTTTCCCAAATTTAAATACCTCTTATAAACCAAACGGACCCATATTACTAATACGCGAGACTGGTAAAAAGAGAGGTATAGAGATGCCTTAAACGATTTATTTTATGTTCTAGTTATGTTGTTTTCGTAAAAAAAAAATTCCCTCTCTCGATTTTTTTAGCTCCGCTCTTACTCTCACAACTCGATATTATAAATGACGAGTCTTACATGTTCTGACCCAAGACGCGTCTTCGTTAAATGCTTGTAACGTAGAAAACACGCCCTGCTAGCACCAATACTCGATCTTTAAACCCTTACCCATTGCGATCAGTCGGAAGGACCGCATCGAGTCTAACTCCCATTTGAGTTATGGCAAACAATAATTTAGGGAATAAAATACCAACAACCAAAACATGTTTAAACATGTAGCATAAAATACTTGTTTTGCTCCATACCGACCCCAGGTAGATTACCAAAACGAATCAGTTACCATCATAACAACTAAATGTTCTTTCTTTTATCCCATGTTTAAATGGAGATCAGAAATATATAAATAAACAAATAAATCAGACGGCCAAACTTGCAAATAAAGTTGAGAAAAGGAAGCCAACTAGTAGAAACATAAACAAACAATAAGTTTAGTCAAATGGCACGCGAAATAAGAGGGAAAGGTTCCAAGTCACTCCCCTATATAAAGTCTCGCATCTTTTCCAACCAAAAATCACAGACATTTACATACTTTTTCACACAACTCATTTCTGATTCCTCCATATAAGTTTAGTCCACTACAATGGGGAAATACGTAGAAATGTTAGATTTGGGAGTGAGAATAGCTGCTAGATTTGATTCTCATTGTCCTCAAACTGCTCGTTTGTACTATCATCCTCCTTCTAACAACGTTGTTGATAATGGATATGGTTCGAATGTCTCGTCGATGTTTCAAGAATCTGCGAAAAGCACCCGGTTTCAGAAGAATATGAGTTTCAATACTAGAGAAATTGTTTTTTCTTCGGCTATGTAAATTGGATTAATTTTGTAACATTCATCAAGAAACAATTATTCTTTTTGATAGTATTAGTAGTAGTAATTCAAGTGTAGAATCCAAGCTTTATTAAAATAAAAGCTAAAATCACTTGTTATTGTGAGTTTTGGTATAAAAAAAACACTCCTTAAACTGTTGAAGTTAGAATACACTAATACAGCAAGTAATTGTTCAAGTTAAACACTACCATATCCTGATGACCATCAATTTCTCTGTAGTTCTAATTTTCTACAATGGAAAAGGTTAGCGACGGACGTAGAAAATTGAACATTTTAAATAGGGATGAGCACGGTATCGGTACCGTACCGAACCGGTACTGAATTAGTGGTACCGAATTTTTCCCGAGCATAAATTAATGGTACCGGTACCGTACCGAACGGGATTCGGATATCGGTACCGGTATCGGTACAGGTACCGGTACCGGGAAATTGGGATTTTCCCGTTTTTTTTCGGGAATTTCCCGATTTGGTACCGGTCCCGTATCGAATTAGTGGTACCGAATTTTTTTCACTTTATTTCGTGGTACCGGTACCATACCGAACGGGATTCGGGTACCGGGAATCGGTACGGTTCCGGTACGGTTCCGGTTCGGTTTCGGGATTCGGGTCCAAATGCTCATCCCTAATTTTAAAGAATTTTTTTTTGACAATAACAAGATAAAAAAACTAGATATCGAATAAAAAATAAAATATTTTTTCTTAAAAAGGAAGAATTTTTGGTTTGAAATTATGAAAAGTTGGGTTTTAATGTGAGTGGAGAACAATTTCCATTTCGAATGAGAAGCATTTAAAAAACCTATCAAAATCAAAAAAAAAAAAAAAAAAAACCCCTTAGAAAAGGTAATTGTTGAAGTTAGAATACCGCAAGTAATTGGTTGTTGTATACTTGTATGGGGTAAAAGCTATAAAATACCATATTACTTATTGATTTGTGCCGACTTTAAACACTTACTAATTAATCTCGTGACTTTACCATTGTACTTTCAAATTTGTTCCGACTATACCAATTTAAGCGTAAAATGACTATATTACCTTTTTAAATGACCAAAATACCCTCCATTAATAATTAGCCAGATCTGATTTCTATAAAAGCCCCGAGGTTTTTTATATCATTATCTTATGATCGTTAGTAAACAACGGCTTTTCATTACCAAAGACGAGAGCTTAGTAATTTTCATGCAGTGTCACTATAATTAGTTATGGATAATAGGCCCGAGGTTTATTATATCATTATTTTATCATCGTTAGTAAACAACGGCTTTTCATTCCTTGCAAACAATCCATTTTGTATTCTTTTGTTTGTTGGTACCCCACCTGATACATTTTACTTTACTTTGTTAAAGTTCTATCAATATTCATAGAGATCACGATTTACTACAGTGTTTGAAACAATTGTGGCCATCGTGTGCAGTACCTTATGGTTAACTCGAATAGTTCAGGTGTCGCTTCAACAACAACGACGACAGTGGCTCTTAATGCTTTGATTAAGTTTACAAGGTTTGACTTGACGAAGATGATAATAGATCTATGTTTATTGTTGATATAATTCAGTAATTGTTTTGTGATTTAAGTTTACAAACGGTTATCGATTTGGCTTTTATGTTACAAGCATTATCTTTTGGCTTTTATTCAATTTTTTATGGATAGTAATTATTAGATTTTAAAATGGAGGAGGAGTTAGAAGCAGGTGGCAATACATATAATTATGTTGAAAAAGACAAGGGTAATATAGTCATTTTACGCTTAAATTGGTATAGTTCAAACAAATTTGAAAGTACAATGGTAAAGTCACAAGATTAATTAGTAAATGTTTAAAGTTGGCACAAATTAATAAGTAAGATAGTATTTTATAGCTTTTACCCTACTTATGTATGTATTGAAATATTGTCATTTTGATTATATTATATGTTATGACTAATCAAACGAACTTAGCCAAAAGTTGGCAATGATGCATGAACTCGAAATGCACCTCCATTTGTCACGTTCATCATCGTTCCTTTCTTTTTCACAACTTCCTTCTCTCTTTCTTCGTACAAAATAAAATAAAAATTAAGATATCTATTAGATTTAAGTTCAATTAGATAAGAAATACCAATCTCTACCTTCTATATTTATATTTAATTTAATAAATAATATTAAATAAAAAATATATTTTCACCATCTTTTTTAAACATTAATATCTTTTATATCGTTAATCACTATGCGAAAAAATATACAGTTACAAAGAGGATTTAATTATCTTTATATATATATATATATGTCATATGAAACATTTTTGACAAAAATATTATTTATTTATTTTTTTTCATGTTTTCGAAAAATTATCATATATGATACTAATATTATATATGATACTAATATCATATATGATTGTAATATCATATATAACATCATATATGATGTACCAGTATCATATATGATAGAAACTCATATCATATATGATTTAACATTGTTATTATACATGATGAAACCGTATTATCATATATGATATTTTATGTAAATTTTAACAAGAAGAAAAAAACATCATAGTGCATATTGGTAGAAATATAATTAAACGCTCGTCGCGATGATATAATTATTTTCGTTTAACAGTTAACGGTTTAAGAGATATTTAAATTATAAAAATGGGAGATTTGTTTAGCTAGCAAAGCCATAGGTGGTCTCGGTATCGGAAGCATCTCTTCCCTTAACACAGCTCTTCTTTTTAAGTGGGTATGTTGTTTCAGGACTGATCTAAACAGCTTATGGGTTCAGGTTATCCCAAGTATCCATGGGGTTGACGGTGCTATTGGGCCTCGAAGACTTGGGTCTTCATCTTTCAGCCCATGGCTTAGTATTGTCCAACATATTTTCAAACTTCAGTCGAAGGGTATTGATCTTTTAGTTTTATGCTCTCGAACAGTTAGGAATGGTAACTCCATTAAATTTTGGACCAATTCTTGGTGTGGTGTGTGTCCTCTCAAAGATTTATTCCCACGTGTTTATGCCCTTGACAACTTGCTTAGTTTCTCAACGGTTTTTCCTATTGCAGATTGGTCTAGTGTCCTTAGAAGGCCTTCACGTAGCGATTCTGAATCAAGTCAACTTAACGCCATGCTAGAGATTATTAGGCAGGTATCTCTCACTAGTTCGATTGATAGATGGAATTGGGATATGGACCCATTTGGTTTTTCTGTTTCTTCTACCAGGTTGCATATTGATGATCATTTCTTATCCGGTAATCAATCCCCCACGAGATGGTCGCGTTGCATTCCCATTAAAGTAAATGTTTTTGTTTGGAGATTGTGCATTGACAAACTCCCTACCCTTATGAATCTTGACAAAAAGGATATTGATGTTCATACCCTTCTCTGCCATGTTTCTTCTGATCAGGTGGAGATCGCGGCTCATTTGTTCTTTGAATGTGGTACGGCCCAAGCTCTTTGGGGCCTCCTTGGTAGATGGTGTCAGTTGGACTTTCCGGTGTTTACTTCGATGGCGAATTGGGTCTCTTGGTTGGATTCCACTCGGTTACCGAGTCAAGCTAAAACCGTTCTTGAAGGGATTGCCTCAACTATGCTTTAGTTTCGTTGAAAATGTAACACCTCCTTGGATAAGTGGATCGTTACGTGTATTTATGGTGTGTCATCAAAGCATAAGGTAAATGTCCTAAAACATTAACTGACCATAAAGGAATACCGGAATCAAACATCGGTAATCCAAACATAAGCTCAAAACATGAAAAGTAAATACGAAGGAAAGGACTAAACAATGTCCAAATAAGCAAAGTAATATAAGAAGTGCGTAAAGTAAGAAGTCTGGATAGCTTCCATCCAAATGTACACGCTCTTAGAATCCAAAGAGCTTCCCGATGTACCTGCCATTAGAATATGAAAAGGAACTACGGCTGAGCATAACGCCCAGTGAACGGATATAAAGCATGATAAGAAATACTGAAATGAAGCAGATGATAAAATACTGAAGCTTTAAGACTGATATTTAAATTGCAGCGGAAATTTGTGTATAATTTGAAAAGTCTGAATGATAAATAGTAAAGCTGAACTGTTATCTGTTAAATTTGAAAACATGCATGTACTGTATTGTAATTGCCAAGAGCTTATATAGGTCATGTGTTGTAACAAATGTTGCATGAATAACTGGAGGGGTGACCTCGTCATGATGTAGAGGGGTGACCTCTAAAAAATGTGCTGGGTGGAGGGATCAGCTCCAATGCGAAAGATGTAGAGCACACACCACATTCACCTGATAACTGTAAACTGATAGCCTAGGATGGATCCATACGCCCCACTGATAATACTGATAAAATGGACAAGCTGAAATAATGGGACGCTGCGAGAAATCACTCCCTCGCAGAGGAGTCATAACACCGGTGCCTCTAATGTCATGGTTACGTTACCTCCGTAACTAGTACATAAACTGGCCATGCTTGTATATAAAGCTCAGGCAATTTATTTAGTTATTAAAATGATTATTGATAAGCTTAAAACATATACTGGGGAAAACATTTGGCTGCAGACGGGGAATCCTAATCATGCATAGAAGGAAGTCCTTACTGAAGGACGGGAAATCCGTACCTCGTGTCCAGTAATGAGATAAGGATAAAAGCTGAAAGATTTACTCTGACTTCACGGTTACTACATAAATAACAGACACGTAATAAGTTGTCTGATTACTGTTTATTGTTACTGATTCTTATCGGTTCTTAGTTTAATTTAATTTTTTCTTTTATTACTGTTTATGTATAATCTGATTAATCTGATAGTCTGGTGTATTTCTGATAATCTGACTGTTCTTTAAATGTTTACCGATTAGTATATATAATGTATTTCTAGTTACCGTATATTATACTGTATCCTGATATGGTATTATACTGTATTAAGTAACCTGCTAAAATAGGATGTTTTCCCGAAATAGAAAATTTCTAAAACTAGAAGTTTCTTAAAATAGAAAGGTCTCCTTAATTAGTTCTTAAACGGAAATAAATCATTTAATAAATGGCATACCTTTTTATTTATTTATAAAAGCTAGCTAACATTATTTATTTAATATATAATTAAAATAAATAACATTTGTACGCGTAAAATTAAGGTATAAAAATTTAAATAAACTAAATGATTTAAGTTTGTAAAATACTCTTCTAAAAATTCTTATCGTAACAAAACTCGACAACCCGAGTCAAAGGCTCCCCGAGACACATTGTCTCGGGTGAACCGTGAACCAAAAACCCACAGCCGCTCGGCTGTGGTCCTGCTGCCAAACCCACAGCAGCCACCGACCTTGTGTCGGTTGCCACTGGTGTACCCAAGGTACCCACTGTACTGGTCAAAGTTCCCACTGCTTATGCAGTGGTTCCCACTGCTAATACAGTGGTTCCCACTGCTTGTAAACCCAACACCCCTTTAATGTTTACTCACTGCACATAAGCCCAAACACCACCTTATACGCAATAACCCTTTTTCTGTTTGTGTTTTGGCTGCGGCTAGTCAACAAAGGTTCCACCGAGACACTAGGTCTCGGTTATACACCAAGAAAAGCCCACACTCCCCTGTTTGTTCCAGGGCTGCGGCCGGTTAGACGAACACCATCGAAACCTTGATATGGTCTCGTCTGGTTCGAACAGCAACACACCGAGATCCTTGGGCTCTCGGTTTTTCATGATCAAACCCAAAACCCGACACCCACATTGATTCATTCATCATGTTTTCAAGTATTTGATTCACTTGTTCTTGATTACTACAAAAATTCGTGATATAAAGAGAAAAAGAAAGGAACAATTACCGTAACTGATTAATGAAAGATAATAACGAGCACTTGAACCCATGATAAAAAAAACACACGTCGAATCCCTTTCTTTTTTGATGATGAGACTGCTTTTATACGTAGTCTCATCGTCCAAAACGGGCTTAAAATGGTTAAAATATCATAAAAAATGCCAAATATATTCTTGTGTTTATTCAATGTGTATTTTAGGTACGGATATCTAGAAAATGACAAAAGATCACAAGAATCAAAGAAAAACACACACGGGAAAAGAATCCGCACAAAGAACCGGACCCTAGAGTTGATTTTCCAAGAAAAGTCCTTGAAGAATTGAAGATTGTACAAGAAGGTTCCTTCATTATTGAAGAATTGACACTTTAAACCCTTGTATATTCATAATTATAAGTTTGGTCCCTAAAGTTTGTCTACAAAAGGACCCTCAACTTTGAAGAATTGGCAAGATTGGTCCTTCAAATTTGAAAACTTGTCACTTTAGTCCTCCATGAAGACAAGAATACAAGTGAATACCTTAAAGAATGAAGACATGCCAAAAACAGCCCTTCAAATATCATCAAACTACAAAACAAGTCCTTTGATAACCTTTTGGAAAGTTTTTGTGGCCAAAGTGTAAAAAACAAAAATTACTTAACAAAGGAAATGGGGTTTAGGGCTGTTAAACTTGAAGTGAAAGAAAGAAAGAAGACAAGGGGCCAAAGTTGGATGACACACAAAGTTAACTAGACTAATCAGAGATCTCCACCTCACCCACTAAATCCAACCCACCAATCACAACCCACTATCTTGCCACATCACACTCCACTAATCCGGTTTAACTAATTATTAATTAGTTGGCGCCTTAACATGTTTTTAAACACAAAACTGGAACAAACCTTAACTATTCACCTCAAGAACAAAATTGGGTTTTTTCTTAATCGTTTCGAATTAAGCCCTAATCAACTCCAGAATTATGATTAAGGGATTAATAAACAAAACTCCACCCACAAACTTGATGCCACATCACCCCATATGTCACATGGACTTTCCCTGCTACACTTTAGGGAAGAAGACTAGAATGGTGCCAGGGAATCAACGACCCAAACTCAGCTTGCATCCTAAGCTCAACATTGACGTCCAAGACCAATTCATGCCAAATTTACAGCTCAAAACAGCCAAGACTTCACAAAAGTTCAAAAAAAATTCAAACACCAAGGGCAATTTTGGGACTTCATCACTTAGGGTTTTAGGTTATTTTTCAGCTTTCTAGAAATCATTGTAGCCTATATAAAGGCATTAGGGTTACACATAGGAACTTGTTCTTGGTTTTTCCTTTGGTCAAAGTCTGTAAACTTTTGTTTCATGGAATGAAAAAAGTTTGAACTCATTGACGAATACCAAGTCCCAATTTACTTTACTTGTTCTTGTTTACATGTTTTGAGTTTGGTTTTGAAGTTTATGTAAGTGTTTCAAAAGTTTTCCCTAAAGTCTAATTTTTCCAAGTTTATGGTACAAACACTTGAATTTTTTGGATCAAAAGTTGATCATATCACCCTGATAAGATACTTATCAAGGTGAAGTGAGGCTTAAGGTTTGGGAACATTCAAGGAGTGGGGTACAAAGATTGGATAAATCTGTTTCATTTTCATTTTTATATAACTGCTATTCTTGACCTTGTTGAATCTTAGCAGGGTGTTGTATTGGAAGCTTGTGGTTGTTAAGCTACCACATAAGCTATAAAATTCGTGAGTGTAGATGTACATTCATTAGGTTTGTCATTTTTTCTCCAAAAATGTGTCAAATCTTGGTGCTAAGTGTTTTTGGTATCTGTTGTTGTTTGATGCTCTTTGATGCATGCAATCTTGATCTAAGTGTATGCTAGTGTTGTTATGATGCATGTTTGAGCTTGATTCAGTCTTGAAAATACTTTTGCTTTGTTAAATTTGGATTTAAAAAGTAAAAAGGGTGTTTGGGATTTCTATTTGGTTCAAGTCTGCATAAGATTGAGTAGGGGTTTAGGGTTGCTTATTGTTTGTATCTGATATTGAAGTGGTTGTGTGCTGATATTTGCTTAACTTGTGCTCTCAAACTCTAAATCTAAATCTGTGGTCTATCTAGCTTGTTTTAGGTCATTTTGAACTGCAAACTTGTGAACACCAATATTTAATGCTAAACTAGGGATAACAAGTGCTAAAACAAAGTTTGTATAACCTGATTGATAGATTTGAGGCTTTGAAATTCAAGATTTGGTCATTTAGTTCAGCAAAAGGATTTTGTGTTCATCAATAAAGTCACCCAGGGTTCTAACTAGATCTAATCTTGGAATCAGTGCATGAAACAAGTTTATTTGTGTGTCACTAAGTCTGTTATTGCTATTGTATGCTTTTGGTTGAGTTTGGTCTGCTTATACTAGCTTAAACATTGGCTTATATCATCAGACCTTAATTGTACCATGTCTGTGCCATGTCTGTGCACTAATTGAATTTACTGTATCATTTGGCTAAATCAATTTGTGTTTATTTGCTTGATTGTGACTCCCTACAACTCACTGGTTATAGGGGTTCCCTTATTGTCCAAAATCATCAAGTGAATCTCTCTAAAAAAGCAAGTAAAAAAAGTCAAGCAGTGGGAACTCTTTCCCACTGAAAGTTCCTACTGATAGTGTTAATTGGTCATCAGCTTATTAATAAGCTATATTAGCTTATTCTATTATGAAACAACTTTGATTTTGTAATCAATCTTACTTATTTGACCCATTTACTTGATCTAGAGCTTTTTGGACTTTGACTTTTTAGTTTGACTAGAAAACGAATTGACTTTTGTTTTTCAAAACAACTTATTGCTTATTCCAGCTTATTGAGTGTGCTTATTTGAAATCTTTTTGTTGATTAAGCTTATTTTGGTCATTTAAAACCTTTTACAACTTGAATCAGCTCTTGAAGTGGTCTAGAACTCGAAAACGACTATTTTGGTGTTTTGTGTAGAGAGCTTTGGCTTATTTTAGGCTTATTTCTTGAGCTTTTTCAAAAATTATTTTTACAAACAGCTTTATAATCTCAAAAGAAGGATGTGTGTCAAATTTCAGCTTATGGCATTAGCTTATGGCTTAATGGGCCAAAAAGCCCATTTAGAATAAGCTGAATTTTATTAAGCTGTGATAAGCACTGATTCAGCTTTTGGGTCTTTAGAGTTTTGTGTTTAGATTTAAATTTTAAGCTTATCTGGAAGTTTTGGGCTTATTTGGTTAACATTTTTCTTATTGGACCTTAATAAGCCCATTAAGCATTCTGATTTCAAATTTTTCCCATTTGGAGCCCCAATTGGGGTATTTAGGTCATTTCACTTTCATTTTTAGTTTTGTTAAGTTAAAATAAAGTAGTTTGCAAGTTTTTAAATTTTTTATAAAATTTGAATTTTTTAATATTATTTTAATATTTAATTTTAATTTTTAATCATTTTAAATAGTTTTAATTAGTTTTAAATTTTTCACAAATACTTTTTAGTTTAATTAAGTTATTTTAGAGGTTTACAAATTGAAAAATCTTATTTAGGGCTTTCTATTAATTAAATTGATTTTTAGGGCTTTAATTAGCATTAAAAAATTATTATTTAATTAAATAAAAGGATTGAGTAAGTTTTGATTTTTGGTAAACTCTAATTGCATTTTTAAAGATTTATTGTGATTTTCTAGGAATGTTTAGGGTAATTTTTTAATTTCGTCACGTTTGACGGTTTTACGTTTACGTCATTCGTCGTAGTTTAATTTTATTCGTATCCGTCATCATTTTTCTTTTTCCATTCTCTCATAAATATTAATCTCAAAGCTAATCAAGTCTTAACACACACACCAAGCCTCCTTGAGAACGAACTCACAACCTTTGGGTCATTAGTGCGCGGTTTTCCTAAATCGTCGTACTTACCCTATTTACGCTCTTTTTCCTAAAAGAGTGTATTTTACAATTATCATTTTGGCGCCGCTGCCGGGGAGGCGTGTTGTGTTTTGATATGAACAAATTTTGTTTTGATATTAACCATAATAAGTATTTGTGTGATTAGCACTCTAATCATACGTATTATCGGTTTTCGTTTTTTGTGAAATATTATTACTATAGTGTATACGTATCACAATAAATTCACAAGTACTCCAAAAATGTGAAAACACAACCTTGATTGGGATTTCATCACTCAATCATTGTATTCGAATCTCAAACAAAGAAAAAAGGCAAAATAGATAAATACTTTCATGAAGCTTGATTTTGATAAACACAAACTATAAGGTGGGTATAAGGCGGTTGCATTTCACGACCTAAAGGAAAAAGGCTCCTAAGTGCTTCGCGTCGCCTCGTTTCCTCCGCTTGCTTGTGCGTGTTTTGATAAAAAGGGCTAATCGAGGATTTTCCACCCAAAGTATAATCTACGTATCTATATATTTTCTTGGTTTCAAACATTAAACCCTCTTGAACGTTTTGGTGTTCCACCAACGTTCTAAAGTCATCGAAGGCGTTCACTTCACGTGATCGTTTTCATTCCTTGAGGCTCCTTTAATCGAGAGATTTGATTTGAGGATAGATTTGTGGATTTGTGTCTACGTAATACATCACAAAAATCCAAAAAAGTAAAAAACAATCAAAAGCACAAAAAAATTGAAAAAGTATAAACACCCAAAAGAATCTTCTTTGCTCATTCCCACATTGTACGTGACGTTTATACAAACTCGTAACCAAGCAAGACGTGCATGTAAACGTAGAAACCGAAAGGAAGGAACACCTTCTCGTGAAGAATCTCCTATTGACGAACCCACCGTAGAACAAGAAGCTCCCATGGCTAATCGTACTATGATGGAGTTGCTTCAAGCACCCACCGAGGGTTATGGAGAAGCGATTGTGATTCCCGCTATCCTTGCGGAGAATTTTGAGGTTAAGACGGTTTGTTGTCCATGATCCAAAACAACAAGTTTCGTGGTGACGAAAAGGACAACCCTCATAACAACATCCGCCAATTCAATCGTCTTACCGCCACTTGCAAGTTTAAGGACGTCTCGAACGACTCGATTAAGATGATGCTTTTTCCGTATTCCCTAGCAGGGCCCGCTAAAATTTGGTTAGAGAAAGAGCCACCCAATTCTATATTGACGTGGAAGGATCTCGTTCCGAAGTTCGTGAACCAATTTTTCCCGCCCTCTAAGACTACGCACTTGAAAAACGAGATTTCAAAGTTTTCACAAGAGTATAATGAGAGTTTTTCAACCGCTTGGAATAGGTTTAAGGAAATGTTACATGAGTGTCCTCATCACGGTTTTTCCGACTTACATCAAATCGACACGTTTTACAATGGCTTGAACGATCATGAACGAGACTTTCTCAATGCCGCAGCGGGTGGTAATTTTTTGTGTAAGACGGTCGAGGAAGCGTTGTTGATCATTGAGAATAGGTCCAAGGTTTATAGCCCTCGTAGCACATCGAGTGTTCACAAGGCTTCGTCTTCGCCTTCATTGTCACATACCATCGATGCTTGGCAAATAGAGGCTAATTTGGAAAACAAGATATTTGATAAGCTTAAGGGACTTTTGATTGAGTTTAAAGTTGGTGAACAACCCACTCCCGCTACGGCTAAAGCGGTTGAGGTTTCTTGTATGTATTGCGGTGGAGGTCATGATTTCTCCGAGTGCATTACCGCCGGTGGTAACACTTCGAGTGCCTACGCGACCCCAGTAACTTATAACCAAAACGATCAAGTTACCCGCACTAATCAATTGACTCCACCGGGTTTTCCACCAAATCAAAATGATAACAATTATCACAAGAATCAAGTTGGTTACCAAGGAAATCAAAGGAACAATTATAAGGGTAACAACTATAGGAATTAAGGGACTAGTAATCAAGTGCAAAAAAAAAATCAAAACCGCGATTTTCAAAACAACAACAAAGGTTTGCAAAACGTGAAAGATCTTCCAAATGAATTTGTTGAGTATTCAACGGCTAATGATGCTAGATTTGATAATATACAAAGGGAGATAATTAGCCTAAGATTCGAGTTTAAGAATGATTATAAAAATGAGTTGAAAAACGAGCTTGCAAATGAACTTAAGACTAATACAAACAAAATGGAGAGTAATGTGCGAAGGTTACAACAAAATCAACAAAAAATGGAGCAAGGCCAACATGAAATTAAACAAGAGATGCTTAAGGCGGATAAAAGGCAATCTATGTTTGAGGATAGGATTTCAAGCATGTTTGAGGCTATAATGTTTAAACCGTCTTCTTCGGGTGGTCTTCCTAGTAACATCGTGTCAAACCCGAAGGGAGAGATGAAAGTGATTACCACACGTAGTGGTAAGACCTTTAAGGAACCGACTCCTCAACCAATTACTTCTACGGTGGAGGAAATTGAGGAAGAACCCGAGGTGGTGATCGAAAAGGAGCACATTACAATCCCACAAAGTACCGCTCAAACCACACCTACGGTCGACCCTTTACCAACATTGGAACCCGAGATTCCAAAGGCTATGCCTATGTCCCATCCAACACCACCCTTACCTTACCCATCGAGACTTCGTAAAGAGAAATTGCAAGAGCGTGACAATTACCAATTTGAGCTTTTTATTAAGATGTTTCGTGATTTGCATTTTAACATAAGTTTTGCCGACGCTTTAATCATGATGCCTCGATTTGCCGCCAAATTCAAGAGTATGTTAAACAATAAGGAGAAATTGCAAAAATTTTCTAGTTGTTCATCGGTTTATCTTAACCGCATACCTCAAAAAGTCGGTGACCCCGATAAATTCTTAATTCCGGTTGGTATTCAAGATATGGAAGAATGCTATGCCTTGGCCGATCTTGGTGCTAGTATTAATTTGATGCCTCTTGCAATCTTCAAGTCGCTCAATCTTCCTAATCTTACTCCTTCAAGAATGTCTATCGAGATGGCCGATCATTCCACGATCCCCGCATGTGGATTGGCCGAAGATGTTTTTGTGAAAGTGGGAAAGTTCTATTATCCGATAGACTTTATCGTAGCCGATATTCCCACGAAACCTCAAGTTCCTATTATTTTAGGTCGTTCGTTTTTAGATACGTCGAGAGCGTTGATTGATGCGCATGCTAGGAAAATCACCTTACGTTTCAACGACGAGGAACTTGTTATAAACGCAACACAAAACTCCAAACTTTCTCATGTTTATTCTATCGCGATGTTAAACCATATTGATATGATCGATGTCGTTTGTGAAGAATTTTCACAAGAATTTTTAGGTTTTGGTGATGAAGAAAATAGTGGCAATCCCACTATGATCGATCCTATTCTTGATAACTCGACACCATCCTTCACTCCATTTGAAGGAGGTGGTTTTACTTTGGAAGAGTTTGATGTACCTCGAACTTCTAACGAAGACCTCGACAATGATGAGGACTTTTCGATTATCAAGGATTTTCTTAACGATTTCCCATTTCCTCCGCCGATGGAGGTTATGAGTATCAAACCCAAATCTTCAATCGAGGAACCACCAATCCTCGAGTTGAAAGTTCTTCCTCCTCATCTTGAATACATATTCTTGGAAGGAGACGATAAGTTACCGGTTATTATTGCGAAGGATATTTCGGATGATGAAAAATCCGCACTTATCGATGTCTTAAAAGATCACAAAGGAGCAATTACGTGGAAATTATCCGACATTAAGGGTATCGACCCTAAATTTTGTACACATAAAATTTTAATGGAGGAAGACTACAAGCCCGTAATCCAATGTCAAAGAAGGGTGAAGCCCAAAATTCACGACGTCATCAAAAAGGAAGTCCTTAAACTCCTTGGCGTAGAAATGATTTACCCTATTTCCGATAGCCCTTGGGTGAGTCCCATTCATTGTGTCCCTAAAAAGGGAGGAATGACCGTTGTGCCAAACGATGACAACGAGTTAATTCCAACTCGACTCGTGACCGGTTGGAGGGTGTGTATTGACTATCGTAAGTTAAATGACGCCACTCGTAAAGATTATTTTCCCTTGCCCTTCATGGAACAAATGTTGGAGCGTCTGGCGGGAAAAGATTTCTATTGATTTTTATATGGTTTCTCCGTTTACTTCCAAATCCCCATCGATCCTCGTGATCAAGAAAAACTACGTTTACGTGTCCATATGGAACGTTTGCCTATCGTAGAATGCCATTCGGAATTTGCAATGCACCGGGATATTTTCAACGGTGTATGATGGCTATTTTTCATGACATGATCGAGAAGACGATGTAAGTCTTTATGGATGACTTTTCCGTGTTTGTTAGTTCGTTCACCTCTTGTTTAGGAAATTTGAAGCATATGTTAAATTGTTGTGAGGAACCAACCTTGTGCTCAATTGGGAAAAATTGTCATTTTATGGTTAAAGAAGGAATCGTCTTAGGGCACAAGGTCTCAAAAGTGGGGATTGAGGTAGACAAAGCTAAGATAGACGTCATCGCCAAATTACCTCATCCCAAAACCGTTAAGGCAGTTAGGAGTTTCCTAGGCCACGCGGGCTTTTATCGTCGATTCATCAGGTATTTTTCAAAGATATCTCGACCCATTACACACCTCCTCTAAAAAGATGCACCTTTCGTCTTTAACGAAGATTGTGTACGAGCCTTTGAAATCCTTAAGAGGAAACTTATCGAAGCTCCCATTCTTGTTGCTCCCAATTGGAACCTCCCCTTTGAACTTATGTGTGATGCAAGTGATTACGCTATTGGGGCCGTTTTGGGGCAACGTCATGAAAAAAACTTCTTGCCTATTCACTATGCTAGCAAGACGATGACCAAGGCTCAACTTAAGTATACCACAACGGAAAAGGAATTCCTTTCGGTGGTGTATGCATTTGAGAAATTCCGACCTTATCTCATCTTGACCAAAAGCATAGTGTATACGGATCATTCGGCAATCAAGTACCTCTTGGCTAAACAAGATGCTAAGCGGAGATTGCTTCGTTGGATTCTCCTCCTACAAGAATTTGATGTCACAATACTTGCTAAAAAAGGATCCAAGAATCTTGCGGCCGATCATCTCTCTCGATTGGAAGATCCTCACCAAAGTGTCTGCGAGAACAAGGAAATCACCTAAACATTTCCTCTCGAGACACTTGGTGTAGTGAATTCCAAGAAAGATTCTACCACCCCATGGTTTGCGGGCATTGCAAATTACCATGCGGGGAATTTCATAATCAAGGGTATGACGACTCAACAAAAACAAAAATTCTTTCGTGACGTCAAGTTCTACTTTTGGAACGACCCTTACCTATTTCGGACTTGTGCGGATCAAATTATTCGAAGTTGTGTTTTTGGCACCGAAGCTTCTAATATCGTTAGAGCTTGCCACGAGGGACCCACGGGTGGTCACCATGGTGCTAATCTCACGGCAAAGAAGGTCTTTGATGCCGGTTTCTTTTGGCCTACTATTTACCGAGATGCGCACGCACTTGTCAAGTCATGTGACTTATGCCAACGTCAAGGCAAAGCCTCACAAAGCGATGAAATGTCACAAAATATCATCCAAGTGTGTGAGATCTTTGACATTTGGGGAATTGATTTTATGGGGTCGTTCCCATCATCTCGTGGTAATAAGTACATCCTTGTCGTCGTTGACTACCTATTCAAGTGGGTGGAAGCTAAGGCTTTGCCCACGAACGATGCTCGTGTGGTAGTCAAGTTTTTGAAGCAATTGTTCTCTCGGTTTGGAACCCCTCGTGCAATCATAAGCGATCATGGAACCCATTTTTGTAATGACCAATTCGATAAGGTTCTAAAGAAATATGGGGTTACACATCGGCTTTCTACGGCTTATCACCCGCAAACGAGTGGGCAAGTCGAGGTTTCAAACCGATCTTTGAAGAGGATCTTGGAGAGATCGATTGAGGAAATCCGACAATCTTGGTCAGATAAGTTAGACGATGCTTTATGGGCCTTTCGTACCGCTCATAAGACGCCCATTGGGTGCACTCCCTACAAGCTTGTATATGGGAAGAATTGCCACTTGCCCATTGAACTCGAACACAAAGCTTATTGGGCCCTAAAGCATTGTAACAATGACATTAAGACCGTGGGAAAACACCGGAAAATGTAATTGAATGAATTGGATGAATTAAGGGACATTGCTTATGAAAATTAATTGATTTATAAAGAGAAAACTAAAAAGTTTCATGACTCTAAAATTAAAAACCATGTTTATAATATTGGAGATCAAGTGTTGCTTTTTAACTCGAGATTGAAAATATTTTCCGGCAAGTTGAAATCCCGTTGGTCCGGACCATTCACCATTACCCAAGTGTTTCCTTATGGGACCATCGAGCTAGCTCAAAATTATGGTCCTAACTTCAAGATGAATGGCCATAGGTTGAATCACTACTTTTGTGGGGAAGTTCCTTCTTTGAACGACCTCGACCAAGTCACCTTCCCCAATGATAATTAGTATTGAGGGGATTGAGTCGAGCTCATGACTCGGTAATCAAAAACAAGGTGCCTCGTGGGGGAGTTCCCATGCTTATCCATGTACATATTATCGCTTTCTAATGTAGCTTATGTGAGGGGATTTGTGCCCTTCCAACCTTTGTTTTGTGGTTGTTTGTGACTTGTGGTTTTAGATGATCATTATCTTCACGATTGGAGCCTCTCGTGTTCGTTTTACGTGAGCACTCGATCGTTTTCTTTGAAGAATTTCTCGATATCCATATGATATATCCTTTCTTGTTCTAACCTTAGTTTTTTAGCACACTTCATAAATGGCTATTAATTTAATAGTTCCACCCTTTCCATGCTAGATTAGGCATTAGACTTCGTCTCTAGTATGGGGGTATCCTACCCTTAGACTCGAAACATTGAGGACAATATTTAACTTTAGTTTGGGGGGGGGGGGGGGGGTGAATAGATACTTGCCTTGCCAAACCTTCACGCTTTCCAAAATTTATCTTTTTATTATCATTTTGTTGCAAACTAAGGCTAAAAATGGCCGAATTTCAAAAATTTTCTCATGTTTCATAAGTGTTTGAAGACACGAATGTAGATTTTCCGATGGCGAGAATAAGAGTAATTTTTGACTCGACCGTGCGTGTTGAGCACTTAGCTTCGATTCCTTAACTTTATATTGGGCTAAGTCTCTTAAATGAGGACGAGAAATGATAGAGTTAATTATAAGTTACTATGCTAAACGTAGAATACTCGTATTCTTTAAAAAACTCATGTGTTCTAATTGTTTGCTTATTCTCCCTTCGATTGTATATATATATTTTGCTAATAAGTATTGGCTTAGCGGTTTAGTCTTGATTGTTGGTTTCTAGTCTTTCCTAGTATCTTCTATGTAATTAAATTGTGAAAACATTAAGGTATCGCCAGCATCATAGTTTTGAAGTATTTGCAACCCGAATAATCGAAAGCTTCACCCAATAATAAGATTTCAAGTGCTCACCTAAATCAAACAAAAATTCAAAGCTCCCAAGGCCGAAAAATCTATGCAAAATTGAAAGTGATTAAGCCTTAATCTTTAAAGCTTTAAAGATCCAAAATTCGCTTTTAGCGTGAGGATATACGTCTTTGGCCATAATAAACACCTTATGGCGAGGTTAAATAAAAGGCAAGGCAAGACCGAAGTCATAATAAAAGCTCCATGGTGGAGTTGAATAAAAGATGGAGGTAAACCTATGATAATAAGGCCCATTTGTTAGGGGGCATATAAAAGTCTTGGTAATAAGTCTCATGTTCAAAATCGTTATAAAACCGTGTTTATCGATCCTTCTTGTTGACTTAATTTTTTGACATCGTTGTCTATTAGGGGGGGTTATTAATTTCATGGTCTTGGTTACACCGTTATGACTCTATTTTTGGACCTTAATCTCTATCATCGCATAAGTCAAAAAATGTATCCTCGTGAACATTCAAGACAAAAATAAAATATAAGAGATACCAATTAGGATTAAGGGAGTCTAAGTACGTGGTTAGCACACATGAGTAGTGTTAGCATTACTAACTTATAATGACAATGATCTCGTTACACGCTTGGCATGGAACTGGGTGAAAATCGAGGACGACTAAATTATTTCTAACGAAGCATTCACGTGTTCTTATTATATGAACCTAAACGTCCCATATTGCGATGAAAATCATACACTATGTATAAAACACAAGTATTAGCAAGTAGTAGTAGTGTAGTAAGTTTATGTTTTAATAAAAGTCCATAAAAATGACATTTGGAGATGCTAAGATACTTTATTCTAGCATTGCGTGAGGGCACGACAATGGTTTAGTATGGGGGAGTGATGAGACTGCTTTTATACATAGTCTCATCGTCCAAAACGGGCTTAAAATGGTTAAAATATCATAAAAGTGCCAAATATATGCTTGTGTTTATTCAATGTATATTTTAGGTACATATATCTAGAAAATGACAAAAGATCACAAGAATCAAAGAATAACGAACACGGGAAAAGAAGCCGCACAAAGAACCGGACCCTAGAGTTGATTTTCCAAGAAAAGTCCTTGAAGAATTGAAAATTGTACAAGAAGGGTCCTTCATTATTGAAGAATTGACACTTTAAACCCTTGTATATTCATAATTACAAGTTTGGTCCCTAAAGTGTGTCAAATTTACAAAAAGGACCCTCAACTTTGAAGAATTGGCAAGATTGGTGATAACTAGGTTTTCACTAGTTAAAAATATCGTTGTTCCAGTATTTTTGAATTGATTACTGGTTTAAATGTGCGACTCAGTCGTCTTTTGGTGGGAATAAATAATTTGGTCGTTGTAGTAAAATTAAATGTGCAAGACTTTAAATAAATGACGGTAATCAGAGCTAAAACTAATTAAAAAGTAAATTGTGCAAAATTAAAACTTTTAAAAGTAATTAATTAAATGACAAAAATTAAAGCTTGACGAAAAATTAATTTGACAATGTAATAAAAATGCAAACTTGAAACTTAAAATAAAGAAAGACAATTAAAATAACACTAAAGTAAAATGGCGGAAAAATAAGCTTTAAAAATTAAACTAAAAATTACTAGAAAAACACTTAAAATAATGAAAACTTAAAAACAAAACTAAGACAAGAAATTAAAACAAAACCAACTCCATCGGAATCCTCCTATCGGAATCCTCCGATCGGAATAACGACCGAAATGTTGCTTACCATCGGAATGTTGTCACGACAAAGCCGTCGGAATAACAACTCACCTATCGGAATGTGATCGGAATCTCCTGTCGGAATGAGCCTATCGGAATGTAAGATACAAAACTATCGGAATGTATAAAAACTAAACCTATCGGAATACTATCTGAATGTGCAAGCTATCGGAATGTCACTTCTATCGGAATGTGGCTATGGTAATTTTGGCAGCACTTCGTCTCAATAAAGCCTTAAGACCCGTCGCAATATACGATCGCAATGAGCGATCACAATCACGATCTGAATAAGGGGGGTTTACTCAAAACCCTATTCCAATGCAACGATCGGAATATAAGAAGAAGTTGTCGGAATCCAAGGTTCTTTGCGATGGAATGAGATATAAAATAAGCCAAACAAATAACTAAGACTAAAAAGCAAATACCAAAAACTTGATTAAACAAGAATAAGACGAATGAAATAAGCGCAAATTTAAAGACTTTCAAGACACAAAATACGAAAACTTTATAAAATAGACTTTAAAAAGTTAAAACTTTTAAGAAAACTTTAAAACAAATAAGCTAAATACAAAATAAGCCAATAAGATTGTCAAACTTATAGCTTAATTCGTATAAATGCCTAGATAGAAATAAAAAGATAAACTTTTTAATCTAATAAGCAATAAGATTAAGCAAAATTAATGCTTAATCCGAACCAAAATCAAATCGAAGACAAAAAAAGTAGGATGAGAATGATAAAGAAAAGCTTGATTAAAAATAAGATTCAACAATAAAATTATAGAACTTACTTGGAATTAAAGGCAAGAAATTTAAGGTGCAAAACAAGGTAATTAAATTGACAATTAAGTAAATGACATGAAAATAAATGTGCAAGTAATGAAAATGGTGGAAGACTAGTTTGTTAAAATAGCCAACACCTCCTAATGTGTCATTAGGAGGGTATTTATAGTGATTAGGGAAGGTAAACATGTGTTAGAAGCTTCCTTCTTACTTTCTTTCTCGTCTTTTCGTCTTCTTAATTCTTCGATTTTTTCGACTTTGTCTCGGGATTAATTAAACTCGTCTTATAATTTCTTCATTAATTAGACTTGAGTTCTTCGGCTTTATTAAACTTCCGTCTTTAGACTTGTTCTTCGATAAATCTTCAGAATAGGACTTGGACTTCTGTTCTTTTTGCACTCTTGATCTTTCGACTTCGTCTTTTGTCTTTTTCTTCGATAAAAGCCCGTGTTTTCTTCCCTTTTCACATTTTGATCCTAAATCACAACAAAAACACAAACCACGCATAATTCCGACATTTACGACATAAAATACACATTTTGGCTTGGTTATTATTATAATTAAGTGGTAAAAGGATAAGTGTTTTCACACTTATTAAATCCCCTACACTTGACCATTGCAATGTCCTCATGCAATGCATTAATTACAAAGCAAGTTTTACATTCTCCATCATAAACAATCCACCTTGGCCTTTATTAAAGAGATAGAAAATTTAAAGGAAGAAAACTAGTAAAAAGACCAAAAACTTACCTTAGGGTTTTAGAAAATCATGAATGATTATCATCCTCAAGTTTCACGTTCCCCACACCAAGCTTAAAAACGAGATCATTGTTATTATAAGTTAGCAAACTAACACAAACTCATGTGGGCCAATTATTCACTTAGACTCCCTTATTCATAGGTGTATCTCTTATATTTTATTGTTGTCTTGAATGATCACGAGGATGCATTGTTGACTTATTTCGATAGTTACTTAGGCTGAAAATAAAGTAGGACGATTTAATCAATAGTTCGCTAAAGGACAAAATCTTTTAAAACTGCTTCTCGGGACCTCATAAAGTTCATATCTTGGCATAACTCGCTTCACGATTTGAGACCTTTCTCGGATCGATATTTGGCATTAACTTCATACTTCAAATCTTGAGAGACGTTCATGAAATAATGGTCTTCTCTTCATAATAGGAATTTCTTCACTTGAAGTTTTTGAGAGATTCTTCATACATGGACCACGACTTCTTCATTTTTCTCCAATCTTTATTTTGGACTTTGATATACAACGATCCGCCTCCTTTTTAGGACTTGGATCTATTTATCCTCATACCTTTAGGGCCTTTTTGGATAGACTTCTCCATGATCTTTAGGGGAGTATTTGCTTTTCGTCGTGTGTCTCGATCCTTCATATTGATTTTTGATAAATGATTATTCACATCACTTGGGATCTTTAGCAACAAAATGTAGCCCTCATGCCTTGTTAGGGCCTTTTCGGACTCGCCAATCTTTCCATCCCGCTTCAATAAGTTATGCCTTGGCTATGAACTCTAATTAATACCGAGCAACTTCTAAACGATCTTGCGCTAGAAGCTAAGTAACTTTTCAAATCGTACGACCTTATTTATTGCAAATAAATTTATTAACAAGCGATGGGAGAAAAAACTCATAATTAACTCACATAAATTCATGAAAGAATACCAAACTTATAATTGACTCTATCATCTCTCGTTCTCCACAATTTAAAATCTCAAGGGATGAGACTCGTGGATGCTTAGCCTATTAAATCAAAGTTTTGGGTTTTCAAGTCATCTATAGGATCTTGCAAACTCTTAGACTTTTTCAAGCTTAGAATTCGCGTTTTAAAGTTCCCTTGATAAACGACTTTCTAGGATCAATTATAGGAACTTGCGAAAAGTTCTTTTTCTTAACCCGTAAGAGTTAAGACTTTCGCGTTTTAAAGTTCCCTATATAATAGCCTAGCAAAACTTGACTTAAACACGTTAAGGATACTAGCTAGAGTAAACTTAGAAACGTAAACTCGGGTTGAGTCAAAAGATTCACGACGTTGAAAAATTAAAACCACTTTATTAAAATTTATCTAGCAAAGAAAGAAAATAACGATAACAAAGGAAAAACTATAGGCCAAAATAGATTAAAAATTTTGAAAAATGTCGAAAAATCAATTTTTCGGTTAAAATGAGGACAAATACAAGGAAAAGACCACTTACCTTCGATAGAAGTCCCCCTACACTTAATATAAACATTGTCCTTAATGTTTAAGCATGTGGAAGTAAACTCCCCTACACTTAGGACATTGTGCACGTTGTTTAAATCTTGCTAAGGAAGAGACAACTAAAGTGATTCCTCTTTTAATATTGAAGAATATAAAATAGAGAATCAAAAGAGTTTAGGATATAACCGGGAAGACGGGTACACGGAATCATGGGTCGTCAAAAGGCATCAAGAATGGGTCTTTGAAAGCTCGAATCCCTGCTCATGATAAGAAAGAAAACAACAAACACATACTAGGGTCTCCCCTACACTTATTATAAAAAGAAAGTAAATGATAGATACTGCGGGTTGCCTCCCGACAAGCGCTTGTTTTTTTTAACCGAGTCGTGAGCCTAACTCGACCTTGATTAGCATAGGAAGAAGTTTAAAGAACATCCACCGGGATCAAATACATTTGTTGTCATCCATCAAGTAGTACAAGCTTAAGGCGAACAAGGGAAGCTAAATAAGAGTAGGCAAGGTTCCCTTAAGTAGTTGTGGAGCACGGTGGTAGCAAGGGTGATGAGGTGCAAGCATATCTCCAAAAGTTCCAAAAATATTTCCTTTTATTTCATCAGATGGATACTGAGATGGCTTAAAAAGTGCAATACCAGGATCCAACACCTTTTCCTTTAGGGGAAAATAACACTCAGGCTCAGTAGACCTTGAAGAGGATCCGCTCATAAATCTCACAATTTCATCCTCAGAAGGTGGATGAAGAGGTGTCAAGACATAGGTACTGCGGATATCGGTGTCGGCCGACTTCTTCTCCTTTGAAGCGGGTTTCTTCATATCCAAAGGAGGATAAAGACCATAATCATCAAAGTCCAAAGGAGGAGAATCACTCTCATTTGGGAAGTAAGTGTTGAGAAAAGTAGCAAAATCTTCCTCAAATGAATAGTCATCCAAAGTAGGATCAAGTGTTGTTGGCGGAGGATCTTCATCAAAAGTAGGTTCAAGGTCATCATGTGAAGAATCACTCGAGAGAGTATCAACATCCTCAAAATCATCATTAGTTGGCATGTCTGGATACTCAGAAGTAAAATCATCAGAATCATCCATATCAGAACTCGAATCATCATCGTAGTCATCATAGATCGGTGGAGACTCATGAGTTGGTTGAGGATCTAAATTGGAGAGAGAATCATCCACATCATCTTGGAAGAGTTGACTATCATAACAAGAATCGAATAGAGGATTGTTGTAGACGACAAAACATCAAGCACATTAATCATATTCGTTGATTCTCTTCCATTTGATTTGGTTATGATCTTCCCCATTTTAAACACTTGTGCATCATTCCCGACTCTTAAGATTAACTCGCCTTCGACAACATCGACTAAGGCTTTTCCGGTTCTCAAGAATGGCCGACCAAGTATTAACGGAATACGAGGTTCCATTTCATAATCAACAACAACAAAGTCGACCAGAAAAGTGAAAGTACCAACTTTTACAAACACATCTTCGGCAATACCAACGGGGTAAGCGAGAGTGCGATTTGCAAGTTCAAGAGTCATCTTTGTTGGTGTAAGATCGGGTAATGATAGTGTTTTCCATATACTTAAAGGCATCAGATTTATACTTGCCCCCGAGATCGGCTAAGGCAGTAAATTCTTTGGTTTGGTTAAAAATGCATGGCAAAACAAAACGACCAGGATCTCCAAGTTTCTCCGGAAGTTCTTTAAGAAGGATTGCAGAACAATTCTCATTTAATCGAGTATTAACAAACTCGGCCATTTTCTCCTTCTTATTAAGAAATTCCTTAAACATCTTAATAAATTGCGGCATTTGGGCTAGAGCTTCAACAAGGCTAAGGGTGATGGTCACTCCGGAAATCTTCTTCAAATAGTTAGACACTTGAATGTCATCCTTGGTGAGCAATTTGCCCTTGTCTAAGCGAGAAGGATAAGGGATATTGGGTTTATAGGTGGAAGGTGTAGCATGTAAAGGTTGAGATGTTGAAGGTTTAAAGGTGGAAGGTGGGGTTGGTGATGGGTGTTTCTTGGGTAGTTCTTCATGCATAGGTGGAGATGGTAATGGAGAACTAATACTAGGCGTGGGAGTAGGAGGGATAAATGGTGGAGGAGGAGGTGTAGATGGAGTACTGGGGGGAGGGGTAGATGGTCCTACTAAGGTTGCTCCACTGCGTGTAGTAATAGCACTCACATTCGCTCTTGGGTTGGTGACGGTAGTTGAAGGAAGAGAGCCCGAAGTAGAGGGTTGAGTAGTTGGTAAGAAACTAGCCAGCATATTCTTCAAATCATTTGTTTGAGTGCTAAAAGAGGTTTGTATATCATGTCGAAGCTCGGATCTAATATCATTCCCTTGCTTAGTGATATCTCGTTTCAAGTTGATAATTTGGCTTTGTAGATTCTTGATTTGCTCTCCTTGGGTTCTCATAAAAGCTTCAACATCTTGATTAATGGGTGGGGCTTGTTGAGCGGGTGGGTGATACGGATTAGAAGCTCGAGGTGGGTTTGGGTTGCTTCTATTGTAGTTGTTGAGGTTGTGGTTTTGAGGAGAAAAACTGGGTGAAAGAAAGTTGTTAGAACGGTAACTTAGCAAGTTACGATCACCTTGATGTCGGGCTTGGTAGCTTTCCGTTGAATAGTTACCATAAGCCGCATACACGTTTTCTGGATTGTCATGAGTAGAAGGACAATCAGTGTATGGATGAGGACCGCCGCAGGTCTCACAAGAAGTTTCAACAGCTTTAACCTGTTGTTGTTGATTTGTAGCCAAGAGTTGCATGTTTTTGCTCATTTCGACCATTGCGCGGGTCAATTCGGTGATATCCGGGTTTGAAGAAGTAGAAGACACATTGAATCTCGGGTTTGATCTTGAAGATGCGGATGAATCCCAATTTCTGTGATGAGTAGTCATGTTCTCTATAAGCTCTCTACACTCCTCAGGTCTTCTTTTCATAAATGTGCCACCGGCGGCTGCATTAATCGTATCACGATCACGAAAAGTTAAACCGTTGTAGAAAGTATCAATTAAGGTGACGGGGAGCATGTTGTGGTTCGGACATCGATCAATCAAAACATTATATCGTTCCCAAGCATCAAAAAGTGATTCATCGGGTTCTTGAGTAAATCCACTAATTTGATTCCGAAGGCTCGTGACCATGGATGGTGGAAAGTAGCGCGGCAAAAATCATTGAGTCATCTCATCCCAAGTATGAATTGAATTCTTTGGAAGACGATCAAACCATTTTTCGGCATGGTGGGATAAGGTGTGTGGAAATAGGTGAAGGCGAAGAAAATCCATAGTAACCCCGGGCAACTTCATGCTTTGAGTAACGGTAATGAATTTGTCGAGGTATTTGTTGGCATCATCATCCGGCAATCCGCGAAATGGACAAGTATTTTGAACTTGTTGGATCATGTGATGCTTCAACGAAAACTCTAGAGCCGTGATTTGCATCGGCGCAATTGGTCCTCCTCGTCCATTCATTGTAGGTTGACATAGCTCCTCCATCGTTCGAAGGTCGGGTGGTGGAAGAACATTGTTGTTGTTATTATTGTTGAGGTGCGGTGGGTTATTGTTGTTGTTCACACCTGCCATATCTAAATCTTCACGAGTCTCGAGCTCTGGATAAGTTGAAGATCTAGTACGCATAAACCTGCAAAAAAATAAGAAAAAGATACCAAAGAAATAGAGAATATATATACAGTGTAAATAAAAATAAAAATCTTTTTGGATTTTTGAAATTTTTTAATTTTTATGGATTTTTAACAATTTTTAATGTTTATGGATTTTTTGAAAATTTTGAGCAATAAAAATAACGTTCATGAGTGAACGGATCCCAAACTTCAATGCGTCTCTCACAGAAAACCATTAATCTTTACGAAAAGAGTCGGCAGCGGCGCCATTTGATAACTAGGTTTTCACTAGTTAAAAATATAGTTGTTCCTGTCTTTTCGAATTGATTACTGGTTTAAGTGTGCGACTCAGTCGTCTTTTGGTAGGAATAAATAATTTGGTCGTTGTAGTAAAATTAAATGTGCAAGACTTTAAATAAATGACGGTAATTAGAGCTAAAACTAATTAAAAAGTAAATTGTGTAAAATTAAAACTTTTAGAAGTAATTAATAAAATGACAAAAATTAAAGCTTGACGAAAAATTAATTTGACAATGTAATAAAAATGTAAACTTGAAATTTAAAATAAAGAAAGACAATTAAAATAACACTAAAGTAAAATGGCGGAAAAATAACCTTTAAAAATTAAACTAAAAATTACTAGAAAAACACTTGGTAAAAACAAAGATTTCGGGAAGCGTGAAAAAGTTGAAAACTTAAAATAATGCAAACTTAAAAACAAAACTAAGACAAGAAATTAAAACAAAACCAACTCCATCGGAATCCTCCGATCGAAATAACGATCAGAATGTTGCTTACCATCGGAATGTTGTCACGACAAAGCCGTCGGAATAACAACTCACCTATCAGAATGTGATCGGAATCTCCTATCGGAATGATCCTATCAGAATGTAAGATACAAAACTATCGGAATGTATAAAAACTAAACCTATCGGAATACTATCTGAATGTGCAAGCTGTCGGAATGTCACTTCTATCGGAATGTGGCTATGGAAATTTTGGCAGCACTTCGTCTCAATAAAGTCTTAAGACCCGTCGAAATATACGATCGCAATGAGCGATCGCAATCACGATCGGAATAAGGGGGAATTACTCAAAACCCTATTCCAATGCAACGATCGGAATATAAGAAGAAGCTGTCGGAATCCAAGGTTCTTTGTGATAGAATGAGATACAAAATAAGCCAAACAAATAAGCTAAGACTAAAAAGCAAATACCAAAAACTTGATTAAACAAGAATAAGACGAATGAAATAAGCGCAAATTTAAAGACTTTCAAGACACAAAATAAGAAAACTTTATAAAATAGACTTTAAAAAGTTAAAACTTTTAAGAAAACTTTAAAACAAATAAGCTAAATACAAAATAAGCCAATAAGATTGTCAAACTTATAGCTTAATTCGTATAAAAGCCTAGATAGAAATAAAAAGATAAACTTTTTAATCTAATAAGCAATAAGATTAAGCAAAATTAATGCTTAATCCGAACCAAAATCAAATCGAAGACAAGAAAAGTAGGATGAGAATGATAAAGAAAAGCTTGATTAAAAATAAGATTCAACAATAAAATTAAAGAACTTACTTGGAATTAAAGGCAAAAAATTTAAGGTGCAAAACAAGGTAATTAAATTGACAGTTAAATAAATGACATGAAAATAAATGTGCAAGTAATGAAAATGGTGGAAGACTAGTTTGTCAAAATAGCCAACACCTCCTAATGTATCATTAGGAGGGTATTTATAGTGATTAGGGAAGGTAAGCATGTGTTGGAAGCTTCCTTCTTTCTTTCTTTCTTGTCTTTTCGTCTTCTTAATTCTTCGATTTTTTTGACTTTGTCTCGGGATTAATTAAACTCGTCTTATAATTTCTTCATTAATTAGACTTGAGTTCTTCGGCTTTATTCAACTTCCGCCTTTAGACTTGTTCTTCGATAAATTTTCAAAATAGGCCTTGGACTTCCGTTCTTTTTGCACTCTTGATCTTTCGACTTCGTCTTTTGTCTTTTTCTTCGATAAAAGCCCGTAAAAGACCGTGTTTTCTTCCCTTTTCACATTTTGATCCTAAATCACAACAAAAACACAAAACACGCATAATTCTGACATTTACGACATAAAATACACGTTTTGGCTTAGTGCTTGAGTCAAATGACCCAAGTTCAATTCTCATCCTTGGCATTTGTTTCAAATAGGTACCCGCCTCCGAAAACCTATGGGCACACTGGAGAGACTTTGTGGAATAAGAAATCGAGGGTCGAGTCTTGGCTCGTCTCACTCCAGGTGTTGCTCCTCTGGGCCAGGAGAGTTGCCAGAGCTATTCCTTGTGGGGTGGACAATGGCTGGTGCCAAAAGGCACCCGGGGTTAAGGTGTTCCCGCCAATCTTAACCTTTTATGGAAAAGGATAAGTGTTTTCACACTTATTAATTGGTCCCTTAAATTTAAAGACTTGTCACTTTTAGTCCTCCATGAAGACAAGAATACAAGTGAAGACCTTGAAGAATTAATACATGCCAAAAACAACCCTTCAAATATCATCAGATTATAAAACAAGTCCTTTGATAACCTTTTGGAAAGTTTTTGTGGCCAAAGTATAAAAAACAAAACTTACTTAACAAAGGAAATGGGGTTTAGGGCTGTTAAACTTGAAGTGAAAGAAAGGAAGAAGACAAGGGGCCAAAGTTGGACGACACACAAAGTTACCTAGACTAATCAGAGAACGCCACCTCACCCACTAAATCCCAACCACCAATCACAACCCCCTATCTTGCCACATCACACTCTACTAATCCGGTTTAACTAATTATTAATTAGTTGGCGCCTTAACATGTTTTTAAACACAAAACTGGATCAAAACCTTAACTATTCACCTCAAGAACAAAATTGGGTTTTTCTTAACCGTTTGGAATTAAGCTCTAATTAACTCCAGAATTATGATTAAGGGATTAATAAACAAAACCCCACCCACAAACTTGATGTCACATCACCCTATATGTCACATGGGACTTGCCCTGCTACACTTTAGGGAAGAAGACAAGAATGGTGCCAGGGAATCAACGGCCCAAACTCAGCTTGCATCCTAAGCTCAACATTGACGTCCAAGATCATTTCATGCCAACTTTACAACTCCACAAACAGCCAAGACTTCACAAAAGTTCAAGAAAAATTCAAACGCCAAGGGCAATTTTGGGACTTCATCACTTAGGGTTTTATTTTATTTTCAGCTTTCTAGAAATCATTGTAGCCTATATAAAGGCATTAGGGTTACATATAGCAACTGGTTCTTGGTTTTTCCTTTGGTCAAAGTCTGTAAAACTTTGTTTCATGGAATTAAAAAAAGTATGAACTTACTGACGAATACCATGTCCCAATTAACTTTACTTGCTCTTGTTTACATGTTTTGAGTTTGGTTTTGAAGTTTATGCAAGTGTTTCAAAAGTTTTCCCTAAAATCTGATTTTTCCAAGTTTTTGGTACAAACACTTGAATTTTTTGGATCAAAAGTTGATCATATCACCCTGATAAGAGACTTATCAAGGTGAAGTGAGGCTTGAGGTTTGGGAACATTCAAGGAGTGGGGTACAAAGATTAGATAAATCTATTTCATTTTCATTTTTATATAACTGTTGTTCTTGACCTTGTTAAATCTTAGTAGGGTGTTGTATTGGAAGCTTGTAATTGTTAAGCTACCACATAAGCTATAAAATTCGTGAGTGTGGATGTACATTCATTAGGTTTGTCATTTTTCTCCAAAAATCTATCAAATCTTGGTGCTAAGTGTTTTTGTTATCTGCTGTTGTTTGATGCTCTTTGATGCATGCAATCTTGTTCTAAGTGTATGCTAGTGTTGTTATGATGCATGTTTGAGCTTGATTCAGTCTTGAAAATACTTTTGCTTTGTTAAATCCGGATTTAAAAATTTAATAGGGTGTTCGGGATTGCTATTTGGTTCAAGTCTGCATAAGATTGAGTAGGGGTTTAGGGTTGCTTATTGTTTGTATCTGATATTGAAGTGGTTGTGTGCTGATATTTGCTTAACTTGTGCTCTCAAACTCTAAATCTGAATATGTGGTTTATCTAGATTTTTTTGCAAACTTGTGAACACCTATATTTAATGCTAAACTAGGGATAACAAGTGCTAAAACAAAGTTTGTATAACCTGATTGATAGATTTGAGGCTTTGAAGTTCAAGATTTGGTCATTTAGTTCAGCAAAAGGATTTTGTGTTCATCAGTAAAGTCACTTAAGGTTCTAACAAGATCTAATCTTGGAATCAGTGCATGAAACAAGTTTATTTGTGTGTCACTAAGTCTTTTATTGCTATTGTATGCTTTTGGTGGAGTTTGGTCTTCTTATACTAGCTTAACCATTGGCTTATATCATCAGACCTTAACTGTACCATGTCTGTGTCATGTCTGTGCACTAATTGAATTTATTGTATCATTTGGCTAGATCAACTTGTGTTTATTTGCTTGATTGTAACTCCCTACAACTCACTGGTTGTAGGGGTGCCCTTATTGTCCAAAATTATCAAGTGAATCTCTCTAAAAAAGCAAGTAAAAAAAGTCAAGCAGTGGGAACTATTTCCCACTAAAAGTTCCTACTGATAGTGTTAATTGGTCATCAGCTTATTAATAAGCTATATTAGCTTATTCTATTGTGCAACAACTTTGATTTTGTAATCAATCTTACTTATTTGACCCATTTACTTGATCTGGAGCTTTTTGGACTTTGACTTTTAAGTTTGACTAGAAAACGAATTGACTTTTGTTTTTCAAAACAGCTTATTGCTTATTCCAGCTTATTGAGTGTGCTTATTTGAAATCTTTTTGTTGATTAAGCTTAGTTTGGTCATTTAAAACATTTTTCAACTTGAATAAGCTCTTGAAGTGGTCTAGAACTCGAAAACGACTATTTGGTCGTTTTGTGTAGAGAGCTTTGGCTTATTTCAAGCTTATTTCTTGAGCTTTTTCAAAAACACTTTTTACAAACAACTTTATAATCTAAAAAGAAGGATGTGTGTCAAATTTTAGATTATGGCATTAGCTTATGGCATAATGGCCCAAAAAGCCCATTTAGAATAAGCTGAATTCTATTAAGTTGTGATAAGCACTGATTTAACTTTTGGGCCTTTAAAGATTTGTGTTTAAAATTGAATTTTAAGCTTATCTGGAATTTTTGCGCTTATTGGTTAACATTTTTCTTATTGGGCCTTAATAAACGCATTAAGCATTTTGTTTTCTATTTTGGCCCATTTAGAGGCCCAATAGGGGTATTTAGGTCAGTTCACTTTCATTTCTGGTTTTGTTAAGTTAAAATAAAGTAGTTTGCAAGTTTTTAGAATTTTTTATAAATTTTGAATTTTTAATATTATTTTAATATTAAATTTTAATTTTTAATCATTTTAAATTGTTTTAATTAGTTTAAATTTTTCAAAAATACTTTTTAGTTTAATTAAGTTATTTTAGAATTGAAAAATCTTATTTTGGGCTTTTTATTAATTAAATTTATTTTTAGGGCTTTAATTAGCATTAAATAATTATTATTTAATTAAATAAAAGGTTTGAGAAGTTTTGATTTTTAGTAAACTCTAATTTCCTTTTTAGGGACTTATTGTGATTTTCTAGGAATTTTTAGGGTAATTTTTTGAATTTTGTCACGTTTTACGGTTTTACGTTTACGTCATTCGTCGTAGTTTAATTTTATTCGTATCCGTCATCATTTTCTTTTTCCATTCTCTCATCAATATTAATCTCAAAGTTAATCAAGTCTTAACACACACACCAAGCCTCCTTGAGAACGAACTCACAACCTTTGGGTCATTAGTGCACGGTTTTCCTAAATCGTCGTACTTACCGTATTTACTCTCTTTTTCCTAAAAGAGTGTATTTTACAACTATCATTTTGGCGCCGCTGTCGGGGAGGCGTTTTGTGTTTTGATTTGAACAATTTTTTTTTGATATTAACCATAATAAGTATTTGTGTGATTAGCACTCTAATCATACATATTATCGGTTTTCGTTTTTTGTGAAATATTATTACTATAGTGTATACGTATCACAATAAATTCACAAGTACTCCAAAAGTGTGAAAACACAACCTTGATTGGGATTTCATCACTCAATCATTGTATTCGAATCTCAAACAAAGAAAAAAGGCAAAATAGATAAATACTTTCGTGAAGCTTGATTTTGATAAACACAAACTATAAGGTGGGTATAAGGCAGTTGTATTTCACGACCTAAAGGAAAAAGGTCTTAAGTGCTTCGCGCTGCCTCGTTTCCTCCGCTTGCTTGTGCGTGTTTTGATAAAAAGGGCTAATCGAGGGTTTGACACCCAAAGTATTATCTATGTATCTATATATTTTCTTGGTTTCAAAGATTAAACCCTCTTGAACGTTTTGGTGTTCCACTAACGTTCTAAAGTCATCGAAGGCGTTCACTTCACGTGATCGTTTTCATTCCTTGAGGCTCCTTTAATCGAGAGATTTGATTTGAGGAGAGATTTGTAGATTTGTGTCTACGTAATACATCACAAAAATCCAAAAAAGTAAAAAACAATCAAAAGCACAAAAAATTGAAAAAGTAATAACACCCAAAAGAATATTCTTTGCTCATCCCCACGTTGTACGTGGCGTTTATGCAAACTCGTAACCAAGCAAGACGTGCACGTAAACGTAGAAACCGAAAGGAAGGAACACCTTCTAGTGAAGAATCTCCTATTGACGAACCCATCGTAGAACAAGAAGCTCCCATGGCTAATCGTACTATGATGGAGTTGCTTCAAGCACCCACAAGGGTTATGGAGAAGCGATTGTGATTCCCGCTATCCTTGCGGAGAATTTTGAGGTTAAGACGGGTTTGTTGTCCATGATTGATAGGTGTGTAAACACCCATCCTTTTACCACTTAATTACAATAATAACCAGGCCAAAACGTTATTTTATGTCGTAAATGTCAGAATTATGCGTGGTTTGTGTTTTTTTGTGATTTAGGACGAAAATGTGAAAAGGGGAGAAAACCCGGGCATTCACGGGCTTTTATCGAAGAAAAAGACAAAAGACGAAGTCAAGAAATCAAGAGTGCAAAAAGAACGGAAGTCCAAGACCAATTCTGAAGATTTATCGAAGAAAAAGTCAAAAGACAGAAGTTTACTAAAAGCCGAAGAACTCAAGTCTAATTTATTGAAGATTACAAGACGAGTTTATTAATCCCGAGACAAAAGTCGAAGAAATAAGAAGATTAAGGACTAATCAAGCAATTAAAGAGAGAAGAAAGAGGGGAGGAAGCTTCCTTCCACTAATCCTCCTCCTCCCCTATAAATAGATCATTAGGACTTCATTTGTAGTTGTTGGCTAATAGTGACAATTAGTTCTTCCATTTTATTTACTTGCACATTTACCTTATTGCACCTTAAATATTTTTCTTGCACCTTAAATACCTTTAATTTCAAGTAAGTTTTCTTTTAATTATTGTTAATATTTACTTTTCTTGTTAATCTCTCATCTACCTTTCTTTTTTGCTTGATCTTTATGTTTATGTGCTATTTGTTATGCTTATTTGATTGAAGATTATGTTTTTATGCTTTTGATTATTTTGGATTATTGATTTTTATAGCTTATTTGTGTTTATCTTAAAGTTTCTAAAGTTTTTATAAAAGTTATTTTTATATAAAGTTTGTTTTCGTACATCTTTCTCATTTCGTGTTTTCAAAAGTCTTTAAATTGAAGCTTATTAGCTTTTCCTTATACGTGTTTGCTTAGGTTTTTAGTCTAGTGCTTATTTGAGTAATAGCTTATTTGTTGTGCTTATTTTGCCTTCTTTTTACTGTATTCCGACCACCCTGGTTGGAAAAGGGTTTCATATTCCGATCATCCTGATCGGAAAGGGGTTTTGATATTCCGACTGAGATTCCGAAGTCACATTCCGATCAAAGTGTGTTGTTTGGTATTCCGATTAGGGGTTAGTGACCAGGATTCCGATCCTGATTCCGATCGGGGATTCCGATCATCATTCTGATTAGGGGTGTTTGTGTTGATATTCCAACAGCTTGGGGGGTTCAAGTATTCCGATCATCATTCCGATTGTTCCTCATTCCGACAAGGGTGTTTGTTGGGTATTCCGACAGGTAGGATTATTATTTCGATCATATTCCGATCGAAATGTATTCCGATTAGGTTTGTTTTTATATTTTGTCTTGTTTAATTTTTAAGTTTACATTTGAATACTTTGTCAAATTTAATTTTCGTCAAGTTTTAATTACCCGTCATTTAATTTCTCGTTATTTACTTTTAAAAGTTTTAATATTGCGTCATTGAATTTTAAATTAGAGTTAGATTTACTTTTCTTGCCATTTACGTTAAAGTCTCGCACTTTTTAATTACTACAACGACACAACTATTTGTTTCCACCAAAGAACGACTGAGTCGCATAGTCAACCAAGATCAATTCGATTAGACCGATTTCAACGAACAATTTTTATAACTAAAATTCAGTTATTAAATGGCGGCGCTGCCGGCTCTTTTCATGAAGATTAACGGTTTTTTGTGAGAGACGCGTTGGATTTTGGGATCCGTTCACTCGTGAACGTTATTTTTCGTGTCAAAAATTTTCAAAAATCCCAAAAACATTTGTAAAATCATAAAAAGCATCTCTTTTTCAAAGTTTTGCACCAAAAATATTCTTCTTGCTTATCTATTTTTCTTTATGGATTCTTATGTCCATTGCGTCGGGTGTGGGAGACGGTTATACGGGAACGACTCATGTCAATGGTGTACATGTGAGCGGTGCGGAAACGATATCGACAACACAAAATTCGGATTTTGTCCATGGTGCAACTCGACTAATTCGCCTTTTTCTAATCCACCTCTTGTTCCCCCGTGCATCTATTGTGGAAGCGATTCTCATTGGCATGTTTCGTGTCCGGTTCGATACCCGTATGGTCACGAGCAAGAACCGGGTTACAATTATGACAATGGTAATAGCTTTCCACATGACACACCCGGGTTTTCTCCATACCCGTGGTGCTATATTTGTGGGGGCCCTCATGATGCTTCTTCTTGTGATCCGTCGAAGGTATTTGAGAAAGTTCCGTGCTATCATCCCAGTGTGTATAACTTTGAGCCCCCACATCACACCGTCAATCATCAATCTTCTCAGCAAATTAGTCTTGACCAACAACTCGCTTCTTTGAACCATGTTCTAGAAAGTTTAGCTCAAATCCGAGCTGACTTGCATCAGGAAAGGCAACCTTTGCTTGATGTGGACGAAATCTTGAAAACCACCAACACCGTTTTGAGCCAATTTGGTCGTTTTCCCTTCTTTTCTACACCAAAATGTTTAATTACAACGTGGGATAGAATTGGTTTAATTGAACATACTCGGGGAGATGAACAACAAAAATTGCTTCATGAGCTTCTTAAAGATGTGGAGGTTATCAAGGAAGAGTTAGCCGACTATGTCACTCCTAATTGGAATGGTCCCGTCTACTATGATGATGATGACGACGATGATGTCTACGCTCTCGACCCATCTACTGAATTTGCTACTCCTACTCTCGATATTCCTAATGCGTCTAAGGATGATGATTTATTGAGTGAGATTAGTGATTTTGGTCTCGACAAATTCTTTGATGATGAGGTTTGTGACGTGCCTACTGCTATGGAGTCTGAGGACGACGTTGCTCTTACGGAAGAGGTCGATCCTAATGATGACGATTTTTCTCCTCGCTATGAGAATTTCACTTTTGAAATTTCTCAATCTCCACCGGGAGATGCGGGCGATGACAATTTATTCTCTCCGGCTTACGAGAAGTTTACCGATGAACTTGCTCTTGAAGATGAGGTGGAAGACGTGATTCTCCGAGATAGATAACGAAAAGTGCATCTTCTTATTACTCAAATCGAAGAGTTGACTTCTCCTCCTCTTTCCGAGTCTTTACCTCCATCTATTCCTCCCGTTGAAGATAATGACCCATTACTGGAAGAAATCGACATTCACTCAATACCTCCGGGTATTGATGATGATGACACGGAGGGGGATATTATTTTTGATAATTTGCTGCAGGAAGGTATTGTCCCAAGTCCCCCTCCCGAGCACCTTTCATCCACTCGTTTAGCCACTATTACGGAGGATGAGTGCTTTGACCCGGGAGGTGACATTGATTATATTATCATTGATAACCTTACGGCTTTGCCGCTTTCTGAACATCCATTGTCTTTGGAGGATGACAATGTGATTTCTTTACCCACCCCACCCCGCGTGGCTCACGACTTCACATACTTTTCGTATGTTGAAAGGACTTTTCTACCATTTAAGACTTATCCTCCCGCCTCCCCTTTGTTGATGTCCACCGGGAACGAGGACAAGGTCTTTGATCCCGGTATTACATTCGAGGATTCCCCATGGACCATTTAATTCGAGGACGAGTCAGGCTCGTGACTCGGTTAATATAAACAAGCGCTTTTTGGGAGGAAACCCAATTATCTATCTATCTTTACCTGTTTTCACCATAAGTGTAGGGGGGAGCCCCGTTGGTGTTTCTTGTTTTCTTTCTTATCATGTGCAGGGATTAGAGCTTCAAAGACACACTCTTGATGAATTTTGACGAACCGTGATTCCGTGTTCCCGTCTTCCCGGTTCTATCCTAAACTCTTTTCGATTCAATTTTATATTTTCCAATATTAAAATAGGAATCTCTTTAGTTGTCTCTTCCTTAGCGAGATTTAAACAAAGTGCACAATGTCCTAAGTGTAGGGGAGTTTACTCCCACGTGCTTAAACATTGAGGACAATGTTTATATCAAGTGTAGGGGGACTTCTATCGAAGTTAAGTGGTCTTTTCCTTGTATTTGTCCTCATTTTAACCGGAAAATCAATTTTTCGACATTTTTCAAAATTTTTGATCTATTTTGGCCTATTAGTTTTTCCCTTTGTATAGTTATTTCCTTTCTTTACTAGAATAAGTTTTAATAAAGTGGTTTTAATTTTTCAAACCTTGTGAATCTTTTGACTCAACCCGAGTTTACTTATCTAAGTTTACTCTAGCTAGTATCCCTAACGTGTTTAAGTCAAGTTTTGCTAGGCTTTTATATAGGGAGCTATAAAACGCGAAAGTCTTAACTCTCACGGGTTAAGAACAAGAACTTTTCGCAAGTTCCTATAATTGATCCTAGAGAGTCGTTTATCAAGGGAACTTTAAAATGCGGTTTCTAAACTTGAAAAAGTCTAAGAGTTTGCAAGATCCTATAGACGACTCGAAAACCCAAAACTTTGATTTAATAGGCTAAGCATCCACGAGTCTCATTCCTTGAGATTTTAAACTGTGGACAACGAGAGATGATAGAGTCAATTATAAGTTTGGTATCCTTTCGTGAATTTACGTGAGTTAATTATAAGCCTATTCTCCCATCGCTTGCTAATAAATTTATCTGCAATAAATAAGGTTGTACGATTTGAAAAGTTACTTAGCTTCTAGCCCAAGATCGTTTAAAAGTTGCTCGGAATGGATTAGAGTTCATAGCCAAGGCATAACTTATTGAAGCGGGATGCGAAGATTGGCGAGTCCGAAAAGGCCCTAACAAGGCATGAGGGCTACATTTTGTTGCTAAAGATCCCAAGTGATGTGAAGAATCATTTATCAAAGATCAATATGAAGGATCGAGACACACGACGAAAAGCAAATACTCCCCAAAAGATCATGGAGAAGTCTATCCGAAAAGGCCCTAACAAGGTATGAGGATAAATAGATCCAAGTCCAAAAAGGAGGCGGATCGTTGTATATCAAAATCCCAAATAAAGGTTGGATAAAAATGAAGAAGTCGTGGTCCAGAAATGAAGAATCTCTCAAAAACTTCAAGTGAAGAAATTCCTATTATGAAGAGAAGGCCATTATTTCATGAACGTCTCTCAAGATTTGAAGTATGAAGTCGCTGCCAAATATCGGTCCGAGAAAGGTCTCAAATCGCGAAGCGAGTTATGCCAAGATATGAACTTTATGAGGTCCCGAGAAGCAGTTTTAAAAGATTTTGTCCTTTAGCTAACTATTGATTAAATCGTCCCACTTTATTTTCAGCCTAATAAACTATCGAAATAAGTCAACAATGCATCCTCGTGATCATTCAAGACAACAATAAAATTTAAGAGATACACCTAGGAATAAGGGAGTCTAAGTAAATAATTGGCCCACATGAGTTCGTGTTAGTTTGCTAACTTATAATAACAATGATCTCGTTTTTAAGCTTGGTTTGGAGAAAGTGAAAACTTGAGGATGATGATCATTCGTGACATTTCCAAAACCCGAAGGTATGTTTTTGATTTCTTTACTTTGAATGTTTATAAGTTTCTATCTCTTTAATAAAGGCCAATATGGATTGATTATGATGAAAAGTGTAATCGTGCTTTGTAACTAATGCATTGCATGAGGACATTGCAATGGTCAAGTGTAGGGGATTTGATAGGTGTGTAAACACCCATCCTTTTACCACTTAATTACAATAATAACCAGGCCAAAACGTGTATTTTATGTCGTAAATATTAGAATTATGCGTGGTTTGTGTTTTTGTTGTGATTTAGGACGAAAATGTGAAAAGGGGAGAAAACACGGGCATTCACGGGCTTTTATCAAAGAAAAAGACAAAAGACGAAGTCAAGAAATCAAGAGTGCAAAAAGAACGGAAGTCCAAGACCAATTCTGAAGATTTATCGAAGAAAAAGTCAAAAGACGGAAGTTTACTAAAAGCCGAAGAACTCAAGTCTAATTTATTGAAGATTACAAGACGAGTTTATTAATCCCGAGACAA